>JAGDQO010000531.1:1225000-1825000 GCA_018342035.1 Solanum appendiculatum | reverse complement strand
ATATGATTATGTATTTTCCGTTGGAATTTACTTAGCACCAACACGACTTTGGAATGGAGGCCTTATTGTTAGTAGAGGTTTGGTCTTTAGTAGTAGTTCCCTTGTCCCAAACTACGTGCCTCCGTAGAATTGTCTTAAATGACCTAAGCTAGTGGATCCACTTTATCAAAGAATGAATGTGACAGACTTCTACTTTGGAAAATAGATTCCCCTTTTTGGTGTGAGGGTCATGCCAGATTCCATGTTATAGCTCACATGGTCTTATTCTCTGCTAACGGTAAATATCCCACAAATGAACTATGTTTTCTTAAAAATTTTATGAAAGCTTCTCAAATGATTTTAAGTACACATTGACCTCGTATATGATTTATGATTTCCTTAGAAAGGCTTTTATCACGTTTTACTTGATCATGTTTAAAGTTTCTCATATGTTCATGCTTACATTTTTATGCATTTTCCCATACTTAGTATATTCAGTATACTAATGCATATTTGTGCCTATATTTTCTCATAATATAGGGCTTGGCGTTCCTCCTCCCGCTCGTGGCTAGCTTGGATTGTTCTATTCGTACATTGGATTGGTGAGTCCTCATGCTCCGATGACAAGACCGTTTATGTTTTAGTTCTCTTATTTTCTTTTCGTTTTTAGACTTGTACGTAGTGTATGGGTTACGTCCCTAACACTCTAATGATGTTAGAAAGGCTATGTCAATTACAATTTAGTATTCCGCACTTATGTTCATATTCATTTTATGATATGAGACTTATGTTGCCTGCTCTCTCTCTCTCTCGTTGTATTTCTTTTACATTATGCTTATGTCAAGTGGCTTGTTTAGGGCCTCTCAGAGTTGTATACGCCATGTCACACCTATAGGGTTCTTTGGGTCGTGACACTTGAAGAACATCAATTCTGAAGTATATTTCCCTCTCAAGAGAACTCCGGGGAGATCTTCAAGAAAGACTCTATAGAAACTCATTAATAGCAGAAATTTACTAAATGGATAGGACATCAACATTGGAATCCTTGACTCGGACTAGATGATAGATGTAATGTTTGAAAACCATTTTTTTGGCTTTAAGGTACGAAATAAACTTACCTTTGACACTACTGCACCCTTTTCCCATTCAAAGACTGGTTCATTTGGAAACTTAAACTTCACAATTGTAGTTTGATAGTCAACTATAGCATTACATGAATACAACTAATCCATACCCATAATGACATCAAAATCAATCATCTCCAACTCAACCAAATCAGTCCTGGTATCTCTATGACATACAGAGACCATACAATTTCTGTAGACTCGTCTAGCTATGACAAACTCACCGACAATAGTAGAAATAGTAAAGAGTTCATTAAGTTGTACGGGACTTATTATGAAATTCTTAGCAATATCAATCAATGATTAATATGCATAATATTCCACTTACAAGACGAAGAAACCCAAAATCTTGAATTACAACTCAAAGTCAATAGCCAAGAAACAAAGTTATGATTTCTCTCAAAATTCAACAATAAAGAAAGGACTTTTTTTTCTTTAAGTGTCAAACCAGAAAACAAGCGTAAAGTGTAAAAGAAAACCTAGGAAAAGTATGTATAAGCATTAAAAACCTATCCTAAAAAAACTATTTAAAAACTCTTTGGCAAGTTCCAGGGACACCATCTATGGATCGTAGATGGTTTCTATCAAGCCCCGAGCCTACACCCTTGACGTGGCCCGCACTTGGGAACCATTGCTGATCCCCAATTGAAACCTTGGCCTGGCTGACTACTTATAGAAGACTAACTCAAGCAAATTTAAGCTTTAAAAATAGAATTTAAATTTAAAATTCTCAAAACTCAAACTATCTCAAAATAGTATACCCAAAATTGTTTTAAAATAGTCCGAAAACAATACTAGTTTGCCAACATAGTTCAAAGGAAATATTGAAAGAAACTCAACACTAACAATCTATGAAGCCTCTATAGTTCATTGTGGATTTCGAGACAAGACCCATGCCACCTCAAAACTACTAAACTGAAAGACAAGAGTGGAGTCCTCCGAAATGCAAGGAAGGCTCACCAAAACTAGCAAGAAGTGCAAAGTGATCTCAACAGAGCTCTTATTGATGATCCTGAACACCTATATCTGCATCATGAAAAGTTGCAGGTCGAATGACATCAGTACATTGAATGTACGAGTATGTAATAGGGCTAATTAAAAAAATAACTTAACTGAAAGACTAAAAGTAACTCAACAGAAGTATAGTATAAATCATGATGAAAATCATTTAAGCTCTTACTGTACGAATGCAATAATAATAAATACTGAACTGAAATATATAAATAAAAGTATACTTTACTTTACTTTAGTAGAGAATTTCTCTAACCAACAACCATCATTATGAGCCTCATGATGATACAATGTCTTACCCATGTCACCGGAGCCGCCCTATACTTTGCTAGAGTGTAGAACGCAACTGAACTACTGTATCCACTAAAAAGCCTTCTTGAGGTAGGTGAGGAGTCGCCCGTCTTGCGATATGATCCTATCTACACTGGTGGCGTACTTTATGTAGTTTAAGTTATCTGAACTCTTATTCCAAATTGGTGCTCAATACTACTCCAAAAATATAACTGAATGCTCATGTAAAAGTACTCTCTGGGTTGAGATAATTTTTCAAAAGGCCTCTTTCAGAGGTAACTGAAGTTGTACTGAATCTGTCTGAAATACTTTGAAAACTCTTTATACTTTTCTGAAAATAGTACTCTCTTTTCAATGTGAAAAATAATACTTTCTTTAAGGGGTAACTGAACTTCTCTTTATCTGGCTGAAATAATTTTGAAAACTGCTTATGTTCTTCTTAAAATAATAGTTCTTTTCTCAATGTGAAAATAGTACTTTTCGAACCATTTGTGTTCCCTTAAACTCTTCTTAAAAGATACTTTAAAGTACTCTTGAACTAAGTTTAAAATTCCAAAATCAGTGCATGGAAATAAATGCAAAAAGGCTTTCAACAAAATATCATCAACTAGGATTCATGTGAATTAAAAGCATGAACAACAACGCAATAATCTCATAATTAGGAAATCAGAACTTGGAATAAGAATACAATTCAAATTTAGAATTTCATGGATCTTTGAGTAGAATACTGGATTTAACTCTTACTCTCTGAATTTAGATGTAGAGTGTGAGGACGAACTAGTCTAACACTATGAATAGCCTTACATACCTGGAAGAACAAAGTTCTTGAAGAAGTTTGAAGAAGAACTTGATTGAAAGACTTGAAACCCTAGTTTTTGTCTTCCTTGCAGTTTTCTTAGAGATGAAGAGTGGAGAAAAATCTTGGATTGAGAAACTTAGGATTCTTGAAGAGAATATTTAACTTGGAGCCTTTAGATCTTGAGAAATTGGAGAAATCCTTTCTTGGAGTTATTGATCTTTGGAAGAATGAGAATCGGGAATTTTGGGAGTTGCTATACGTATAATGATGGTATTAGGTTGTAATATGGACTTAGGGAAATTGATATAGGGTAAAATATCAAGAATACCCTTCTAGGAACGTAAGAAAATCATAAAATCAAGAAAAATGACCTTTAAATGAACCCCAACGGCCAAATCGGCGATCTAAAGGTCTCCTCGCCAAAAATACTCGATGGATCACCCATTGGGACTTTAGATCTCCCAAATGGACATAAACTTAAGGTTTTCAGGACAATTCGGTGAGCTAATTCGGCGATTCGCCAACCCATTCGGCGGATCGCCAATTGAGCATGTGAGTTCGCCCAATTTCCCAGCCTGAGTATGTTCCAGTAAAATGACCATAGCTATTTACTCCAAACTCAAAATAAGTCAAACTCAGTGGCGTTGGAATGAAGACTCATAGATCTTTAATTTATTTGGTCATAGGTCACCTAATTTATTATATGGTGAGAGATATGAGTGTTTGAAGTTGACCTTTATATGAAATCATGTGAGAACTTAGCCAATAGGAATGCTTTGAACTTGACTTGGTGTTTGAGGTTCCTTATGACCCTAGATCACTTTAGATACTATTGATACACTTTTTAAAGGACGTTAAAACATATGAGCAAGTTGGACGTCACCCGATTCAAGATTATATACTTACGACGAATGATTCTGATTTTAAGAGTAGAGTTACGAGGCGCTACAAAATGATTCGGGTCTTAGCTTAGAAATTTTTGGGGTGTTACAGTTTCATGGGACTCCTCTCGTAGAAAGAAGTAAAATCTTCAACTGCAGGACTTTTTTCACGGACAATATCTACGATCCATGGAAGCTTCTACGGCTCGTGGTCCTCACTCGCAGATCAAGTATCTTTTGCACACTTGTTGTATCTCACCTATGATCACCATTTACGGTTCGTGGACATGTTTACGGCTCATGAGTTCCACTCATAAATCTCAGGCCTTTTTTGCATACTTTATTATTCTCATCTACAATCTCTATCTACGACTCGCGAAAGTGTTTATGGATCTTAGCTTCCACTCATGAGAATCATACTTTTAGAATAGTCTCTAATTCTCATCTATGGGGCCATCTACAGCTTGTGGTTCAAACCACAACTCGTAGAATGTTCTCGTGAATTCCAAAAAATTGACTAACATCATATTTTTTTTCGTACTTAGCTTTCGATTCCTATTTTCATGCAAAATATCTACAAATCTCATCAGTTCTATATCTCTATACTACCTTAAAAGCATGAACTTCATAACTTGAATGTTAAATTACTATAATACCCCCAACTTAAAATATCTAATTTAGTTTATCTTCTATATTTTATATTATATTATATTTATATTATATTAAAAACAGACACCTTCACATTTGAAGGGTTTTGACTTTGACAAAGAGTTATGACTTTTTCGAAGAGTTGTGACTTTTTTAAAGAGTTGTGACTTTTTCGATGAGTTGTAACCTTTTTAAAGGGTTGTGTCTTTTATGAAGGGTTGTGACGATTGTGATAAGGCACAATAAGCTATTCATACTACTCTTTATTGGTTATAAATAGAGGGGTTCCCTCACATTTTTAAGCTATAATTTTTTTAAGTTTTCTATTCTTCTTCTTCTTAAAGCACCTAATTAGTACATCTTCTATATTTAATATTATATTATATTGTATTAAGTTATATTAAAAGTAGACACCTTTTTTACATTGAAGGGTAGTAACTTTTACGATGGAGTGTGATTTTTTTCAAAGAGTTATGACCTTTTCGAAGGGTTGCAATTTTTCTAATAAGGCACAATAAGCACATGTTCATAATACCCTTGTTGGGTATAAATGGATGGGTTTCCTTAAATTTTTAAACTATGAATTTTTTAAGATTTCTATTCTTCTCTTCAAAAATTCATGTGTGATTTGCAGCCATTGAGTGAGTTCGAAGTTCAGTGGAATTTGAACACCCCCTAACTTGAATATTAAATTACTATAATACCTCCAACTAAAAACACACAATTTAGTATATCTTGTATATTTTATATTTATATTTATTTATTTATCTATATCTATCTATCTATCTATCTATCTATCTATCTATCTATACTTACTACTTTAATAAAAGCATGAACTCCCTAACTTGAATGTTATATTACTATAATACCCCCAACTAAAACACTTAATTTAGTATATATTTTATATTATATTACATTTATTTATATTAAAAATACATTAAAAGACGACACATTTTTCACATTGAAGGGTTATGACTTTTTCAATGAATTGTGACTCTTTCGAATGGTTGTAACTTTTCCAAAGAGTTATGACTTTTCCAAAGAATTGTAACTTTTCTGAAGAGTTGTTACTTTTCTGAAGGTTTATGAGTTTTCCAATGAGTTGTGACTTTTTCGAAAGATGTGACTTTTCTGATAAGGCACACTAAGCATCTATTCATCCTACCCTTTTTGGTTATTAAAAGATGGATTCTCTCACATTTTAAAACTACAATGTTTCTAAGTTTTCTATTTTTCTTCTTCTAAAAATACTAAATTTAGTAGATCATCTGTATTTCTTATTATATGTATTAATATATTTATATTATATATACTATATAAAAAGCAAATGCCTTCTTTTTTGAAGAATTGTAACTTTTCGAATGAGTGATGACCTTTTTGAAGGGTTGTGACTTTTCTAATAAGGTGCAATAAGCACATATTCATACTATCTTTGTTGGCTATAAATAGGGGGGTTCCCTCACATTTTTAAACTAAGCATTTCCTTAGTTTTCTATTCTTATTCTACTTAAAATACAAAATTACTGCATATTCTATATTTCATACTATGTTTATTTATATTATAAAATATATTAAAAGTGTCTATCTTTTCACATTGAAGAATTGTGACTTTTCCGAAGGGTTGTAATTTTTCAAAGAATTGTGACTTTTTCGATGAGTAGTGACCTTTCTGAAGGGTTGTGACTTTTCTGAAAGGTTGTGACTTTTCTGATATAGCACAATAAGTACCTATTCATACTTCCCTTTATTGGCTATAAATAAATGGGTTCTCTCACATTTTTTCTAAGTTTTCTATCATTCTTCTTCTTAAAACATCTAATTTACTACATATTCTATATCTTATACAATATTTATTTATATTATAAAATACATTAAAAGCAGACAACTTTTCACATTGTAGTATTGTGAATTTTTCGAAGGATTCTGACTTTTTCAAAGAGTTGTGACTTTTCCTAAGGATTGTAACTATTTCAAAGTGTTGTGGCTTTTTTGAAGAACTGTGACTTTTCCAAAGAGTTATTACTTTTCTAAAGGGTTGTGACTTTTCCTAAGAGTTGTGACTCTTCCAAAAGGTTTTGACTTTTGCAAAGTGTTGTGACTTTTCCAATAAGTTGTGACCTTTCTAAAGAGTTGTATGTCACAACCCAAAAATGGGTGTGATGACACTTGTCTTATCCCACCAAGACAAGTCAGCCTGAAACACAAAAACATAACGATAGAAATGCGGAAAATAAAATATCGACATATAAATGCGGATAACTTAGTCAAACTCATATATACCCCCAAAACCTGATTGTCACGTGTACAAGCCTCTAACGTATTACAGCTCAATTGAAAAAAATTACAAGTCTCAAATGTCTTTGTTTCTAGAGTAGAACAAGAACATAATAAAGGAACAAGAAGGTTCACTGATATGACAAGCAGCTACCTCTCAAGTATCCACATAAAAGCCTCGGACGAAGTAGAGAAGAAAGGTAATCACACAGATCCGAGCTCGTAAACTACACAAGTGTAAAAGAAAAGTGTGAGAACCAACAACACGGTACCTAGCAAGAAAACCACTAAACACTAGGTAAAGCAAACTAGAATACGAGTACTCTTAACACCCCAACCGAACCTCCACAACTACAATCTGCATATCAATCAGCCCAACCTAACAGTTCGCAATTCCACATAGCCATAGCACAATATCAACACTTCTACATTTATGGGTTATCAACACAAAGTTCCACAACAACATTCACAAGTTCTGGGGTGATAATAATGTGCAATGCAATGCAATGGAATGTCAAGTATAATGATGCATGTCTCTGTCCTAACGTTAGATACCCACTGCCTCACATTACGGAACCCATGGGGGACATATCAGTCCATGCAACTACCACGACATGTGGCAAGTCCCTTGGACATTGTACATCCTCTTTGTTCCTATTTTCCCATCATTTCACTATCTGCCCATCACAACTGAGTTTCGAAATCAATGCATATAGGTATGTTCACACAATAATGAGGAGAGGACAACTTCCATATAAATTCACAATTCATAACCACTCAATCATAGTATTTCATCAATAACGTATCAACATTACCACTCAAATCATTCACAACATCATACACATCAAATAAACATCACGTTGCCTTTTTCATTATCCCCTTTTTATTATCATTTATATCAATCAATGTGAAAAATTCAACCCATCACCAATTTTCATAACTCCCCAACACATAGACAAGGAAATACAAAATTCTACAAGCTTAACAAAGGTCTAGAGGCCTACTTGCCTTAAGAAAATCATACAATCACTCTGGTACTTAAGCTTTTCCTCTCTGTAGGGTCTCCAAATCAACACAAGTTATTCAAATACAAAATCACAATAAGAATTCTGAACTATCAACACCCATATTAACATTTTTGAATAAACAGGGTCAAATCAACCCAAGAACTTGATTTTGAAAATGAAGGGTAAATCTGAAAATTTATACATCAAAGCGTTACCCAAAGAATTTAGAATTCACCGGTGAAAACTATTTTGAAAATGGAGCTATAATCAGCCCTCAATCACCTATTTATCAAATATCATGGGTTCTTGAAGAACCCCCAAATTTTCCATTTAAAATTCTTGATTTGATGTTTAAAATTGCAATTGATAAAAGGTAAATCAAGATTAAAACTCAAGAGTTGTAACCCCAAAAGTTTTATGTTGAAAATCACCTCGAAATTGCCTTAGGCCAAGCTTTAGGGTTCAAAATTAGAGAATATGGGATGAAATCCTGACATTTCAAAAAAATATTGCCAGGGGCCTCGCGAATGTAAATGAGAACTCAGGTTTGTGAACGTGACCATTGTGAATGGGATGACCTGATCGCGAACACGACTCCAAGATAAAGTCGTGTAACACTCTGAAAATTCCTAAGCTAAGGCCCATACCATTCTTTGTGTGCATGTTGAAATCGTATTGGGTGATTCGTAAATTGCTCATATTGGTAAAGGCCATTTATTTTGTGTTAGAATGAATTTGAATGTGACTTAAAGTCACAAGGACCCCCTAGCACAAAGTTGAGTTGAAACTTCATTTTTCGACTAAGTCTTGACATAAAATTGTACTTAGGCTAACTTCAAACATTCATATCTCCCAGAACATAATAAATTACGTGGCCCATGACCTATCAAATTAAAGGTCTTTGAGTCTTCGTTCCAACGCTACCAAGTTTACCTTTTTATGAGTTTGGAGTAAGAAGTTATGACCATTTTACTAAATACTGTCATATTAGAATTCTGAGTCTGTGAACGACGACACTAACCTACGGTCTGTCGTTTGAACGATGAACCATCATATCAGGTCGTCGGTAGAGAATTGTGGGTCAATTTTTAAGACCCAGACCTACGGACCCAACCATCGGGCCGTAGGTACGATGACGGGCCGTTGTTAGGACCCGTAGGTGGATTTCTAAACCTTAAAAATTTGATGACAAATCCACGAGGGTGACCTACAGTCCGTAGGTCATCCCGCGAACTGTAGGTGGCCTTCGTAGGTCAGTTCGGTAGTTTTAATGAAGGGTATTTCAAACTTTTCCCTTCCCTTCTAAGCCCAAAAATATAACCTTTTTCCTCTTAGTTAAGGTCGTATCAGTGTTAAGAACATATTAGATCGTCATTAACACTTAGAGAGTTTGGAGAAATGATTCAAGAGGAGAAAAGCTAGGGTTTTCAAGCGTTCATCCAAGTTCTTCAGTTTCGTCAAGATCTTTGATCTTTCAGGTATATAAGGCTTTTAGTGTTGGTCTAGTTCATCCTCACGCCCTACATATATCAGAATTTCTGCAAAAGTAATCTAGGGTTTTACTCCTTGATTTTTGGTAAAGTTGAGTTAATCCATTGATTGTTATCTAATTCAATTCCTGAGTAATTGTGTTCATATGGTTGAATATTATTGTGGTATTGTTCATGTCTACATTTCAGCATGAGCCCTATTCATTAAGTTAATTCTAAGTTATTTGTGAGAAGTCTTTTAAACTATATAACTGTTTTAAATTGATTTCTTAAAGAAGAATTCCGAGAAGAGTTTAAAGAAGGATTTCGGGAAGAGCCTTGAGAAGCATTTGGGGACTAAATATTTCCCCAAGATAACATTCTTTTTATAAAAAGAACAATGATTTCTAAAGAAAGCTTATTGAGTACTGAGATACTCCAGAAAATAGTTACCTCTTTAAGATGAGTAGTTTGAGCAATGACCTCAAACCCATAAAAGATAATGTTTTAAGCTTTGAGATGAGCAAAGTAAAAGATTTTTGGAGTTGTATTGAGCACCGATATGGGGGAGAGTTCAAACAACTCACAGCCTCCATAAACCATGTAGCCAACATGGGTAAATGATTCATTCTTTTTAGATGATTTCCTTACATATAGTACTTAGTGGATCCACTTAGTGAGTTTGAGAGTCTTATACCTGGCAAGTATAGGACCGTTCTGGCAGCGTGGATGTTACGTTGTATCATCACATAGCTCATAGTGATGGTTGTCGGTTAGAGAAACTCCCCAGAGTAAAATATATTATTTTCCATACTGATTGAGAATGTTGAGTTTTAGAGATGAGTTAGCCCTTGTGAAGTTTTAAATTGACTTTATTCATTCAATTCTTTACCTTCAGTTTTGAGTCCAAGGTAAAGTTAAAGTATTTTCTATATGCTTATGAGTTTTACGAGATCAGAGTTGAGTAAGTGTGTGTGTAAAGCTTTAATGGTTGGTCCTTTATCTCTTTGCATTCAGTTGAGTTATCGATATCTTCATTTGTTTCAGTACCTTCATTTTATTTGTTTATCTATCCGGATATATTACATACTCATACATTCCATGTACTGATGTAATTCAACCTGCATCTTCATGGATAGAGATGCAGGTGTTTAGGATCATCAACAAGCGTTTCGTTGTGGTAAGCCTCCGAGCACTCTTGGAGGATTCATCGTCAATTTTTTATTTCAGTTTTGTTGAGATGTCGTGGGGTCTGTCCCGACATCCATCTTATTTAGAGGCTTCATAGACAGGTCTAGAATTGGTGGGTCCCTCAGACTATTTTCTTTTGCATTTGAGTTTTGACTAGCATTTCCCGATAAAAGTTCACTAAAGTATTTTTTTTAGACATAACTTGAATTTACAGCAAAGTTGAGATTTAAGAGTTTATCCATGTCATTATAAGAGTCTTTATGCTCAACTTAAGCCTTCCACTCAGTAGTCAGCTAGGCCAAGGGTTCGCTTGGGGATCAACCATGGTTCTCGAGTTCCGGCCACGTCCAGGGTATAGGCTCGGGGCGTGACAAACTTGGTATCAGAGCCCAGTGTGCAAGAGTCCTAGGGAGTCTATGGAACCATGTCAGTAAAGTCCTAGTTATCAATATGAAGCGCACCACATCTATAATTAGGAGGCAGCGACATTTAGGAACCTTTCACTTTCTTCTTAGTCCACTTCATGCGATAAAGTTCATCTCTATAAAAGTCTTTCCTTTAATTCGTGCTTACGCGTGTCTTTTCAGATATGCCTCCATGAAGAGCTGTTCGGGGATGTCCCGCCAGGAGAAATATTGATCCGCAAAATCAGGAAGCTCCAGTTGCACCTTAAGTGCAAGACCCTCAAAGGGATGTCACTAATGCTGAGTTCAGGAATGCAATTCAGATGCTGACTCAGGTCGTGACTAACCAATCTGGGCAGCAAAGAGTGGACCGACAGGATGTGGCTGATACATCCAAAGTCCGTGAGTTCTTACGAATGAATCCCCCAAAGTTCACTGGGTCAAAAGTCGCTAAAGATTCGGAGGGCTATGTTGAAGAGCTTTAGAGGGTGTTTGAGGTTATGAGAGTTACAGATGCTGAACGTGTGGAGTTGGCCTCATACCAGCTCAAGGGTGTTGCTAGGATCTGGTACGACCAGTGGAAGAAGAGTAGAGTTGAAAGAGCACTACCTCTGGGCTGGACTGAGTTCGAAAATGCCTTCTTGGAATGCTTTTTCCCTCTAGAGTTGGGAGAAATGAGGATGAGAGAGTTCTTGAACTTGAAGCAGGAAGGCATGAGTGTGCAAGAGTACAACCTTAAGTTCACTTAGTTGTCTCGTTATGCTCCGGAGATGGTGGCAGATATGAGGAGCTGAATGAGCTTGTTCATGTCTGGGTTGTCTCGTCTATCTAGCAGGGAAGGTAAGGCGGTGATGCTGATCGAAGATATGGACATAGCTAGATTGATGATTCATGTGCATTAGGTTGAGGAAGACAAGTTGAAGGATAGGGAGGAGTTTCGCAGCAAGAGGGCCAAGACTGCAAGTATGAGACTAGCCATCAAAAGACCGGCAATGGGAATCGGTCTAACTTTCAGCAGAGGTCATCTGGACCTGCTCCATCTTCAGCTAGCGCACTTGCACCTAGGAACATGAATGATCGCAAGGGTCAAGGGTCCCAAAATTTTAGGGCCCAAGGTACTCAGTCACAGAGAAGTGTAGCACAAAGCACTGATCAGGTTCCCGCTTGTGCTATGTGTGGCAGACGCCATAGGGGAGAATATTGTGATGGCTCTAGCGATTATTTCAAGTGTGGTCAGGCGGGTCAATTCATAAGAGATTGCCCAAAGAACAAGCAGGGTAATGTGGGCAATAGAGCCCAGTCTTCTTCAGCAGCTCCAACAGATAGGAGCAATCAGAGAGGAGCTACTTTAGGGACAGGCGGAGGTACAAACCGTCTGTATGCTATGGGTACTCGACTGGATCAAGAGAACTCGCCAGATGTCATCACTGGTATGCTTCGAGTTTTTACCTTTGATGTTTATGCCTTAATTGATCCACGTGCGAGTCCGTCTTTTGTGACTCCTTATATAGCTATGAAGTTCGGCATCCCCCCCGAATAACTTCTTGAGCCTTTTAGTGTTTCCACACTTATTGGTGAGTCTATTCTAGCAAAAAGAGTTTACCATGATTGTACCATCTCTGTGTATCACAAGGATACCATGGCTGACTTAGTTGAGCTAGATATGGTGGACTTTGATGTTAATCTAGGTATGGACTGACTTTATGCTTGTTATACCTCAGTCGATTGTAAAACTCGAGTAGTCAAGTTTCAATTTCCTAATGAGCCAGTTTTAGAGTGGAGGAGTAATTCAGTAGTGCCTAAGGATCGTTTCATCTCATACCTTAAGGCTAGAAAATTAGTTTCCAAATGGTGCATCTATCACTTAGTCCGAGTTAATGACTCTAGTATTGAGGCACCGCCTATTCAATCAGTTCCAGTTGTGAGTGAGTTTCTAGAGGTCTTTCCAGATAATCTTCCCGGAGTCTCTCTTGAGAGAGAAATAAACTTCGGAATAGATTTCCTTCCCGATACTCAACCTATCTCTATTCTGCCATATAGAATGGCTCCAGCTGAGCTAAATGAGTTAAAAGAGCAGTTCAGAGATCTCATTGATAAGGGTTTCTTCAGACCAAGTGTCTCACCTTGGGGCGCTCTGGTCTTGTTCGTGAGGAAGAAAGATGGTTCCATTAGGATGTGTATCGATTACCGCCAGCTGAACAAGGTCACCATAAAGAATAAGTATCCCCTTTCAAGAATTGATGACCTTTTCGACCAACTTCAGGGTGCCACTTGTTTCTCTAAGATAGACCTCAGATCTGGCTATCATCAATTGAGAGTGAGAGAAAGTGACATCCCGAAGAGGGCTTTCAGAACCCGTTACGGTCATTATGAGTACCTTGTTATGTCCTTTGGTCTGACTAACGCTCCTGCAACATTCATGGATCTTATGAACAGGGTATTTAAGCCATATCTGGACATGTTTGTTATCGTGTTCATTGATGACATACTGATTTATTCGAGGAATGAGGAGGACCATGTTAGTCATCTCAGAATAGTCCTTTAAACTCTCAAAGATCAAGAGTTATATGCTAAGTTTTCTAAGTGTGAGTTATGGCTCAAATCCGTGACATTCTTAGGCTACATTGTGTCTGGCGAAGGGATATGAGTCGACACTCAGAAGATTGAAGCAGTGCAGAATCGGCCAAGACCCACATCTCCAACTGATATAAGGAGTTTCTTGGGGTTGGCTGGTTAGTACAGAAGGTTTGTTAAGGTTAATTATTGGGTCTATTTGAAGGTTTCACCTATGAAGGGAGTTATGATATTTGGTAAGAAGGGAAAGCTCAGTCCCCGATATATTGGTCCTTATAGGATATCCAAGAGAGTTGACAATGTAGCTTATGAGTTGGAGCTACCGTCAGAGTTAGCTGCAGTCCATCCGATATTTCACATCTCTATTCTAAAGAAGCGTTTGGGTGATCCTTCACTTATTGTGCCTACTGAGAATATTGGTATCAAGGACAACCTATCTTATGAGGAGATTCCCGTTTAGATTCTTGATCGTCAGGTTCTCAAGTTGAGAACCAAAGAGGTTGCATTAGTCAAAGTCTTGTGGAGGAATCAGTTTGTTGTGGAGGCTACATGGGAGGCCAAGGAAGATATGAAGAAGAGATACCCTCATCTCTTTACCTCCAATTTAGCTCCAATCCAAGGTATTAACTCTTCCTAAAGTACTCATTCAATTCAGTCCCTCCTTCACTATTATGAGTTTGTGAGTCTATGTGTATTTCAAAGCTTGGAATGTTAAATATTTACCTACCCTACTCATTCTCATTTCATCCATCAGTCGAGGACGAATGATTCCAAGGGGGAGATATTGTAACACTCCGAAAATTCCTAAGCTAAGGCCCGACCATTCTTTGTGTGCATGTAGAAATCGTATCGGGTGATTCGTAAATTGCTCATATTGGTAAAGGTAATTTCTTTTGTGTTAGAATGGATTTGAATGTGACTTAAGGTCACAAGGACCCCCTAGCACAAAGTTGAGTTGAAAACTTCATTTTTCGACTAAGTCTTGACATAAGATTGTACTTAGGCCAAATTCAAACAATCATATCTCATAGTACATAATGAATTAGGTGACCCATTACCTATCAAATTAAAGGTCTTTGAGTCCTCTTTTCAACGCCACCAAGTTTGCCTTTTTCCAAGTTTGGAGTAAAAGGTTATGACCATTTTACTAAAGACTGTCATATCAGAATTCTGAGTTTGTGAACGACGACACTAACCTACGGTCCATCGTTTGAATGATGAACCGTCGTGTCAGGTCATTGGTAGAGAACTGTGGGTTAATTTTTGAGACCCCAGACCTACGGACCCAACTAATGGGCCGTAGGTACGACGACGGGCCGTCGTTAGGACCCGTAGGTGGATCTGTAAACCTTAGAAATTTGATGAAAAATCCACGAGGGTGACCTACGGTCTGTAGGTCAACCCTCGAACCGTAGGTGGCCTTTGTAGGTCAGTTCGGCAGTTTTAATGAAGGGTATTTCAGAATTTTCCCTTCCCTTCTAAGCCCAAAAATCTGACTTTTTTCCTCTTAGTTAAGGTTGTATCAGTGTTAAAAACATATTAAATCATCATTAACACTTAGAGAGTTTGGAGAAAGGATTCAAGAGGAGAAAAACTAGGGTTTTCAAGCATTCATCCAAGTTCTTCAGTTTTGTCAAGATCTTTGATCTTCCAGTTATGTAAGGCTTTTAGTGTTGGGCTAGTTCGTCCTCACGCCCTACATATATCAGAATTTCTGCAAAAGTAATCTAGGGTTTTACTCCTTAATTTTTTTGGTAAAGTTGAGTTAATCCATTGATTATTATCTAATTCAATTCCTAAGTAATTGTGTTCATATGGTTGAATATTATTGTGGTATTGTTCATGTTTATATTTCAGCATGAGCCCTATTCATTGAGTTAATACTAAGTTATTAGTGAGAAGTCTTTTAAACTATATAATTGTTTTAAATTTATTTCTTAAAGAAGAGTTATGAGAAGAGTGTAAAGAAAAATTTCGGGAAGAGCCTTGAGAAGCATTTGGGGACTAAATATTTCCCCAAGATAACATTCTTTTTATAAAAAGAACAATGATTTTTAAAGAAAGCTTATTGAGTACTGAGATACTCCAGAAAATAGTTACCTCTTTAAGAGGAGTAGTTTGAGCAATTACCTCAATCCCAGAAAGGATTATGTTTTAAGCATTGAGATGAGCAAAGTAAAAGATTTTGGGATTAGTATTGAGCACCGATATAGAGGAGAGTTCAAACAACTCACAGCCTCCATAAACCATGTAGCCAACATGGGTAAATGATTCGTAATTTTTAGATAATTTCCTTATATATAGTACTTAGTGGATCCACTTAGTGAGTTTGAGAGTCTTATACTTGGCAAGTATAGGACCGTTCTGGCAGCGTGGATGTTACGCTATATCATCACATAGCTCATAGTGATGGTTTTCGGTTAGAGAAACTCCAGAGTAAAATATATTATTTTCCATACTAATTGAGAATATTGAGTTTCAGAGATGAGTTAGCCCTTGTGAAGTTTTAAATTGACTTTATTCATTTAATTCTTTACCTTCAGTTTTGAGTCCAAGGTAAAGTTAAAGTATTTTCTATATGCTTATGAGTTTTACGAGATCAGAGTTGAGTAAGTGTGTGTGTAAAGCTTTATTGGTTGGTCCTTTATCTCTTTGCATTCAGCTGAGTTACCCATATCTTCATTTGTTTCAGTACCTTCATTTCACTTATTTATCTATCCGGTTATATTACATACTCATACATTCCATGTACTGACGTCATTCGACCTGCATCTTCGTGGATGGAGATACATGTGTTTAGGATCATCAACAGACGTTTCGTTGAGGATCATTTGCACTTCCACAGGCAGTAGCTTTGGTGATCCTCCGAGCACTCTTGGAGGATTCATCGTTATTTTTTTTTATTTCAGTTTTGTTGAGATGTCGTGGGCTCTGTCCCGACATCCGTCTTATTTATTTAGAGGCTTCATAGACAGGTCTAGAATTGATGGGTCCCTCAGACTATTTTCTTTTGCATTTGAGTTTTGACTAGCATTTCCCAATAAAAGTTCATCAAAGTATATTTTTTTCCAGACATTACTTGACTTTACATGAAAGTCGAGATTTAAGAGTTTTTCCATGTCGTTATAAGAGTCTTTATGCTCAAGTTAAGCCTTCCGTTCAGTAGTCATCCAGGCCAAGGGTTCGCTTTGGGACCAACCATGGTTCTCGAGTGCCGGCCACGTCCATGGTATAGGCTCGGGGCGTGACAAGTTGACCCTTCGCAAAAGTGGTGGGTCCATCGCAAACACGAAGGTCGCAAAAGTGGATAAGGCTTCGCAAAGCAATAGCCTACACCCCCGAACCTTGGCAAAAGTGATGGGTCTACCACTTACGTGAATATCGCGAACGCGGACAACCCTTCGTGAATGCAAGGAAACCAGAACTCAGCAAAAGTCAACAACTCGTAAGTCTCCGAATGGACCTTCGAAATTGGCTCAGAACCCTGTACAGATAAACCAATTATGCTACCCAACTAAACTCAATTTTTAAGACTTAATGGAACCATCAAAACATGAATTTGAGGTCTTCTTGACCTGAAACCCGTGAAAGTCGCAATAAACTAATATAACACCTAAAAAGACCAAACTAAGCTCGGAATCTCTAAAAATTCTACCAGGGCCTCTCCTAGACCTAAATTCATCTCTCAAATCTAATAGAATTGTCGAAAATCTGATCCGAGCATCCGAACTCTGAATATTGACCAAAGTCAACTCAAAGGCTAAAATTCCATAAACTTCTAACTTAAGACCTCAAATCCATGAAACAACTCCGAATCTGAAACCTACAACTCTCCTAGACCAAATTCTGTATTCTGGTTCTGATGGAACTCATGGAATTCCATTTGGAGACTCAAAACTCTGATTTTTACCAGAAATGACTTTAAAACAATTTGAGACTTTAAACACTCAAAACTTACAAAAATCATAATCTTTGACTCAAATTTTGAAATCAACTTGACAAATTGATCAGAAATGACTCGGGACAACTATCGGGAGGGGTAAAATGATAATTTTATGAAAATTTTCTAAAAATAATCTTTCGTGTTACATTTTAACTTTTCTGATAAGGTGCACTATGCACATGTTCATCCTACCCTTTGTTGGTTAAAAATACAGGGATTCTCTCACATTTTTAAACTACAATTTTACTAAGTTTTCTATTCTTCTTCTTAAAATACTAAATTTAATACATCATTTGTATTTCATAATATATTTATTTATTTAGATTATATATATATCATATTAAAACGCAGACACCTTTTCACATTGAAGGATTGTGACTTTTTCGAAGGGTTGTAACTATTCCTAAGAGTTGTGACTTTTTTGAAGGGTTGTAACCTTTCAAAAGAGTTGTGACTTTTTTGAAGGGTTGTAACCTTTCAAAAGAGTTGTGACTTTTTTGAGGAGTTGTGATCTTTTCAAAGGGTTGTGACTTTTTTGAAAGGGTTGTGATTTTTCTGGTAAGGCATAATAAGCACATGTTCATTCTACTCTTTGTTGGCTATAAATAGATGGGTTCTCTCACATATTTAAACTACGAATTTTGTTAGTTTTCTATTCTACTTCTGAAAACATCCGACTTAGTACATCTTCTATATTATATTATATTTATTTATATTATATTATATTAAAATCACACACCCTTTTAGATCGAAGGGTTGTGACTCTCCGAAGGATTTTGACTTTTACAAAGAGTTGTAATTTTTTGATGAGTTGTGATCTTTCTGAAGGATTGTGACTTTTTCGATAAGGCACAATAAAAACATGTTCATACTACTCTTTATTTGCTATAAATAGAGAGTTCTCTCATATTTTTAAACGATAAATTTTCTAAGTTTTCTATTCTTGTTCTTCTTCTTTTTAAAAAACTCAATTTAGTACATCAAAAAGTGTCATAAAATCGTGATACATCACTTATATGTCAAAAACTCTCATCTAAGCACCCGAGTTCATTCCAAATGATTTCCAATCATTCTAAAGGCCAAATGATTTAATTTTTAAGCTCAAAAAGACATGTAAGACTACACAAACATGAAACAAATTTGGGAAGTGATACAGAAAGCTCGGGTTGAGACTTTAATTTTTCATTATTTAATCACGTCCGTATATCATTTTGATTCTTATATTTGGGTGGATGGTTGGCTTACCTACCGGTGGATTAGGATGTGTGTGATCATGACCTTTGTGATTTGGGGTCATACAAAAGTGATTTTTCCTTGTCACAGAAAATGTTTCCTTGGAAACTATGTTTAAGAAACTAAAACTAAAGATATTTTTTTAAAGAAAACATCGCCCTTCATACTAAACCCGTGAGAAGAATAAACGACAAAGGTATACATTGTCTTGACTTAAAAAAGAAAAAAAGTAATTAATAGGTCAAATAAAAATTATTAGTAGGAAAAATAACTATACCTTGATCCTTGAGTTATACATATATTCCAGTTTTACCCCTATGAAGTTCTGACTAAACATTATTACCTTTCAATTAAATAAACATGCAATTTTAATCCCTCAAACTAACAAAAAATTAAAACGTTAATAGAATTAAAAATAGATAAATATAAAATATAAAATATAAATATAATCCAAGGATAAATGCTCAAAGAGTCATTTGTCTCTAAGTTCTTTCGATTTTCAACATAAAAATGACAAGTAATTTACCAATGTCCTTCGTTATGTTTTTACTTCGAAGTCTTGGGTTAATATTTTCAATTCTTTTGGTCAAACTAATTCCTCCTGTGAGTTCTTGAATCTATACATAATTATTAGAAATTTTAAAATTAAATATGGATAAGAAAGATAAGAATACAACAAAATCTATTAACTGTGTTGATGATCAATCATGACATTTTTAATTGATAATCAATAAAAAGCTCCTCCTGAAAAAAGCCCTTAACTAAACTGAAGCATAGATATTGGTCCAAAATTTGATAGAGTAAGAAGACAAAGTGTAAATTTTTTTATAGATCTTGAAGAAAAGACATGAAATAGAGATGAAAGGAGATAGAGAGTGAGAGGCGGGGAACAAATTTTTTCAAATCAATTTGATTAGGATATGCATTTGATTGGATGAGTTGATATCTCCGTCGTTCTTATCAATGGATGCTATCCTTGGACAAATTAACCTTCACTTTTTAATTTTTTTTCTTTTGTGGTTTTAAAAATAAATGCCTCCGTTAAATATTCAACTTTCATTAGTATGAGGACCAAAACCTAATGATTATATTAATTAAAGATAAATTATGAAAAAAAGAATTATACAAGAACTAAAAGTGGACTAAACCTATAATATAGGGACTAAACTACTATTTAAAATATACTTACTAACCATTGTAATTACTATATAACAGCCCCAAAAGGGTTAAGTGTGTCTCCAATAAATTCAAGATTCTATATAGAAAATTAGTTTTTTGTATCATCTCTTCTCAAATCGTTGAAGGAATAGAAATTCGATGGCAACTGGTTATTACGGTACGATAGATGAAGTTCGCGTGGTGCTAGTTGATTACGAAGAAGAGAATGTTACTGAAATGGTGGATTTGCTGAAGTCTTATGACTATGAAGGTGACATCTCTAAAAAAATATATATATTCAACTTTTAACATTTGGTCCTTTGATATAAATAAATTTTGTGTGATTACCTTTTCGAAAGAGATTTAATTCATATGATGCTTGTTGTGATTGTAACATCGATTTCTTTTTAGATTTCATTTTTTGTCCAGTAAATCTTGAATTCCTCTTTTCTTTGTTGTCATAACACCATTTCTATACTTGTTTATGTTGTTTTATTAATTAATAAATGTCTTTTGTGTGTTTATAAAAGAACCAAATTAGATTGTTTAGTCTTTGTTCTTGTTATAAGCATGACATACACTCGATTAGCTTCCTTCATAAAAATGTATATGATTTTTCAAAGGGGGAGGGGAGTTGATAATCTTATGTTAATATTTGTGTTGCTCCAATTTTATTAGATGTTCTAGAAGTGCCACAATTTTATGTTAAGTTTAATTATTTAATCAGCTTGTATATATGTTTTTTACACTTGATCTTTTTGTAGAATAAGGGGAAATCTGTTCTTTTATAATTGGCCGCGTGACATATGTCGGAGGAGAAGATTAATTAAATCCATCAAAAATATATTTTTGAAGATGTAGATATTTGATTTATATAAATCTATCTATCACTTTAAAAAATAATATTTGTGTGGCGGAGGCGAAACAAAATTGGGGTAACAAAGAGGGAAAAGAAAGAGCAAGATAAGAATGGATCTGATTATCATTATTATTTACCCGGAGACAACTTTTTATTTTATTTATTATATGTAGACAAAAAAAGTGGGGTGGTCAGATTTTTGTTCCTTCGTATTTTTCTCTTTATTTTTTATTCTGATAAGGGCCACAACTACCTGGGAACTATCCAAAATGGAACAAAAATATCCTTCGTTTGTTTTTTTGGCTCAAAACTATCCCTTAATTTATTTTTTGGCTCACAAATACTCCTCACTTGAACAGAGTGCCACCAAGTACGTCACATGGAAAGAATTACCACGTGAATATCCACATCAGCATCCACCATGAAAATTTATCCATTTTAATACCCAGTAACCCGTCCCGTTTAAAATTCGCCCCGGTGAATCCTTAATTTTCTTGGATTTCTCTCTATGCGTTGAGTTTATTGAGTTTGTGAGTGGTTTTATGTGAGAAAATTGTGTATGTGAGTAGTGTTCATGAAATTTGTTGGGATGTGTGAATTTGGTGGAAATTGTATTCTTACGTGTATGGAGAATAGTGGAATGAAGGGTGGGTGTATTGTTGGCGTTGTTAGCAGGGGCGGAGCCAGCTTACACCCTTCGCCAAAAAATTATATAGTGTATAAAGGTTAAATGTTTGTTATTATGAGACCGGAACACCCTTCGCCAAAAAATTATATAGTGTATAAAGGTTAAATGTTTGTTATTATGAGTGTATATTTGATTTTGCACATCCTTAACACAGGTGAGAAGAAAATTTGCACACCCATCTCGAAATTCCTAGCTCCGCCACTGGTTGTTAGAATAATGAAAAAAGTAAAGATAATAAGAGGGAGGATCTTGTTGGTGTTCAATGGAAAAGGAAAATGGGTAGAGGTCTATGAGTTTGTTGTTGTCGTCGTGTTGCTCTTATTTTATTCTTGGGAAATTGTAAAATGGTGTATTGTTCTTGTTGGTGTTTTATCCGTGAAATTCTTTTTCCAAAAATCAAGAGTGCCACTTATATTTTTGGTATTGTGTGTCTTTGATGTTGTTGTTGTATTCCCTTTGAAATTGTAGAAGATCAATGTCGAGATCTAAGAATTGTGTCCTCTCTTAGGACGGGTAGAACAGGGGATCTGGTCTTACTTTTACTTGTTAATATGAGTAAGGGTTGGGGTGGATTTTAAACAGAGCAGGCTAATGGGTGTTAAATTGCGTGATTTTTCATGGTGGATGTTGATGTGAACTGTCACGTAAAAAAAATTTCCACGTGGCATGCTTGGCGGTATTATGTTAAAGTTAGGGGTATTTGTGAGCCAAAAAACAAACGGAGGGGTAGTTTTGAGCCAAAACACTAATGAAGGATATTTTTGCTCCATTTCGGATAGTTAAGAGGTACTTTTCACCTTTTTTTCATTTTTAAATTAAAAGTTTTCCTGTTAATTTAAAGGAGTGTTTTTGTTCATTTGTAACTAAAAAAACAGAAAGTTTTTCAATAAACACCTGTTATTTTATTCTTTTGATAGCACGCCGATCTTGAATTTTAAAATATTTTTATTTTCTCCCTTAATTTCAAAGGAATAAATTTGAATATATTTTAATGAATACTGGTCAAACATTATGTTTATTTTGGGTCAACTTTAATGATCAATCAATTTCTTCCTCTATTTCAATTTGTTTAGACAATAGGCAATTTTCATAATATTTGAAAAAAAAAACATGGAAATGCTACAAAATAAGTTTCAAACTTGAAATATAATGATGATAGCACTTTTTTATCATATTATTATTTTTCTTCTCCTACTCTACATAGATATATTCAATTATTTATCCAAAATACTATTGTAAATAGCTTTTTTTAGGGTAAACTTGTCTAAGATTGCACATCTATTACAATATAAGTTGATTAATATGTGCAACTGCATGACCTAAAGAGTGCAATATAACCTGAAAATTATGATTGAATTTGTATATGACAAATGAACAAAACCTTATGGTAATTTGGTGTATAATTTTCTTTCTGACTTTTAAGATGTATTGATGCAGTTACTACGGTTCGTACATCTTCAGAAGCAATGTCAATGCTCTCCAAGGGAACAAAAAAAATTGATGTGATTATAATCAATGTCCATTCACCGAATCTGGATTCTTTTAAACTCTTGGCTCAAGCTGTGACCTTGGATATGATTTCACTATGTAAGTATTTATTCTATTCTTCCATTTATTACATCTACGGTGAGAAAAATCAGTTACGTTAATAAATACACTATAAAAATTGGCTACAAAATTTCCTATTAATATATAGTTAAATTCTTTAGCGCTAAAAGAATTTGGAACAATTCACTGTTAAATATGAGTAGCAATGAATTTTTTGTTGTTTAGTGACATTAGTTATTTGTTGCTAATGCCTATTTTATTTAGTAAATGATAAGTTATTTCTTTGTAACATAACTTTTATAGTGAATATGTTTGAAATTAATTATTCACACAGTGTTTAATACAATTGAATTCTAATTGTCAATTTCTTGAAATAATTATGCAGTTGTATGTGATGAACACAATGAACTCTTAGCAAAGAAGGCTTTGAAAGAAGGAGCATACCTTTTTCTAAAAAGGCCACTAAATGAGGAAATTGTGAAATACTTGTGGCAATTTGTATTGAGGAAAAAAATAGAAAGAGAGAATGCGAGAAAAGGATCAGAAGATGGAGATAAGATGATTGTTGATGATGTTGATATAAATAATATTGATGGAGATAATGAAGAATTATCCGGAGAAACAAATGATGTGCCTAATGCTAAGGAACATAGAAATAATATTCATGAAGTTGAAGACAATACCGTATCAAATGGAAAATACAAGCGGAGGAAGAAGAACAATAGAAAAGATATAATAGAGGATAAGGTTGTTAAGAAAAAGGATTATGTAGAGTGGACTGCGGATCTTCATGCGAAATTCATGAAAAGCTTGGAACAACTAGGTGAAGGAAGTAAGTTTACCTTACAATAAAATAAATTTCCTCACAATTCATTTATACAGAGCGATATGAACAATGAGAATTCATACTTACAAACTAACGTCATCTTGTTTGAAATAAAGGCGTAATGATTGTTGTATTTACATGTACCATGTATTGATTTAGAAATATTATAGTTATTGAACTAAATTTATATTCTTATGAAACATGTAGGATGTTATCCAAAGAATATAGTGGAGGTTATGGATGTGCCTGGTCTTACCAGGATGCAGGTAGCAAGCCATTTACAGGTACGTACATCCTTAAAAAGAATTAAGTGGTTAATTATGTATCATTTGTATGTGTTTGGTAAGTGAAAAGTTACTTGGCAAAAAAAATATTTCTTATAGTTATTTTCTCATGTTTGGTTAGTAGAAAATGTTTTGTTTGGAAAGATTTTTAATCAAACACTTGTGTGGGAAGTTATTTTTTCTACAACTATATTAATTATAATTCTATATCGGAAGAAAAATAAAATAATTAGTTTTATATCTATTTTGTCAATAACTATTCAAACACTATTATTAATCTTATGTACTAATTTATTTTATCAAAATACTCACCAATTAAATAGAATTAGCGATAGACCTTAGTTAGTTTTTTTAGCGATAATAGTTAATTATTCATTGCTAATTTAATTATTTTTAGTGAATATTCAATGAAATAATGATATTATCAATCTTTAATTCATTATTTTAAAAGACTTTTATCGTTCACAAATTACAAAACACCAAAAATATTTCTTATTAAAAATGACTTCCGTCATTTATGATAATTAAATATATCCATGGTCTAACTGTCCTTTCATTTTTTTCTTCTAATACTACTTAGAAATGTCGTTTCAACAATTGGAGATCCCCAGAAGAGCGCAAATCTTGTCGTCGTCCATTAGGCCAAGGATCTTTAAGTGGTTCTCAGCGAAAAAATAGCATTAGAAAATATGGGACAATGCCCCGTCTTCCAAATAATATTCCTATTCAAATCCAAAGAGGACCAGAGTTTCAATTTTCAACTCTCAAAACCAACAACTTTTTTGCTAGAGGGAAGAGTTCAATTCAAGAGAAACTCTATCCTCCACAATTTCAGGTTCAACCCCACTATCCCAACATTGACAATTCATTAAATAACTCATTTTTGTTGGTGCAAAATAATGTTGGTGGTGTGCTTCAACAACTACAACAACATAGACCATTATTTGAGATGTTTGGTTCACAAAGACTACAAGATCCAATTATTGGAAACGCTAATTATATGTCTGGCTCGACATTTAAGACTTGGAATAGTCATACTCAAAGTGAGTACAACTTGGAACTCAATGTGGCTCATAAAACAACACATTCAGGTAGCAAAATAATGCCTGATATAGGTGTTAGAAATACGACGATTAATGACTACAACTTGAATGTCAATGCAGGAAATATAAACACATATTCAGATAGCACAACGATGTCTGATATTGATGTTGGAAATGCGACTAGTAATGAACTTGGAACAATAAATGCTAACTTTCAGCAACATATTGTTGAACCAAATATGTCTTATCCAAGCAATATAATCGCAACAACTTATAAGAGTGAGAGAGAAGGAGGTGATTCAAATGAGAAGGAAGATTGTGATGCATATTCCAATTTCAATAATATGGGTTATCTCTTTCAAAATCTTGGACCTCCAGGTGCTAACCTACCCAATTCATATGACAGTGAGCTTGATCAAGTTTATTCGGATGATTAGGTTAGTGCTTCAATCTAGTTTGGTATTATATTTATTTTGTGTTTGCTTATTGGTATCAGCTAAAATCAATATAAATTTTTAAAAAAACATTAGATTTTTTATCCATAGAGAATGTGGGATTAAATTTCATTTTGTTGGTGTTTCATTGGGATTACAATCTCTTATATCCTTGTTTTAAATTAAATGACTCCTTGGCAAATTGAATAGTGTTTTGATGAAAATTTTTCAATATTATAAATCTAAGAATTGTGAAAGAAATCAACTTTGGCCTAAAAGTGAAAGAAATTATTTTCTACTTTTAAAATTTTTTTTTCCTAAATTTATATTTTGATAATTTAATACTGACTTACTTTTCAATAAATATTTTTTATCAAACATGTAATATCTTGCAGTTTACCTTAAATCTACCTATGCAGGTGGTAGCGACTCCGAATATTATGTTTCCAAGAACAACAAATTATTTTGATGATTCGTCAATATGATGATCCAATGTTATCGAGACTATAAGTGACAACTCTCATAAGGGCTCTTTGCTATTACAAAATTGTTTTCTTGAGTGAAAATTTCATATATTTTTTTGGAGACTATTTTGTTTCATATGACTTGGGTTGTTGCAACTAATGGTATTTTATTTTTGTCTTTTCATTTGAAACTAATGATCAATATTAGATTACATGCTTTCGTTATTTTTTTTAATTTGGGATTATAACTTTATTTAGTATCAAGTCCATTTATTATGGCATTACATAACCTTTTGGTTGATTAATTAAATATTATATGTGAGATCAATTATTTATGGGATTAATTGCATCTCAATTTAGCATAATATTTGGTGTATATTAACATCAATGAAATACACTTTTTTATTACAGTTAATTGGATTTGAGGTAATCTCGATGGAGATTTTCTTCAAATTTTAACTGATTAATCATTTACATCACAATGATCATATCGCAAATTAAGTAATACATTGAACATTTTCCGGCACTATTGGTTGCTCACAACTTAAATTTTATTATTTCAATATGAAGATCAATTTTGGCCTTACAAACCTCTACCTTCAATATTTTATTTCACCCACACTCTAGCAATCTTGTTTATTGCTCTCTATTATTTCTCACTTGCTCTCACATTTCTCACCTGATGACTCAATTTTATTTGCTTAATTGAGCATTCACTCTTCACTTGAGAACTTCTTATTTGAGCACAACAACAACTCAAATGAACAACCTATATTTATAGGTGATGATGGAAATATCTAGTTGGTGTATTATTACTCTCTTCTAAAATATATACCTAACTTCATTTTTCTAGAATTAAACCTCTAGTTATTTTTGAAGTTTTTCTTTTTAGACTTCTCACTCTAGAACTTTTATTCTTAACTTCTTTAAACTCACTAGAATTTCTTGCATATTATAGAATCTTTATTTTCGTGAAGATTAACGCGGTGATGACGGTTTTAATAAAAATATTGTCAATGTAATTAGATGTAACATTATCTAGCCAGTTTCACTTGTGGTAGCAAGTAATTGTAATGACCCTCAAGGTCATTTCCTTGTTAATGTCTTCTTTTCATCATTTAGAATGTTCTTATAGCGACCCCAAGTCATTTATGACTTTTTGGGACGGACAACTCGGTCACCTGATTGTCGTTTGGATTTTGTGCAAGTGTCTGTGTTTTGGGAGCTTCTAAAACTTGAACGGTTGACTTAGGTCAAAGGTTTAGGAAGACGCCCTCAGACTTTATTCTAAAAATACCTTCAGTGTGGATCCCGAGGCTTTAGGGCTCATCCCAAGCTCCCTTGTGGAATTTGGCTTTAAATAGAATTTAGGTGTGGGACCCACTTTTCATCGAGATGACCTCATTTGGAAAATTTGACATCTTTGTTAAGTCCTAAATGTTGAATTCGGTGGAGTAGCATATGTCGTTTGTGTGCACGGAGTTTCGAATGAATATCAAGTACCCCGTTGGAAATTTCCAAGTTGGGCTTAACAAGCTGATGTGCATCAGCTAGTGCAGTCAAGTTTTTTTCATAATGTTCACAGGCAGTAGGCCATGTTCACATAGACTAAGGGAGTTGGTCTCTGTGTTTGCAAGGCCTAGGCCACGTTTGCAAAGGCCAAGCGAGTTGCCTTGGGCGATCATGGGGGAGGGCTCCATGTTCGGGAAGGCCTGTATTGGCTAACCTCTACATTCATTTGACTTCCTCCATGTTCGCGAAGACTAGGTTGGTTACCTTCCAAATTCACTGCCCTCTTCTTCGTGATTGCGGAGAGTAATTGTCTGGTCTTTTAGTTAAAACTAGAACGCGAACCAACTCATTATTCAAAACTTAAAATTGCGATATTGAGGGCTTACACCTCCATTTTGGCTGATTCCAGTTGCATTGTGTACAAATATTTTGTGGCTACGTGTTGGAGTGATTGGATACCTCGAGAAGCGTATATTTGAGGTAAAATTCATCCCAAAGGAGTCTGCCTTGGTCTTTAATGTGAATTAGGTTTGAATTGTTGCATGTTGTTGGTTTGCTACTTCTAAGCCTTGAATTCTGTCCCATTTTGATAAACAAGTTCAGTAAGCTCAATTGGACCTTTTGACAGAGTCAATTTCAGAATAACCGGCATAGGTCTCACATTTTCATTTTTACTTGATTTTTTGTTTGTCTCTAATTATTGTGTTTTTTGTGTCAAAACATTCGTGTTGACATTGTGGTCGTGTTTTTGGTAGCATGACAGAATTTGGAGGTCGTTCAAAAAAGGAAAGCTCTGAAATTGTGATTGTGAAGTGCGTGTGGTCTGTATTGAGGTAGGCTATGGCTTCTCCATCTTTAGATTGAGCTTGAGAATGTGAATTCATGTTAATTAGTTGGAATTTGGGTTGGGTTAGTAGTTGAACATGTTTAATTTTATTAGACATCATGTTTAGATCATAGTTTCAGGTTTTTGAGAGGGCTAGCATGTTTGATTCCGGATGTACCGTGAACTTACGGTACTTTTGATGCATTAAACTTAGAGTTTTGCGTACTTATTAAGCATTTTAGTAGTAGATGTAATGGGAATTGTGTTTAATTTTACGGGAAATAGGTTTTTGGAGCAGTTGGTGATTAAAGTGTTGCACCAGCAGGATTTTGGTGATGTACGAGTCAACTTATGAGCCGTCAGTCCTTTCACGAGCCGTAGGTTGAAGTCGTAGGTTCAAAAGCTGGAGATTTTTGCTAAGTATGGAATGACGGTTGAAGATGAAAAGCCGTAGTTCCTGCTACGAACCGTAGATGAGGAGCCATAGAAAACTTCAGAGGAGGTCAACTTCAGTACTTGATTGATGGAAGAATAGGACGGGCCGTACTAAGGTCTACGAGCCATAGATCATGCCTATAGAAAGTGACCTCCAAAATATTGACTAACTGCTGAATGACGGAAGGTACCTACGAGCCGTAGGTAACTAACCGTAGACGACACTGCCCAAGCCGGATTTCCTGATATTTCCTTTTTGCTACTTAGTTTAGGTTTTGTTTTCTATAAATAGAAGTTGAATTTTTTTTATAAGTTTTTGGTGATAGACAATTTGTGATACATTATTTTAGCTTTGAGAATTATTTAATCAAACACTTTTGGTATGTAATTCTTAAAGTTGGTTTATGCAATTGGCTTTTGTTCTATAATTCAAGATTTTGGATTTTATCTATTCTAATTGTAAGTTTATGATTTATTATTCAAACCCTAATATGAATTGTGAATCTTCAAGCATGAGTAGCTAAATCCACAACTAGGGTTGTGGGAACCATGGGTAATTAACAAAGTGAAGCTAATAATGAAGTAATTCTTGATAAAGTGTTTATGCATGTAGTTAATTTCTTCGTTTTGAATGCTTTTTAACGGTGCGCAATGTTAGAACTCACCTCATTCCTACTTGTCGAACCAAGGAAGTAATGAATGAGAAAAAGATCAAACAATGGAGATTAGGCGAGATATTCCGCTATCTAATAGCCTGAACCACATACGTAGAGGGCTAATCTGGGTCAAAGGTAAGGTTTAATAAAGCATACACCCGCAGACGGACCAAGTTGCGTGGTGAAATTCCCTATTTGGAGGACCAATCACTTAGGTGATACCTAACTTACCGATCATGCATGCTAAACATTAGAAAAGAGTTACTATTATTAGGTTACTTAGTTAAGAACTTGTGGGGAACACATGTTCCCTAGTTTCATTCTCATATTGATATTACAGACTGCGAATTCTGATTACTTGTTTACTTGTTACTACTCAATCAATCAATCATAATTTTAGTTTACAAAACCCCCTTTTTACAGAGATAACTTGGCTAAACGTACAAATAACCATAAATTGGCCTAAGCCTAAACCATATTTCTCGTGGGATCGACCCTAACCTTTGTTAGGTTCTTTATTTGACAACGACCGCTTATACTTCTTTAGGGAAGTGTAATTTGGGCATATCAAATTTTGACGTTGTTGCCGAGGAATAAGGCTTTTAGATTAGACTAATTTCGTTATTGCACTTTAGTCAATTATTTCTTGATTTACGTTTATTTTGTTTTGTTGTTACAGATCTTAGTTCCAGTGTATGCCAAATACACGAAGTCAAGGCATTCCCCTGACTCCTTACGACCTAGAATTAAGAAGAACTCTACGAAGAATGGCTAGAACAGGTCAACAAGAGAGACATAAGGATGATCCCAATGGAGAGGGTCGTCAAGAGGTACTTGGAATCCAACCTCCGAGAGTAGAGGTTGTGCCCGGAAACATTCGGCAACATCCCCCTGCTGATGATGTTGTTAGAGTGCAGAACCAACCTGCACCAAATGTCCACCTCAATTATGAGGTTGACCATAATGTGGTAGGATAGACTAGTGCAATAGTCGTGCCTCCACTACCGGCTAGACATATGTTCGTGGTTACTAGTAATTTGATGCATATGTTGACATCACGAGGACTATTTGTTGGATTGCAATTGGAAGACCCATATGCTCATCTGAGCAAAGTGATTAGCTTATGTAAGAGCAGTGTGGGGAGACCGAACTTAGATATGGATGCAATAGGTTTGCGTGTGTTCCCATTATCTTTGATAGGTGATGTTACAGTATGGTTGATTGAGCTCCAATACAACTCTATTACCACCTGGAATGAGTTGCATCGAGTGTTCCTCGAGAGATACTTCCTGTTGTCTAAGAAGCTAAAACTTAAAGATAAACTTAATAATTTTGTGGCTTTACATGGGGAGTCTGTCAGTGATTATTGGGACAGGTTTACAGGTTTCATGAGGAGCGTGCCGAACCACCACATTGATGATGAATCACTCAAGGAGTACTTCTATCGAGGGCTGGATGACAATGGAAAAGCTGTGCTAGACACTATTGCAGGAGGATCTTACGGAGCAAATACATTCCAGGAAATTGACGATAAACTGGAAAAGATCTCAAAGAACAATAAAGCATGGAGTACTAGAACATCGTCTACTGCAAAGAGCACTTTCTCAATACAAGCTACACCAAATCAACTCAACGATGATATTCGTGAAGAGATGGTGCAGTTGAGGACAGGGTTAGGCTTGGTGCTCAAATATGTGAGTGGTAATACGGAAAAAGTTAATGCAGTCCAATATCACTATAATGCTCCACCAACTTATTGGTATACATGTGAAGAGGATGTGAATCTTGTGAACGAGCAATCGGGGGGTTTTCGGACCAACGCCCAAGGATCCTATCAGGATAAATGGTGCCAAGGTCAAGGGAATCATGGTCAGAACTATAACAATTACAATCAGGAAGGATAATATAATCATGATGGGAACTATAACCGAGATAATAATTACAATAGAAAGGTTTATAACAAGAGGAATGATAGAAGTGGCCCTTACATCCCACCAGGAAACCGAGAAGGAGGATCGAGTCTGAATCGAATTGAAGATATGATGAGCAAGATGATGAAGAGGTTTTACTCTACAGATGAAAATGTGAAGGAGATGCGAAATGATTTATCAGGCATTAGGAAAAAAGTAGAGTCATATGTAGTGTCAATTAGACAGATTTAGTAACAATTGAGTCAATTATCTTCGAATGTAAATCCGCGCCAACAAGGAACACTTCCCAGCAATACGGTTCAAAATCCAAAGAATGATGGGCATTGCATGGCAGTCACTACTAGAGGCGGAAAATAGACTGTTGACCCTCCTATGCCGACTGGAGTGGAAACTGCGAAGGAACCAGATGAAGATGAAGTTGAGGTAGCAAAACTGCCTAAAGATCAAAACGAGAAGGAGGTTGAAATTACGCAAAAGGTTATCCCTATGCCAAGACCTCCACCTCCCTTTCCACAAAGGTTGGTAAAGAAGACGGAAGAAGGGAAGTATAGGAAGTTTATCTCTATGCTAAAACAATTATCTATAAATGTTCCTTTGATTGAAGCATTAGAACAGATGCCCGATTATGCAAAGTTTATGAAGGATCTAGTGACCAAGAAGAGAGCTGTCAATTTTGAAGATGATGATAAGCTGCAACATTGTAGCGCCATTGCTACTCGGTCGTTAGTGCAAAAGAAGGAAGATCCTGAAGCATTTACCATCCCATGCACGATTGGCATGATGCACTTCACGAAAGCTTTATGTGACTTGGGTGCTAGCATTAATTTGATGCCGCTGTCTGTGTTCAAGAAATTAGGCTTGGGAGCCCTCAAACCGACTGTGATGCGACTACTTATGGCTGACAGTACTGTGAAGAAACCAACTGGGGTGCTCCAAGATGTTTTTTCTTTTCAAACAGTTACTATATGATCCTTTGACTTTATTAAATTAAACTTCTCTAAAGTTTGTGATGAGTTGACAGTACGGGTCGTTGACATTTCCATGACTCATAGAAGCAAGTCGTAGGAATTGTCTTCAGGAAACTCTGATGTGGCAGTCTCTGGTAAAACAGTCATAACTTTTCACTCCGAACTCGAATTGAGGCAAACTTGGTGGCATTGGAAAGATGACTCATAGACCTTCAATTTGACATGTCATGGGTCATATAATTCAGTTTTTGCAGAGAGATATGATCATTTGAAGTTGACCTAAGTAGAATCTTATGTCAAAACTTAATCGGTAAGGAAGCTTTCAGCTCAACTTTCTGCTAGGGAGTTCTTGTGACCTTAATTCATATCCAAATCCATTCCCACATTAAAGGATTGACCTTTACAAATATGAGAAATTTAAGAATCACACCTTACATGTAAATAAAGAATGATTCGGGTCTTAGCTTAGAAATTTTTGGGGTGCTACAATATCTCCTCCTTGGAATCATTCGTCCACGAATGATGGATGAACTGAGCGTGGAAAGGAAAAATAGTTACTATCACTATCTCTTTTGACTTCTGAACTTGCCTACTAACATAGGGCTTCTTCCTAAGATGCTTCACTTAACCTCTTCTAGCTTTTATAATCATTGCCTGAATTGGCTTATAAGGCTGCTTAATCTAACTCTTAAGAAAATAAATAAAATAATGCTTATATCAGCCTATTCCATATTGACAGCTCAAATATACTATCTAGGCACACATGAAAAATCATAAACTTAATTAGAATCTCGTCTGATTACATAAGATCTCAGGTACACCCCCTAATGCTCTTGATAATCTAATGACTTAGCCACACTTCATTTCTCTCATCTAAGGGTCGTAATACCACACTTGTACCACTCACATTCATTACAAACTAGCACCTTAATTTCAAACCTAATCTATGTCAAATCTACCGGATCAAATCTAAAAACTAACATCATCACCCTCATTTTGCCATCCTTTTTATCACGACACACATCTCAAATTCAAGCTGTGTCTATAGTACTAAATACGGATATCAATAGAATTGCTCACAAACTATACTAACTTACAACTACTAGATAAAATTAAGAAACACTCGCCCACTAAGACCTCATGACCAATAGTTAATCTTTATCTCCTAGACTATCTATTTATAGATTACCATCACATTCCCTTTCACAACTTAAGTACTATTTACTCATTCACTATACATCATTGCCTAATTAGTTCTATAACCCTTTGAATATCATGGGGTTCTTCCTTCAAAATCATAATCCTAGCTTAGATCTATCATTTCATGAATAGTCTGCCCTTCTATTCAGCACATATACTTGGTCTTTACTAACACAATGACACATCAACATAAAATCCTTTCTAGTTAAAGTATACTCTAACTCACCCTAACTAATAACTATTCCTCTACTATTATGAAATCCACACTAAATTATTGTTCCTTATCCTACACATAAAGGAAAACTCTTCATTAATGACTTACTTGGTATATGACTGCAACTATACACTTTACTCAATAACTATCCCCATTTTTAGGCTACTACACCTCTAAATGCATACTTCTAACTCTGGACACTTCTACTGCTACTAGCTTATAACATTGTAACTCATACTATCTTTTCGGGTGAAAATACTATTCAAGCTCTAAAACATACTTCTCTCTTAAAGGGTATCTCCTGAAACAAGGTTTAGAGAAAAGAGTCTGGGAGTACATCTCGCTTTTAACTCGAATGCACGATTCATATGAATAAGAGTACATTCTTTCGAATTCAAACACTTAATCTCACTCACAGGATTCTCTCAAGCCCCTCTACAGTCTCTTGACTTTCTGAAGGCTTTATTTAAGAGTAGCTCATCGATAAGGATTTAGGATTTGCTATTTCAACCACCTTAAGTATGAGGGGTAGTCGAATGAATTTGAGAAATGCACGAGTCTAAATAAGTTTCTTATGGCACAGTTCTATTGCATGATTTAGAGTTTGAAAGAAGGAAAACTTTTCATAAATGTCTGCAGTACCTCGTTTATAAAAATGGGGCCCTCACAACGATAAATAAGATCCTACTGACACGACTTCATTGACACCCTAGGACACTTAATCTTTGTGTTCTGAGACAAAGTTTGTCACACCCCGAGCCTACACCCTGGACGTGGCCAACATTCGAGAACCATTGATGATCCCCAAGAGAACCCTTGATCTGGCTGACGACTTAGCGAAAGATTAACTCAAGTAGATTTAAGCTTTAAAATAGAATTTAAATTCAAAAGTCTCAAAACTTCTCAAACTCAAACTATTTCAAAATAGTATACTCAAAACTGTGTGAAAATACTCTGAAAATAATAATAGTTTCCCAAAATAGTTCAAAGAAAATACTGAAAGAAACTCAACACTACCTATCTATGAAGCCTCTATAATTCAATATGGATGTCGGGACAAGACTCATGACCCCTCAAAACTACTAAACTGAAAGAACAAAGTGGAGTCCTCCGGAATGCAAGGAAGGCTCACCAAAGTTAACAAGAAGTGCAAAGTGATCTCAACGGAGCGCGTGCTGATGATCCTGAACAACTATATCTGCATCATGAAAAGATGCAGGTCGAATGACATCTGTACATTGAATGTACGAGTATGTAAGATAGTTGAATAACAAATAACTGAAATGAAATGACTGCAATAGATATAAATATATACTCAACTGAATGTAAAGAAATAAAGGAGTGAAATCATTTAAACTTTACAAATACTTACTCATCTCTTAACTCAGCATATTAAGTAATATGATAAAAATACACTTTTAACTCTATTTGAGAGATTCTCTAACCGACAACTATCACTATGAGCAATATGATGATATAACATCTCGCCCACGCTGCCAGAACTGTCTTATACCTAGTCGAGATATAGAACATATCAACTAAGTGGATCCACTAAAGCTCTGCTCGAAAGCAATAAGGAGTCGTCTAAAAAGTACGATCCTTTACCCATGTTGGCTACATGGTTTATGAGGAATGTGAGTAGTCTTAAATCTTCCCCATATCGGTGCTCAATACTACAACCAATAAATTTATACTCATGCTTAAATGTATAAAACATACTCTTTCTCAAATTGAGGACTTGCTCAAAATATCCTCTTAAAAGAGGTTACTGCTCTGAAATATCTCTGAACTCATTAACTCATTTAGAAGTCAAAGTTTCTCTTTTCTCAATGTAAAGGTGATACATTTGGGAATACTTAGTTCTCTTATACTCTTACTCAAGTCATGTTTAAAACACTTTCTCAAAACTCATCTTTGCTTTCTCAGAAAATCAGTTTAAGATAAAAATGTTTGCTTTAAAAGATTCTCAAAATTTATAACTCAAAATAGGATTCATGCTGAAATATAGACATGAACAAATCAATTCAAGGATCTCAGTAAAAATATAGAAAACTCAATACTCAGAAATCAAGAACTCAGAACTCAGAACTCAACGATACTACTCATCTCAAGAATATTCTAAATCCATGAATTTAGGACTCAGAATCAATAACTTAACTCATATATATCAAGAATTTAGAACTTAAAATCAATAACTTAACCCATATCAAGAATTCTCGAAACTAAAGGTATTACCCTAGATTAAAGTTTTACCGACTAAATTGAGATGTAGGGCGAGATGACGAACTCAGTCCATCACTATGAATATAGCCTTACATATATGAAAGAATAAAGTTCTTGGTGAAATTGGTGAAAACTCGAAGAACGCTCGAAACCCTAGCTTTCTCCTCTTGGATCCTTACCTTAAGACTTGGAAGCGTTAATGAACGTAAGAGGATTGATTAACACTATTTAAACCCTTAACTAGGTGAGAAAACGTCATGGTTTAGGCTTAGAAGGGGTGAGAAAAGACTAAACTATCCCTCTTAAAAATTGACGAAAACCTTCTATGGGTCCATCTACAGTTTGTGATTTGTTCTACTGACCGTAGATCCCATCCGTCTAATTTATATTGAATTTTATGGTTTAAAATCTCATTCTACGGGTCCAATCTATGACCCGTAGAAGTTCCAACGGCCCATAGAATGGATTCGTAGGAATTGAACCTCAAAATATGACTTCTCCGAAGTTTTTGATGAGTTGACAGTATGGGTAGTCGAAATTTCCATGACCCATAGAAGCAAGTCGTAGGAATTATCTTCATGGAAACTCTGATGTGACAGTCTCTGGTAAATAGACCATAACTTTTGACTCCAAACTCAAAATGAGGCAAACTTGGTAGCATTGGAAAGAGGACTCATAGATTTTCAATTTGATAGGTAATGGGCCTCCTAATACATTTTGTACTGAGAGATATAATCATATGAAGTTGACCTAAGTAGAATCTTATGTCAAAACTTAATCGATAAGGAAGCTTTCAACTTAACTTTGTGCTAGGGGGTTCTTGTGACCTTAATTCATATCTAAATCCATTTCCACATTAATGCATTGACCTTTAAAAATATGAGAATTTAAGAATCACTCGATACGACCTTACATATAAATAAAGAATGGTTCGGGCCTTAGCTTAGAAATTTTTGGGGTATTACAGATCAAGTGACCCAGACCCCTAAAATATCATCTATGGTGTTTAAGATGCAAACCTAGTCTACACAAGAACCTCTCCAACAAGTACACATAACAATTCGGTCACTCATGGACCAACACATAAAAGAACAACCAAACATGTACAAGACGAGGTACCCGAGACAAACCTCATAGAACTTGTACCAAGTGTGGTACTCGAGCTATAGAATTGTACCAAGTGTCATACCCCAGCAAATCGATAGATATCCCATACTAGGCGTGATACTCGAGCCAACCGATCATCATAAATATCACATAATCACAACCACAATACATAAAACTACTTTTGTAAGACAATAAGCAACTAAGACAAGATCATTGCATGAGATTGACAACAAGATATATTTTCACATTCATTCAATTAATGCCTAAAACATAAAACATACAGCCTACAGGTAATACTAACAAAATCGTAAACATGCACACATACCGTAATTGGGAACAATTCAACCATCACCTACACCAACTATGGTCAAATATCCTAGTTTACACGACCCTTCCCAGACAGATTCTCAGCTCATTTATAACAAGACCGAAATCCAACAAGACTGGAATCTGCTAAGACCCAGCAATTCCTCTACACTTGATCATTTTTAACCATGAAACCACTTCAAAATTTGATTACGCAATGCTTAACAACCACAATTAACATCTATCATCAGTCATAGCATCAAAATTATCTTCCCTAGTAATTTTTCACCCTAAATAGCAAAATCAACATGTTTTAGCCATCATGACTCCGTGTCTGAAGGCCTAAACATGAAATCTCCAATAATCTACAACATTATATGTATTTGGAAACATGTCTAACTTTTCTGTTAAGCCTAGCCTACCTAGATACTAAGCAACTGCTATAGAAGCCTGAAGATGAACTTCAAACTCTGTCGAGGTGAATCTTGACGGAAGTAGGCCTAGAATCCATGGGTTTTTACCCCATTCATGCTGGAATATTTCCTCTCAATTTTCCCCAAGTTTGGAGTAGCTTAGGAGGATATTTGGAGTTATCCTTGTCCCTTATTCAACTAAAGAGGAGGAATCCTAATATAATATCTGCATTTTTTAATTTATGAACTTATTAGCCTGCTATAGTGACCTGTCGGCTACTACAACGACAGTGCTATAGTGGGAAAATTCCCACTACATAGGGATGACATTAGCTTGAGTCAAATTTCAAAATCCAAAACTTTTTGTCGTGTCACCCCAAATTAATTTGATACTGTATTTCAATAATTCCCAGGATCCCGTAATGAGTTGCTTTGAATAACAAATGAACATATCGTTACAATAAATATCAATTTACCCATCGTTCATCCCCGAATGTGTCCTAAGGTGAATGGGAAAAATGAGATAGCCTAGGAAATATATAGCTCTATTTGACAGCTTAAATGATAGCCTTACGCAAACCACCGAAACTCCCATTTCCCTCAGCATACCCAACCAACCAAACAAAAATTAATTTGATACCGCTCCATTAGGGAATCCCTTACTTCGAGTGGCATAGAACATATTAGAGTAACCACCCCCAGTGCCCAAGTATGTCGGGGCCTTGCTAATATACTGGATTGGGGAGATTAAATGGATAAAATAATAAAATTTTCTCGCTCACTGGCCTGGACCATGCTATAGCAAGGATATTCTTGCTATAGCATCTGACCTTGCGCTATAGTGGATAAAAATCAGATTATAGAGGTGAGAAATGGGTTTCTCACCCATTCTCCCCCTATTTCACTTGAAAACACCATTTTCTCTCCTGATCACATTGCTCCCGACGTCACAAATTAAGACAATAATCATAACACTTACTCTCCCTACTTCATTGCACAAATATTGATTGATTTATTTTGAAATTGATTGAATAGAAATAGGTATTGGGTTGGTTTTTGAATTTTTAATGTTTGGCTTTGATTTGGTGGAATACTCAAAACATGGATGCTTTCCTTACATTTACAACTCTCCCACAATATTTTGGGTTTAAGGATTATGGGTTTCATAACAAAAAATAGGCTCAAAATGGTAGGAATTGTCACGACCCAAGGTACTCCCTAGACGTGACATGGCATACAAGACCCCGAAAGGCCTCATACAAGCCACTTAGCATACATACATACAAGATAATAGAGATTTATAGTTCAAAAGAAATTTCCATATCAAAGCTTTAAAAAGAAATAGTGAAAGTCTACATTTCATGTCTCAAAGCCAATCTAACATAGAGAAATAAAGTTTGGGACGTTAGGGCTGTTCAAAACCGAACCGAAACCAATAACCCGAACCAAAAAAAAAGTTATTGGTTTATAAGTAATGGGTTATTGGTTTAGCGATTTTGATAATGGTTTTGATTTTTTTTTGTTATCGGGTTATCGGTTCTTAACGGTTTGAGGTTTTTCCTTAACGGATTAACCGATTACTCGATAATAAATTAAATAATTATATTTTTATCATTTTGTATATAAAGTCTTTGACTTAGAGTTTAGTTTTCTACTTTTATTTTTGGCTGTCTCAAACTCTTGGATATTCTATAATGTAAAAGTTTTTTAGCAAGATATTATTTGTGAACTCATGTGCATATTTCATTTGATTTGTCACCTTGTTTCTAAGTAATTTTTAATGACTTTTTTTTGTGTCAAATCTTAATGGTTAAATCGATAACCAAACCGATAACAATCAATAACCGATAAACAAATAACCGATAAGTCAATATCTTAATGGTTCTTTAACGGTTTAGCATCTCTACAAACCATAACCAATAAGTCAAACCGATAAACTTTAAAACTGAACCGAACCGACCGATACGCAGCCCTATAGGGACGTAACCCAATACAATCCGAAATGAAAAGAAATACATGAAAATAAGAACAACTAGGCTATGTCCTCGGATGGATGAGGACTCACCAAGTCTTCTATCAAATATTCTATAAATCTCTAGCCACGAATGGATGGTGAATCGCTAAATCCTACATCAAAGAAGTTAATGTAGGCAAGAGAATGTGTTAGCACAATTAAGTACTAAGTATGATAGCAATGCACATAAAACATATAAATCATGCTAAAATAAGACATAATCATGATATGCATTGGCCAAGCTTAAACATGATAAAACATAAGAAGCATGAAACATAAACCATGGCCAAAGCAAGCTAAATCATCTTTCTTTACTTTACTTTACTTTTCTTTAGATCATCATAACATCACTTTTATTCATTCGTTGTGGGGAAAAGCCGTAACCGACATATAAGACCATGTGAGCTATCAACATGGAATCCGACATACTCCCTACATCGGAAGGGCCATCCTACTTGCAAAAGTAGGACCCTAACATCTAGCTTACATAGATCCACTAGTAATAAAAGGTCTATTCAAGACATCCTATAGGGGCACATAGGTGTGGGATAAAGAGATTGCTACTAGAAACCCACCTCTACTACGGGAGAGCTCCATCTCAATATCCTCTCGGTACTAAGCATATTTCCAACGGAATAGTCCTTGATCTTATTATTAATCCATGGAAAGGTACATCAAGGAATACCAATCCAAGCTAATCATGTGTATAGACGTTTTATATTCCATTGACCTTGTCCAAGCTTACGTCATTAGAATAGCTCCTTAAGAACATGGGTAATCGCCTCTTTGTTCTTTTAACTCTTAGTGTGAGCATTACGTGAGAAAACCTTTCACAACTCAACCCAACATCATCATATCGTAACTTTGGTACTTTACTCTCAAAGGACCCTTAAATCATCATTAACTTCATATGAGACATGCATAAGTTCATGAGCTTCATCTTTACATAGTTCATCATGCTCAAAATTCATAGATCATAGAGTTCATATGGGTACATGCTAGTTCAACTCAAATCATGCAATTCAATGGAAGTTCATGCTTAGAAAACCATAATTAGGACAATTTATTCATACTTGAAGGAACTCACATAATAGAGGAAAATCATGCTTTTGACTTGAACATACTCAATTTCATAAAATCATTCTCAATTCATTCATAATTCATGCATAACTTCATAGAGATTTCATAAATTTCATCAATTCATAGCTCAACCCAACCATCAAAGCATAGATAGGAAATTGGGGAGAAATGGCATGGGTTCATGGGGGTTCATGCAATCTTTACATCAAATCATGTAGTTCATGCTAATTCGTGTACTAAATTACTTTATCACGCTAGATCGTGCACTAGGAATCATAAAATCAACAATTGAAATCATAATTGAAGAAGCCATAAGAACTAATCAAAAACCCTAATTCAATTGGGTGAGATTGAACCTTGAAAACCTTGAAGAAAGTGAGGACCCATTGGAGGAAAGGGCTCCAAATGGTGAATACTATCATACCTTAACAAAGCCCACAAGAAATTGATGGAAATTGATGGTCTTCAATGGAGGATCCAAGCCTTCTTCTTCTTCCTTGAGAGTTGAGAGGTTTTTCTTAGAGAGAGAAATATTTGAGGAGAAATTTGGGAATGAGTTAGAATGACTGAAATTAGGCTTAGAAAATATATATAGGGTCTGGGTTAAGGGTATAACCAACTTAGATTAATAGTTAAACATTTAGGGAAAAGACCAAAAGACCCTTAAATAATAACTGTCGGGGGTAATCGACGGTTAGGACCTATGGTCCGTAGGTCAATCAACGGACCGTCATGTCCCTCCGTCGTTTGATTTAGAGACTTCAGTTGGGGCTGAAAATTTGGCTAAGTCTGGAAGGAATCTTCGGAACCCATCTATGGACCGTCAACTGGACGACGACCCGTTTTGTTGCTTCGTAGGTCAAGGTTCAGAAACTTTGAAATCCTGAAAGTTCACAGTGCCAACAACGGCTCCCAACTACGGGCCGTCATTCTACGTACGGTCCGTAGGTGACCTCCGTAGTCACTAGCACCAGGTTGAAAAAATGCATTTTCATTTCTTGGAAAGCTTTGGGGTATTACAATATCTCCCCCTTGGGAACATTCGTCCTCGAATGAGAATCAAGACATCATGAGGAGGGTAGAAACAAGATCTAATCAACCCAACATGAATGCAATCAGATAAATGCACATATCCGAGGAGGAGACATCATCTCCAAGCTAAAACATATTTAACACGTCATTTCATGAAGGCTTTATGCAACTCATGCTCAATGCACATAACTATGAAGAAATTAATTAAGCTAGCTCATCTTTCTCAAAATTTAGGCTCTTCATGAACATTCATAATCAAGAAATCAATCAAGCTAAATCATATCTTTGAAAAAAAGAAAAAAATCAAACTTTCGTGAGCATGAATGCATAAGGAAACATGGGAATGATTAAGACACAAGAATCCTTAAGAGTGAACCATGAGGGGCTAAAGTCTCAAGCTAGATCGGAAGGTAGAAGGAAAAAGATAGGGATACTAAGACATCACATCACTTCCGAACTTTCACTTACCAAACCATAACAAGGAGACACTTCCCAACCATGAAACACACTACCTCTCCCTTGGGAGCAAACCTCTCTAATTCTTCTGAATCCATCTTCCTCAATCAAAACATAGTACCAAACCTTAACAACCACGGAACCAGTGCTACAAGTCAACACCTAAGAAGTTTCCACAAGGATTTCAAAGTCGACCTTAAACACACTAACCACACATGGAGTCTTATCATAGCCAACCAAACACCCAACATTAATCAATGCATAACCACAAGCTAAAGGTCCGCATCCGGGGAACTATCTTGCTCATGACTAGCTTGAAGTGCATAGAATCAGTTTTGCCTTTGAGCACTTGAACCCAACTCACTAGGTTGAATTTGCCTATCTTCCCTTCCCTTAGCATTAAGAAAGGGGCAATCTCTCATCTTGTGGCCACTCTTTCCACAACCGTAACAGCCATCCATACCGGCTAAACACTCACCCTTGTGTTTTCTTCCACATTCCCAGCACTTGGGCCACATTTGTTCACTAAAACCATTACCTTGAGAACGATTTCCTTCACCGGACCTTGAATGGGAATATTCACCCTCATCTCTTCTTGCCCTTTTTAAATCCCTAGTTTTCTCCTTAAGCTTTTCTTCTTCTATTTGTTGTGCATGAATCATCAAGCGGGAGACATCCATCTCCTTGACAAGCATAGCGGTTAGACATTCCTTGACCACCAATTCGGAAGCATCCGACACGAACTTACTCATCCTCACCCTTGGATCGATGACCATAGTTGGAGCATACTTGGACAGTTGCGTGAACTTCAAAGCATACTCCTTCAAACTCATATCCCCTTGACGAAGGTTAATGAACTCAAGCACTTTTGCCTCACTCATCTCAAGGGGAAAGAACCTCTCCAAGAAAGCAACCTTAAATTTCTCCCAATCAAGAGGATCTGCATCTACCGCCCTCTCACTTTTCCATTGTTCAAACCAAACTTGAGCAACACCCTTAAGTTGATAAGCGGCCAACTCCGCCTTTTCCTCCGATGTCACACCCATGATTATTAACACCTTGTACACTTCATCAATGAATTCTTGAGGATCTTCCTCAACCTTAGAACCATGAAATTCCGGAGGATTCATTCTGATGAAGTCTCTCACTCTTGTTTCCACCGTACTTACCCTTATATTCGTGGGAACCACAATCTCTCTATTTGCTTAGGCCGTGATAGCTTTAGCCAATGCGTGAAATGCGGCCCGGAACTCATCATTAGTCACTTCATCGGCAAAAGGGTTGACCGGCACTTGGGGAATCTCTTGTCTCTCATTTGCACTAACATATCTATTCCTTCTCACGGGATTCCTTCGTGGAGGCATATTCTGAAAAGTATAAATAGGGGTTAGGAGAGGAAGACCTATAAGGTTAAACTCTATCGCACGACTTTAGGAGTAATGAAAGAAGTGGAGTTTCCTAAATATCTTATAGCCTCTCATTCATAAATGTGGCGCGCTTCACAGTCATAAACAAGACTCTACTCAACGTGGCTTGTGAGACACCCTAGGGTCTTTCTAAAACATTGGGCTTTGAATACCAAGTTTGTCACGACCCAAGGAACCCCCTAGACGTGACATGGCGTACAAAACCCCGAAAGGCCTCATACAAGCCACTTAGCATACATATATACAAGATAATAGAGATTTACAGTTCAAAAGAAATTTCCATATCAAAGCTTTAAAAAGAAATAGCGGAAGTCTACATCTCATGTCTCAAAGCCAATCTAACATAGAGAAATAAAGTTTGGGACATAACCCTATACAATCCGAAATGAAAAGAAATACATGAAAATAAGAACAACTAGGCTATGTCCTAAGATGGATGAGGACTCACCAAGTCTTCTATCAAATCTTCTATAAAGTTCAAGCCACGAGTGGATGGTGAATCGCCAAATCCTACGTCAAAGAAGCTAATGTAGGCAAGAGTATGCGTTAGCACAATTAAGTACTATTTATGATAGCAATGCACATAAAAAATATAAATCATGCTAAAATGAGACATAATCATGACATGCAATGGCCAATCTTAAACATGATAAAACATAAGAAGCATGAAACATAAACCATGGCCAAAGCAAGCTAAATCGTCTTTCTTTACTTTACTTTACTTTGCTTTAGATCATCATAACATCACTTTTATTCATTCGTTGTGGGGAAAAGCCTTAACCGACATATAAGACCATGTGAGCTATCAACATGGAATCCGACATACTCCCTACATCGGAAGGGCCATCCTACTTGCCAAGGTAGGATCCTAACATCTAGCTTACGTGGATCTACTAGCTAATAAAAGGTCTATTCAAGACATCCTATGGGGGCACATAGGTGTGGGATAAAGAGATTGCTACTAGAAACCCGACCTCTACAACGGGAGAGCTTCCATCTCAATATCCTCTCAGTGCTAATCATATTTCCCACGGAATAATCCTTGATCTTATTATTAATCCATGGAAAGGTACATCAAGGAATACCAATCCAAGCTAATCATGTGTATAGACGTTTTATATTCCATTGACCTTGCCCAAGCTTACGTCATTAGAATAGCTCCTTAAGAACATGGGTAATCGCCTCTTTGTTCTTTTAACTCTTAGTGTGAGCATTACGTGAGAAAACCTTTCACAACTCAATCCAACATCATCATATCATAACTTTGGTACTTTACTCTCAAAGCACCCTTAAATCATCATTAACTTCCTATGAGACATGCATAAGTTCATGAGCTTCATCTTTGCATAGTTTATCATGCTCAAAATTCATAGATCATAGAGTTCATACGGGTACAAGCTAGTTCAACTCAAATCATGCAATTCAATGCAAGTTCATGCTTAGAAAACCATAATTAAGACAATTTATCCATACTTGAAGGAACTCACATAATAGAGGAAAATCATGCTTTTGACTTGAACATACTCAATTTCATAAAATAATTCTCAATTCATTCATAATTCATGCATAACTTCATAGAGATTTCATAAACTTCATCAATTCATAGCTCAACCCAACAATCAAAGCATAGATTAGTAAATTGGGGAGAAATAGCATGGGTTCATAGGGGTTCATGCAATCTTTACATCAAATAATGTAGTTCACACTAATTCGTGCACTAAATTACTTTATCACGCTAGATCGTGCACTAGGAATCATAAAATCAACAATTGAAATCATAATTGAAGAAGCCATAAGAATTGATCAAAAATCCTAATTCAATTGGGTGAGATTGAACCTTGAAAACCTTGAAGAAAGTGAGGACCCATTGGAGGAAAGGGCTCCAAATGGTGAATACTATCATACCTCAACAAAGCCCACAAGAAATTGATGGAAATTGATGGTCTTCAATGGAGGATCCAAGCCTTCTTCTTCTTCCTTGAGAGTTGAGAGGTTTTTCTTAGAGAGAGAAATATTTGAGAAAAGGAGAAATTTGGGAATGAGTGAAATTAGGCTTAGAAAATATATATAGGGGCTGAGTTAAGGGTATAACTGACTTAGATTAATAGTTAAACATTTAGGAAAAAGACCAAAAGGCCCTTAAATAATAACTGTCGGGGGCAATCGACGGTCAAGACCTACGGTCCGTCGGTCAATCGACGGACCGTCCTGTCTCTCCATCGTTTGATTCAGAAACTTCAGTTGGGGCTGAAAATTTGGCTAAGTCTGGAAGGGATCTATAGAACCCATCTACGGACCATCAACTGGACGACGACCCGTCTGTTGCTTCGTAGGTCAAGGTTCAGAAACTTGGAAATCCTAAAAGTTCACAGTGCCAATGACGGCTCCCACCTACGGCCCGTCATTCTACTTACGGTCCATAGGTGACCTCCGTAGTCACTGGCACCAGGTTGAAAAACTACATTTTCATTTCTTTGAAAGCTTTGGTGTATTACAGGAATGTGAAGCTATGTTCTCAATTTTAAAACGTCCGATTAGGCAATTTTTAGAAGTTATAATGCCCAATTGTTTGCATGAAATAGTAGTTGAGTAGTACAAGAACAATGATATGAACTTAGATTGTTAAAAATGGAGTTTTGGGTCAAGAGCCACCATCGATGAACCTCCTGAAAATCTAAAATGATCAGGGCCATTATAGTTGCCTTTCTCCTCTATAGAGATGTCGTTGTAGCGGAAATATTCCAGCTACAGCAACCTCGCTATAGCAGGATGCAGTCCACTAAAGTGGGAGGCTGCATGCAGTTGCCTCCTTGTCCAGCTAATAGTCGGATTTTCTCTGAATTGATTTTTTATTTGCATATTATGAGTTCTAATCCAATCATTTGTAAATATTGCAAATTCTATGACTCAGTGGCTGCCAATCCAATATAAACTGTACCTTACGAAAGTTTTTTCGATAACGCTAGCCTAGAGAGATATTAAGACTATCGGAGGACATGTTTATTTTATTAGAGGATCTTCAGCATGAGAGGAGTGGAGGAGAAAGCTAGGGATTTCCACACTCGGCTCGGGGAGTCCGATTGGTGGAGACTCACCCTACCGGGCGTTCGGGTTAGATAAGAGAGTTCTATGCTATACTTCCTATCGTGTGTTGAGATAACCCCAACCCCACCATCCGTATATGAAGAGTGTATGCTCTTGTAGATGTCTAGACTATCAATGAGGTACTTAGGGTGCTTGACATTTCTAATGCTGAGGACGAGGCCAAGCTCCGATGGATGAATATTAAATTGGTAAAGGACACGTTGATTGAAGAAGAGTTCAGTGACTAAATCTACCGGCCTAGTATCAAGCGCATCACTAGAACTTACTTTAGAACCAATGTCAAGATGTTGTAGATTATGGTGACCTACTCTAGGGCTTTAATGGTGGCATGCGCCATATAGGGCATTCAACTGAATGTGGGGGCTTAAGTTGTGTCGGAGTAGAAAGAATTCTACCTGTTTCAGGAGTGGTACCCGAGCAAACCATAATAGGAATGTAACAGGAATGATACCCGAGCTAACCGATAGATATCTCGTACCAGGCTTAGTACCCAAGCAAACTGATAATCAGAAATATCGCACAATCACAACCACAATGAATACAAGAACACTTGTACATTGCTTGAGATTGACAACAAGATATCTTTTCAAATTCATTCCCTTATTCCCAAAAATACAAAACGTACATGTAATACTAACGAAATCATAAACATGCACACATAATGTTATTGGAAATAATTCAACCATCACCTACACCAACTATGGTCCATCATCCTAACATGTGCAACCCTTCCCAGACAGATTCTCAGCTCATTTATAACAAGTTTGGATTATGCTAAGACCTAATAATTCCTTTACACTTGACCATTACCAACCATGAATCCACCTCAAAATTCAATTACCCAATGCTTAACAACCGCAATTAACACCCACCATCATTCATAGGGCCAATATTACCTTTCCCAGTAATTTCCCACCCTAAAGGGCACAATCAGCACGTTTTAACTATCCAGACTCTGTGCCGAAGGCCTAAGCATGAAATCTCCAAAAATCTACAATGTTATATGTATTCAAAAAATAGGTTTAACTACTCGGTTAAGCCTACCCTACCTGGACTCCAAGCAGCTGATGTAGAAGTTTGAACATAAACTTTTGAATCTGTGGAGGCAAATCCTGAAGGAAGTAGGCCTGGGATCCATGGGGTTTTACACAATTTGCACTAGAATCTTTCCTCTCCATTGTTCCCAAGCTTGGAAGAGCCTAGGAAAGTTTCTAGTGCAACCCTCGACCCTTTAAAACTAAACTGAAGGCATCCTACTATAAAATCCATGTTTTCTACTTTTTGATCTCGTCAACCCGCTATAGAGACCTGCCAGCCACTACGTCGGCGGTGCTATAGTAGGAAAATTCTCACTATAGTTGGATGACATCGACTCGAATCAGGTTTTAAATTCCAAAATTTTTCGTCGTGTCACCCGAAATTAATTTGATAGCGTATTTTAATAATTCCTAAGATCCTAGAATGAGGTGCCTTTTGATAATGATTGAATAGGTAGTTACAACTAAACTATACAAAAAATAAAGAAACTGAAACATAGTACAGCACAAACAATACCTCTGAAGTTTCTAAAAAGGGGTTACAGTCCGTTTAGTTATAAGCTTTTCATGAACAAAAAGAGGAGGTTACCAACATATGGTATATTATATGATTTCTTAACTTATATGAAGTTTATTTCAAGTAGTGGTAGTAGCCTCTGCGAGGCTCAAGCTTCTTGGAGAAATTAATAAAGAATTAAGTCAAATATATGAATCATGGTAATAACAAGATCATGATGATTGAAATATATTTGATGGAATTAGTGAGATTCTTATAGGTCTTTTGTTAAATCAACTCAAGTTCTTCGATATAGACCTCTATGACAGATTTTAAGTGAGGAACGATGATATCTTCGAGCTCTTTTTAGATCGATGATGCTATAAGCTTGATGAGTATAATCTCTTGTCTACATGATCGTTCATAGTCATCAGCGTCCAATCATAGTTGACGAGCTCCAGAAAGGGGTGAAGAGGTTGAGAAATTTCCTAAGTGTATTGTCTATATGAGAATTCATATATTTATTTGTTTTACCTTTGATTTTGTCGGGGTGGGCTTATGTTACATGAGAACTCATACCACATGTAGTTCAAGATACAATGAAATCATGAACAACTAAAAACATTTCAAAACTGCCCTAAATAGAATTATTGAGAGACTGGAGGTTGCGAATACAATTGATGGTAGATTCTTTGAATATGGTCACACTTGGATATTGAGGTTGCCTACATATTTCATGTATGAGTTCTATGTTCATTTTAGACTTTATTTTTAGTTTCAGATGTTTGAGTGAGCTAGGGCTTGTACTAGCAACTCACCTATGTAGTAGAGGCTATTTTAGACATTTGTATTTTTTGCTTATGAGTCTTTGTATTCAAATTACTATATGTTTGAGATTTTCATTTGAGGCTTATTTATGCTTTTCATGTTATTCCAGTTATGATTAGTATCTAGTGCCATGCTATGCTATTTGGTTGGCTTATAGTCTCTCAGAATTCTAGGTACCATGTCACGTCTAGGGTGTATTCTTAGGTTACGACATGGCCGGTCTTACCACATCCAAAACAACTACATGTACCATCCATACACTCTCCTGGATGGTTTTTACCACACTTCTGACAAGCAGGGAAAGAACGTCCACTAGAAACATAGACCTGTGACTTAGAGCTTGATGCCTTATCCTTGTTAACTTAGGCACAGTAGCACTAGCAGAAGATGGGGCCGGGCTTGAATTTTTTTTCAAAACTAAGAACGACTATCACCTCCTGGTCTCTGATGAGAGTAGTCCACATTATCTATCTGGGCCCTCTTGTTAAAGTCTTATGGGCCGTAAGAAGGCAGTCGTAGGGTTGTGTTGAGTTTTAGGAAATGTCAAGTGTATGATGTTTAACCTACGAATGAATAGAACGAATCATAGAGTGTTCTATAGGTCGTAGGACTGATCCGTAGAGCTAATTCAAAGAAGTGGGTTGAGATCTCAGGTCAATGAGAGGATTTGACGAGTTGTAGTCTGGTCTACGGGCCGTGGAAGGTACCCGTAGAAGTGATCCATACTTATTGAAATTTTGGACTTTAATTTGGACTCTACGGAAGGAGTCTACGGACTGTAGAGTAGACGATGACTTGTAGGAAGGTTTTATTGTCGGCTAACGGTAAATATCCCACAAATGAACTATGTTTTCTTAAAAAGTTTATGAAAGCTTCTCAAATGATTTTAAGTATGCATTGACCTCGTATATGATTTATTGTTTCTTTTGAAAGGCTTTTATCACGTTTTACTTGATCATGTTTAAAGTTTCTCTTATGCTCATGCTTACGTTTCTATGCATTTTCCCATAATTAGTACATTCACTATACTAATGCATATTTGTGCCTATATTTTCTCATAATATAGGGTCTGACGTTCCTCCTCCCGCTTGTGGCTAGCTTGGATTGTTCTACTAGCAATTGGATTGGTGAGTCCTCATGCTCCGATGACAAGACCATTTATGTTTTAGTTCTCTGATTTTCTTTTCATTTTAGACTTGTACATGGTGTATGGGTTATGTCCCAAACACTCTTATGATGTTAGAAAGGCTATGTCAGACACAATTTAGTATTCTGCATTTATGTTCATATTCATTTTATGATATGAGACTTATGTTGCCTATTCTCTCTCTCTTGTTGTATTTCTTTTACATTATGCTTATGCCAAGTGGCTTGTTTAGGGCCTCTCAGAGTTCTATTCGCCATGTCACACCTATAGGGTTCTTTGGGTCAATACACTTGAAGAATATCAATTCCGAAGTATATTTCCCTATCAAGAGAACTCTGGGGAGATCTTCAAGAAAGACCCTGTAGAAACTCATTAACAGCAGAAACTTACTAAATGGATAGGACAACAACATTGGAATCCTTGATTCAGACTAGATGATAGATGTAACATTTGAAAACAATTTTTCTAGCTTTAAGATACGAAATAATCTTACCTTAGACACTAATGCACCCCCTTTCCCATTCAAAGACTGGTTCATTTGGAAACTTAAACTTCACAATTCTAGTTTGATAGTCAACTATAGCATTACATGAATACAACTATTCTATACACATAATGACATCAAATCAATCATCTCCAACTCAACCAAATCGGTCTTGGTATCTCTATGACATACAGAGACAATACAATTTCTATAGACTTGTCTAGCTTTGACAAACTCACCGACAAGAGTAGAAATAGTAAAGGCCTCATTAAGTTGTTCGGGATTCATTATGAAATTCTCAGCAATATCAATCAATGATTAATATGCATAATATTCCACTTACACGATGAAGAAACCCAAAATCTTGAATTACAACTCAAAGTCAAAAGCCAAGAATCAAAGTTATGATTTCTCTCAAAATTCAAGAATAAAGAAACAACTTTTTTATCTTTAAATGCCAAACCAGAAAACAAGCTTAAAGTGTAAGAGAAAACCTAGGAAAAGTATTTATAAGCATTAAAAACCTATCCTAAACAAACTATGAAAACACTCTTTGGCAAGTTCCAGGGACACCATCTATGGATCGTAGATGGTTTCTATCAAGCCCCGAGCCTACACCCTTGACGTGGCCCGCACTTGGGAACCATTGCTGATCCCCAATTGAAACCTTGGCCTGGCTGACTACTTATAGAAGACTAACTCAAGCAAATTTAAGCTTTAAAAATAGAATTTAAATTCAAAATTCTCAAAACTCAAACTATCTCAAAATAGTATACCCAAAATTGTTTTAAAATAGTCCGAAAACAATACTAGTTTGCCAACATAGTTCAAAGGAAATATTGAAAGAAACTCAACACTAACAATCTATGAAGCCTCTATAGTTCATTGTGGATTTCGAGACAAGACCCATGCCACCTCAAAACTACTAAACTGAAAGACAAGAGTGGAGTCCTCCGAAATGCAAGGAAGGCTCACCAAAACTAGCAAGAAGTGCAAAGTGATCTCAACAGAGCTCTTATTGATGATCCTGAACACCTATATCTGCATCATGAAAAGTTGCAGGTCGAATGACATCAGTACATTGAATGTACAAGTATGTAATAGGGCTGATTAAAAAAAATAACTTAACTGAAAGACTAATAACTCAACAGAAGTATAGTATAAATCATGATGAAAATCATTTAAGCTCTTACTATAAGAAAGCAATAATAATAAATACTGAAGTGAAATATATAAATAAAAATATACTTTACTTTATGTTACTGGAGAGTTTCTCTAACCGACAACCATCATTATGAGCCTCATGATGATACAATGTCTTACCCATGTCACCGGAGCCGCCCTATACTTTGCTAGAGTGTAGAACACAAATGAACTACTGGATCCATTAAAAAGCCTTCTTGAGGCAGGTGAGGAGTCACCCGTTTTGCAATATGATCCTATATACGCTGGTGGCGTACATTATGGAGTTTAAGTTATCTAAACTCTTACTCCAAATCGGTGTTCAATACTACTCCCAAAATATAACTGAATGCTCATGTAAAAGTACTCTCTGGGTTGAGATAATTTCTCAAAAGGCCTCTTTAAGAGGTAACTGAAGTTGTACTGAATCTGTCTAAAATACTTTGAAAACTCTTTATACTTTTATGAAAATAGTACTCTCTTTTCAATGTGAAAAATAATAATTCTTTAAGGGGTAACTGAACTTCTCTTTATTTGGCTGAAATACTTTTGAAAACTGCTTATGTTCTTCTTAAAATAATAGCTTTTTTCTCAATGTGAAAATAGTACTTTTGGAACTATTTGTGTTCCCTTAAACTCTTCTTAAAAGATACTTTAAAGTACTCTTGAACTAAGTTTAAAATTCCAAAATCAGTGCATGGAAATAAATGCACAAAGGGTTTCAACAAAATATCATCAACTAGGATTCATGTGAAATAAAAGCATGAACAACAACACAATAATCTCATAATTAGGAAATCAGAACTCCGAATAAGAATACAATTCAAATTTAGAATTTCATGGATCTTTGAGTAGAATACTGGATTTAACTCTTACTATCTGAATTTATATGTAGAGTGTGAGGACGAACTAGTCCAACACTATGAATACCCTTACATACCTGGAAGAACAAAGTTCTTGAAGAAGTTTGAAGAAGAACTTGATTGAAAGACTTGAAACCCTAGTTTTTGTCTTCCTTGTGGTTTTCTTGGAGATGAAGAGTGGAGAAAAATCTTTGATTGAGAACCTTAGGATTCTTGAAGAGAATCTTTAACTTGGAGCCTTTAGATCTTGAGAAATTGGAGAAATCCTTTCTTGGAGTTATTAATCTTTGGAAGAATGAGAATTGGGGATTTTGGGAGTTGCTATACGTATAATGATGGTATTAGGTTGTAATATGGACTTAGGGAAATTGATATAGGGTAAAATATCAAGAATACCCTTCTAGGAACGTAAGAAAATCATAAAATCAAGAAAAATGACCTTTAAATGAATCCCAATGGCCAAATCGGCGATCTAAAGGTCTCCTTGCCAAAAATACTCGGCAGATCACCCATTGGGACTTTAGATCTCCCCAATGGACAGAAACTTAAGGTTTTCGGGACATTTTGGTGAGCTAATTCGGCGATTCGCCAACCCATTCAGCGGATCGCCGATTGAGCATGTGAGTTCGCCCAATTTCCCAGCCCGGGTATGTTCCAGTAAAATGACTATAACTTTTTACTCCAAACTCAAAATAAGGCAAACTCAGTGGCGTTGGAATGAAGACTCATAGATCTTTAATTTAATAGGTGATAGGTCACCTAATTTATTAAATGATGAGAGATATGAGTGTTTGAAGTTGACCTTTTTATGAACTCATGCGAGAACTTAGCCAATAGGAATGCTTTGAACTTGACTTGGTGCTTGAGGTCCCTTATGATCCTAGATCACTTTAGATACTATTGATACACTTTTTAAAGGACCTTAAAACATATGAGCAAGTCGGACGTCACCCGATTCAAGATTATATATTTATGACGAATGATTCTGATTTTAAGAGTAGAGTTACGAGGCGCTACAAAATGATTCGGGTCTTAGCTTAGAAATTTTTGGGGTGTTACAGTTTCACGGGACTCCTCTCGTAGAAAGAACTAAAATCTTCAACTGCAGGACTTTTTTCACGGAAAATATCTACCATCCATGGAAACTTCTACAGCTCGTGGTCCTCAATCGCAGATCAAGTATCTTTTGCACACTTGTTGTATCTCACCTATGATCATCATTTACGGTTCGTGGACATGTTTACGGCTCATGAGTTCCACTCGTAAATCTCAGGCCTTTTTTGCATACTTTATTATTCTCATCTACAATCTCTATCTACGACTCGCGAAAGTGTTTATGGATCTTAGCTTCTACTCATGAGAATCATACTTTTAGAATAGTCTCTAATTCTCATCTATAAGGCCATCTACATCTTGTGGTTTAAACCACAACTCTTAGAATGTCCTCGTGAATTCCAAAAAACTGACTAACATCATTTTTTTTTTGTACTTAGCTTTCGAATCCTATTTTCATGCAAAAAATCTACAAATCACATCAATTCTATATCTCTATACTACCTTAAAAGCATGAACTTCCTAACTTGAATGCTAAATTACTATAATACCCCCAACTTAAAATATCTAATTTAGTTTATCTTCTATATTTTATATTATATTAAAAATAGACACCTTCACATTTGAAGGGTTTTGACTTTGATGAAGAGTTATGACTTTTTCGAAGAGTTGTGACTTTTCTAAAGAGTTGTGACTTTTCCGATGAGTTGTGACTTTTTTTAAAGGGTTGTGACTTTTATGAAGGGTTGTGACTACTGTGATAAGGAACAATAAGCACCTATTCATACTACTCTTTATTGGTTATAAATAGAGGGGTTCCCTCACATTTTTAAACTATAATTTTTTTAAGTTTCCTATTCTTCTTCTTCTTCTTAAAGCACTCAATTAGTACATCTTCTATATTTTATATTATATTGTATTGTATTAAGTTATATTAAAAGTAGACACCTTTTTTACATTGAAGGGTTGTAACTTTTACGATGGATTGTGATTTTTTTCAAAGAGTTATGACCTTTTCGATGGGTTGCGATTATTCTGATAAGGCACAATAAGCACATGTTCATAATACCCTTTGATGGCTATAAATGGATGGGTTTCCTTAAATTTTTAAACTATGAATTTTTTAAGATTTCTATTCTTCTCTTCTTCAAAAACTCATGTGTGATTTGCAACCATTGAGTGAGTTCGAAGTTCAATGGAATTTGAACACCCCCTAACTTGAATGTTAAATTACTATAATACCTCCAAATAAAAACACACAATTTAGTATATCTTGTATATTTTATATTTATATTTATTTATTTATCTATATCTATCTATCTATCTATACTTACTACCTTAATAAAAGCATGAACTCCCTAACTTGAATGTTATATTAATATAATACCCCCAACTAAAAACACTTAATTTAGTATATATTTTATATTATATTACATTTATTTATATTAAAAATATATTAAAAGACGACGCATTTTTCACATTGAAGGGTTATGACTTTTTCAAAGAATTGTGACTCTTTCGAATGGTTGTAACTTTTCCAAAGAATTGTCACTTTTCTGAAGAGTTGTTACTTTTCTGAAGGATTATGAGTTGTGACTTTTTCGAAAGGTTGTGACTTTTCTGATAAGGCCCACTAAGCATCTATTCATCCTACCCTTTTTGGTTATAAAAAGATGGATTCGCTCACATTTTTAAACTACAATGTTTCTAAGTTTTCTATTTTTCTTCTTCTAAAAATACTAAATTTAGTAGATCATTTGTATTTCTTAATTATATGTATTAATTTATTTATATTATATATACTATATAAAAAGCAAATGCCTTCTTTTTTGAAGGATTGTAACTTTTCGAATGAGTGATGACCTTTCTGAAGGGTTGTGACTTTTCTAATAAGGCGCAATAAGCACATATTCATACTACCTTTGTTGGCTATAAATAGGGGGGTTCCCTCACATTTTTAAACTATGCATTTCCTTAGTTTTCTATTCTTATTCTACTTAAAATACAAAATTTACTACATATTCTATATTTCATACTATATTTATTTATATTATAAAATATATTAAAAGCGTCTACCTTTTCACATTGAAGAATTATGACTTTTCCAAAGGGTTGTAATTTTTCAAAGAATTGTGACTTTTCCGATGAGTAGTGACCTTTCTGAAGGGTTGTGACTTTTCTGAAAGGTTGTGACTTTTCTGATATAGCACAATAAGTACCTGTTCATACTACCCTTTATTGGCTATAAATAAATGGGTTCTCTCACATTTTTTCTAAGTTTTCTATCATTCTTCTTCTTAAAACATCTACATATTCTATATCTTATACAATATTTATTTATATTATAAAATATATTAAAAGCGGACAACTTTTCACATTGAAGTATTGTGACTTTTCCGAAGGACTCTAACTTTTTCAAAGAGTTGTGACTTTTCCTAAGGATTGTAACTATTTCAAAGAGTTGTGACTTTTCCAAAGAGTTATTACTTTTCTAAAGGGTTGTGACTTTTCATAAGAGTTGTGACTCTTCCAAAAGGTTTTGACTTTTGCAAAGTGTTGTGACTTTTCCAATAAGTTGAGACATTTCTAAAGAGTTGTATGTCACGACCCAAAAATGGGTGTGATGACACTCGTCTTATCCCACTAAGACAAGTCAGCCTAAAACACAAAACATAACGATAGAAATGTGGAAAGTAAAATATCAACATATAAATGCGGATAACTTAGTCAAACTCATATATACCCCCAAAACCTAATTGTCACGAGTACAAGCCTCTAATGTATTACAACTCAATTGAAAACAATTACAAGTCTCAAATGTCTTTGTTTCTAGAGTAGAACAAGAACATAATAAAGGAACAAGAAGGTCCGCTGATATGACAAGCAGCTACCTCTCAAGTATCAACAGAAAAGCCTCGGACGAAGTAGAGAAGAAAGATAATCACACATATCCGAGCTCGTAACCTACACAAGTGTAAAAGAAAAGAGTGAGAATCAACAATACGGTACCCAGCAAGAAAACCACTAAACACTAGGTAAAGCAAAATAGAATACGAGTACTCTTAACACCCCAACCGAACCTCCACAACTACAATCTACACATAAATCAGCCCAACCTAACAGTTCGCAATTCCACATAGCCATAGCACAATATCAACAATTCAACATTTATGGGTTATCAACACAAAGTTCCACAACAGTATTCACAAGTTCTGGGGTCATAATAATGTGCAATGCAATGCAGTAGAATGTCAAGTATAATGATGCATGTCTGTCCTAATGTTAGACACCCGCTGCCTCGCATTACGGAACCCATGGGGGACATATCAGTCCATGCAACTACCACGGCATGTGAGAAGTCCCTCGGATATAGTACATCCTCTTTGTTCCTATTTTTCCATCATTTCACCAACTGCCCATCACAACTGAGTTTCGAAATCAAAGAAAATAGGTATGTTCACACATTAATGAGGAGAGGAGAACTTCCATATAAATTCACAATTCATAACCCCTCAATCATAGTATTTCATCAATAATGTATCAACATTACCACTCAAATCATTCACAACATCATACACATCAAATTACCATCACGTTGCCTTTTTCATTATCCCCTTTTTATTATCATTTAGATCAATCAATGTGAACAATTCAAGCCATCACCAATTCTCATAACTCCCCAACACATAGACAAGGAAATACAAAATTCTACAAGCTTAACAAAGGTCTAGAGGTCTACTTGCCTTAAGAAAATCACACAGTCACTCTGGTACTTAAGCTTTTCCCCTCTGTAGGGTCTCCAAATCAACACAAGTTATTCAAATACAAAATCACAATATGAAATCTGAACTAACAACACCCATATTAACATATTTGAATAAAAAGGGTCAAATCAACCCAAGAACTTGATTTCAAAAATGAAGGGTAAATCTGAAAATCTATACATCAAAGCGTTACCCAAAGAATTTAGAAGTTACCGGTGAAAACTATTTTGAAAATGGAGCTATAATCATCCCTCAATCACCTATTTATCAAATATCATGGGTTCTTGAAGAACCCCAAAATTTGCCATTTAAAATTCTTGATTTGATGTTTAAAATCGCAATTGATAAAAGGTAAATGAAGATTAAAACTCAAGAGTTGTAACCCCAAAAGTTTTATCTTGAAAATCACCTTGAAATTGCCTTAGGCCAAGCTTTAGGGTTCAAAAATAGAATATATGGGATGAAATCCTGACATTTGAAAAAAACAATGCCAGGGGCCTCACGAATGTAAATGAGAACTCAGGTTCGTGAACGTGACCATCGTGAATGCGATGATCTGATTGCTAACACGACTCCTAGATAAAGTTGACCCTTCGTAAAAGTGATGGGTCCATCGTGAACGCGAAGGTCGTAAAAGCGGATAAGGCTTCGCAAAAACGACAGCCTACACCCCCGAACCTTCGTAAATGCTATGGGTCTACCACTTACGTGAATATCGTGAACGCGGACAAACCATCGTGAATTCAAGGGAACTAGAACTCAGCAAAAGTCAACAACACATAAGTCTCTGAATGGACCTTCGAAATTGGCTCAGAACCTCGTATAGATAAACCAATTATGCTACCTAACTAAACTCGATGTTTCAGACTTAATGGAACCATTGAAACACGAATCTGAGGTCTTCTTGACCTGAAACCCGTGAAAGTCGCAATAAACTAACATAACACCTAAAAAGACCAAAGTAAGCTCGAAATCTCTGAAAATTCTACCAGGGCCTCTCCTAGACCTAAATTCATCCCTTGAATCTAATAGAATTGTCGAAAATCTGAACCGAGCATCCGAACTCCGAATATTGACCAAAGTCAACTCAAAGGCTACAATTCCATAAACTTCTAACATAAGACCTCAAATCCATGAAACAACTCCGAATCTGAAACCTACAACTCTCCTAGACCAAATTCTGTATTCTGGCTCTGATGGAACTCATGGAATTCCATTTGGAGACTAAAACTCTAATTGTTACCAAAAATGAATTTTAAACAATTTAAGACTTTAAACACTCAAAACTTACAAAAATCATAATCTTTTACTCAAATTTTGAAATCAACTTGACAAATTGATCAGAAATGACTCGGGACAACTATCGGGAGGGATAAAATGATAATTTTATGAAATTTTCCAAAAATAATCTTTCATGTTACATTGTAACTTTTCTGATAAGGCACACTAAGCACATGTTCATCCTACCCTTTGTTGGTTAAACATACAGAGATTCTCTCACATTTTTAAACTACAATTTTACTAAGTTTTCTATTCTTCTTCTTAAAATACTAAATTTAATACATCATTTGTATTTCATAATATATTTATTTATTTAGATTATATATATATATATATATATATCATATTCAAAAGCAGACACCTTTTCACATTGAAGGATTGTGACTTTTTCGAAGGGTTGTAACTATTCCTAAGAGTTGCGACTTTTTTGAAGGGTTGTAACCTTTCAAAAGAGTTGTGACTTTTTCGAGGAGTTGTGATCTTTTCAAAGGGTTGTGATTTTTCTTGGAAGGCATAATAAGCACATGTTCATTCTACTCTTTGTTGGCTATAAATAGATGGGTTCTCTCATATATTTAAACTACGAATTTTTTAAGTTTTCTATTCTACTTCTGAAAACATCCAATTTAGTACATCTTCTATATTTCAAAGGGTTGTGACTCACCGAAGGATTTTGACTTTTACAAAGACTTGTAATTTTTTGATGAGTTGTGATCTTTCTGAAGGGTTGTGACTTTTTCAATAAGGCACAATAAAGACATGTTCATACTACTCTTGTTCTTCTTCTTCTTAAAAAACTCAATTTAGTACATAGACTATATTTCATATTAGTGTACTACATCACAAATGATTTTAAAAAGAAAAAAAAAAGTCAAAAAAGGAGAAAAAAGATAAATGTAATTGGAAGTCATAAAGAATTTTCACATCACTTTATCTAGATCTAAGCTTTATATTATAAATAGAATAGATATAATTTTTTTGGGATATTGATTTCACAACATTCAGTATGCACGCAGTTAGTAATCATAAGAAAGTTTACATCCATTATTCATAAAAATATAAAGTTTATTATTTCATTTATTATTGTTTACTTAAATTATTGGTTTAATAATATTGGCATTATTTTTAAAAATAGTGTAATAAATTATTCGATATTTACGTGCAATGCACGCGTATCAAAACTAGTATACTAAAAAACACTTAAGAACTTAGACCAATTTTAAGCTTTAAGCATCAAAAAGTGTCGTAAAATCGTGATACATCACTTCTATGTCAAAAACTCTCATCTAAGAACCTGAGTTCATTCCAAATGATTTCCAATCATTCTAAAGGAAAAATGATTTAATTTTTAAGCTCAAAAAGACATGTAAGACTACACAAACACGAAACAAATTTGGGAGGTGTTACAGAAAGCTGGGGTTGAGACTTTAAATTTTTTATTTTTTAATCACGTCCGTATATCATTTTGATTCTTATATTTGGGTGGATGGTTGGCTTACCTAGGATTAGGATTTGTGCGATCATGACCTTTGTGATTTGGGGTCATACAAAAGTGATTTGTCCTTGTAACAGAAAATGTTTCCTTGGAAACTATGTTTAAGAAACTAAAACTAAAGATATTTTTTTTAAGAAAACATCGTCCTTCATACTAAACCCGTGAAAGGAATAAACGACAAAAGTATACATTGTCTAGACTTAAGAAAGAAAAAAAGTAATTAATAGGCAAATAAAAATTATTAGTAGGAAAAATAAATATACCTTGATCCTTGAGTTATACATATATTCCAGTTTTACCCCTATGAAGTTCTGACTAAACATTATTACCTTTCAATTAAATAAACGTGCAATTTTAATCCCTCAAACTAACAAAAAATTAAAACGTTAACAGAATTAAAAATAGATAAATAAAAAGAGAAAATATAAATATGATCCAAGGATAAATGCTCAAAGAGTCATTTGTCTCTAAGTTCTTTCAATTTTCAACATAAATATGACAAGTCATTTATCAATGTCCTTCGTTATGTTTTTACTTCGAAGTCTTGGGTTAATATTTTCAATTCTTTTTGTAACTATAATATTTTCAATTCTTTTGGTTGAACTAATTCCTCCTGTGAGTTCTTGAATCTATACATAATTATTAGAAATTTTAAAATTAAATATGGATAAGAAAGATAAGAATACAACAAATCTATTAACTGTGTTGATGATCAATCATGACATTTTTAATTGATAATCAATAAAAAGTTCCTCCTGAAAAAAGCCCTTAACTAAACTGAAGCATAGATATTGGTCCAAAATTTGATAGAGTAAGAAGACAAAGTGTAAAAAAAATATAGATCTTAAAGAAAAGACATGAAATAGAGATGAAAGGAGATAGAGAGTGAGAGGCGGGGAACAAATTTTTTCAAACCAATTTGATTAGGATATGCATTTGATTGGATGAGTTGATATCTCCGTCGTTCTTATCAATGGATGCTATCCTTGGACAAAATAACCTTCACTTTTTAATTTTTTTTCTTTTGTGGTTTTAAAAATAAATGACTCCGTTAAATATTCAACTTTCATTAGTATGAGGACCAAAACCTAATGATTATATTAATTAAAGATAAATTATGAAAAAAAGAATTATACAAGAACTAAAAGTGGACTAAACCTATAATATAGGGACTAAACCACTATTTAAAACTTACTTACTAACCATTGTAATTACTATATAACAGCCCCAAAAGGGTTAAGTGTGTCTCCAATAAATTCAAGATTCTATAGAGAAAATTAGTTTTTTGTATCACCTCTTCTCAAATCGCTGAAGGAATAGAAATTCGATGGCAACTGGTTATTACCGTACGATAGATGAAGTTCGCGTGGTGCTAGTTGATTACGAAGAAGAGAATGTTACTGAAATGGTGGATTTGCTGAAGTCTTATGACTATGAAGGTGACATCTCTAAAAAATATATATCAACTTTTAACATTTGTTCCTTTGATATAAATAAATTTTGTGTGATTACCTTTTCAAAAGAGATTTAATTCATATGATGTTTTTTGTTATTGTAACATCGATTTCTTTTTAGATTTCATTTTTTGTCCAGTAAATCTTGAATTCCTCTTTTCTTTGTTGTCATAACACCATTTCTATACTTGTTTAAGTTGTTTTATTAATTAATAAATGTCTTTTGTGTGTTTATAAAAGAACCAAATTAAATTGTTAAGTCTTTGTTCTTGTTATAAGCATGTCATACACTCGATTAGCTTCCTTCATAAAAATGTATATGATTTTTCAAAGGGGGAGGGAAGTTGATAATCTTATGTTAATATTTGTGTTGCTCCAATTTTATTAGATGTTCTAGAAGTTCCACAATTTTATGTTAAGTTTAATTATTTAATCAACTTGTATATATGTTTTTTACCCTTGATCTTTTTGTAGAATAAGGGGAAAGCTGTTCTTTTATAGTTGGTCGTGTGACATAAGTCGGAGGAGAAGATTAATTAAATCCATCAAAAATATATTTTTGAAGATGTACATATTTGATTTATATAAATCTATCTATCACTTTAAAAAATAATATTTGTGTGGCGGAGGCGAAACAAAATTGGGGTAAAAAAGAGGGAAAAGAAAGAGCAAGATAAGAATGGATCTGATTATCATTATTATTTACCTAGAGACAACTTTTTATTTTATTTATTATATGTAGACAAAAAAAGTTGGGTGGTCAGATTTTTTTTCCTTCATATTTTACTCTTTATTTTTTAATCTGATAAGGGCCACAACTACCTGGGAACCATCCAAAATGGAATAAAAATATCCTCCGTTTGTTTTTTTGGCTCACAAATACTCCTCACTTGAATGGAATGCCACCAAGTACGTCACATGGAAAATATTTCCACGTGATTATCCACAGCAACATCCACCATGAAAAATTATCCATTTTAATACCCATTAACGCCGTCCCGTTTGAAATTCGCCCCGCGTGAATCCCTAATTTTCTTGGATTTCTCTCTATGCGTTGAGTTTATTGAGGTTGTGAGTGGTTTTATGTGAGAAAATTGTGTATGTGAGTAGTGTTCATGAAATTTGTTGGGATGTGTGAATTTGGTGGAAATTGTATTCTTACGTGTATGGAGAAATGTGGAACGAAGGGTGGGTGTATTGTTGGCGTTGTTAGAATAATGAAAAAAATAAAGATAATAAGAGGGAGGATCTTGTTGGTGTTCAGTGGAAAAGGAAAATGGGTAGAGGTTTATGAGTTTGTTGTTGTCGTTGTATTGTTCTTATTTTATTCTTGGGAAATTGTAAAATGGAATATTGTTCTTGTTGGTGTTTTATCCGTGAAATTCTCTTTCCAAAAATCAAGAGTGCCACTTATATTTTCTGTATTGTGTGTCTTTGATGTTGTTGTTGTATTACCTTTGAGATTGTAGAAGATCAATGTCGAGATCTAAGAATGGTGTCCTCTCTTAGGACGGGTAGAACAAGGGATCTGGTCTTATTTTTACTCATTAATTTGAGTAAGGGTTGGGGTGGATTTTAAATGGAGCGGGCTAATGGGTATTAAATTGTGAGACTTTTCATGGTGGATGTTGATGTGAACTGTCACGTAAAAAAATATTTCCACGTGGCATGCTTGGTGGTGTTACGTTAAAGTTAGGGGTATTTGTGAGCCAAAAAACAAACAGAGGGGTAGTTTTGAGCCAAAACACAAATGAAGGATATTTTTGCTCCATTTCGGATAGTTAAGAGGTACTTTTCACCTTTTTTTCATTTTTAAATTAAAAGTTTTCCTATTAATTTAAAGGAGTGTTTTTTGTTCATTTGTAACTAAAAAAAACATGCATATTCTAAGAAAGTTTTTCAAAATACACATGTTATTTTATCCTTTTGATAGAGCGCCGATCTTGAATTTTAAAATATTTTTATTATCTCCCTTAATTTCAAAGGAATAAATTTGAATCTACTTTAATGAATACTGGTCAAATATTATGTTTATTTTGGGTCAACTTTAATGATCAATCAATTTCTTCCTCTATTTCAATTTGTTTAGACAATAGGCAATTTTCATAATATTTGGAAAAAAACATGTAAATGCTACAAAATAAGTTTCTAACTTGAAATATAATGATGATAGCACTTTTTATCATATTATTATTTTTCTTCTCCTACTCTACATAGATATATTCAATTATTTATCCAAAATACTATTGTAAATAGCTTTTTTTTAGGGTAAACTTGTCTAAGATTGCACATCAATATAAGTTGATTAATATGTGCAACTGCATGACCTAAAGAGTGCAATATAACCTGAAAATCATGATTGAATTTGTATATGAGAAATGAACAAAACCTTATGGTAATTTTGTGTATAATTTTCTTTCTGACTTTTAAGATGTATTGATGCAGTTACTACGGTTCGTACATCTTCAGAAGCAATGGCAATGCTCTCCAAAGGAACAAAAAAAATTGATGTGATTATAATCAATATCCATTCACCGAATCTGGATTCTTTTAAACTCTTGGCTCAAGCTGTGACCTTGGATATGATTTCACTATGTAAGTATTTATTCTATTCTTCCATTTATTACATCTACGGTGAGAAAAGTTAGTTACGTTAATAAATACACTATAAAAATTGGCTACAAAATTTGCTATCAATATGTAGTTAAATTCTTTAGAGCTAAAAGAATTTGGTACAATTCACTGTTAAATATGAGTAGCAATGAATTTTTTGTTGTTTAGTGACATTAGTTACTTGTTGCTAATGCCTATTTTATTTAGTAAATGATAAGTTGTTTCTTTGTAGCATAACTTTTATAGTGAATATGTTTGAAATTAATTACTCACACAGTGTTTAATACAATTGAATTCTAATTGTCAACTTCTTGAAATAATTATACAGTTGTATGTGATGAACACAATGAACTCTTAGCAAAGAAGGCTTTGAAAGAAGGAGCATACCTTTTTCTAAAAAGGCCACTATGTGAGGAAATTGTGAAATACTTGTGGCAATTTGTATTGAGTAAAAAAATAGAAAGAGAGAAAGCGAGAAAAGGATCAGAAGATGGAGATAAGATGATTGTTGATGATGTTGATATAAATAATATTGATGGAGATAATGAACAATTATCGGGAGAAACAAATGATGTGCCTAATGCTGAGGAACATAGAAATAATATTCATGAAGTTGAAGAGAATACCGTATCGAATGGAAAATACAAGAGGAGGAAGAAGAACAATAGAAAAGATATAATAGAGGAAAAGGTTGTTAAGAAAGAGGACTATGTAGTGTGGACTGCGGATCTTCATGCGAAATTCATGAAAAGCTTGGAACAACTAGGTGAAGGAAGTAAGTTTACCTTACAATTAATTAAATTTCTTCACAATTCATTTATACAGAGCGATGTGAACAATGAGAATTCATACTTACAACTAACGTCATCTTGTTTGAAATAAAGGCGCAATGATTGTTGTATTTACATGTACCGTGTATTGATTTAGAAATATTATAGTTATTGAACTAAATTTATATTCTTATAAAACATGTAGGATGTTATCCAAAGAACATAGTGGAGGTTATGGATGTGCCTGGTCTTACCAGGATGCAGGTAGCAAGCCATTTACAGGTACATATATCCTTAAAAAGAATTAAGTGGTTAATTATGTATCATTTGTATGTGTTTGGTAAGTGAAAAGTTACTTGGCAAAAAAAAATAATTTTATAGTTATTTTCTCATGTTTGGTTAGTAGAAAATGTCTTGTTTGGAAAGATTTTTAATCAAACACTTGTGTGGGAAGTTATTTTTTCTACAACTATATTAATTGTAACTCTATATCGGAAGAAAAATAAAATAATTAGTTTTATATCTATTTTGTCAGTAACTATTCAAACACTATTATTAATCTTAAGTACTAATTTATTTTATCAAAATACTCACCAATTAAATAGAATTAGCGATAGACCTTAGTTTGTTTTTTTAGTGATAATAGTTAATTATTCATTGCTAATTTAATTATTTTTAGTGAATATTCAATGAAATAATGATATTATAAATCTTTAATTCATTATTTTAAAAGACTTTTATCGTTCACAAATTACAAAACACCAAAAATATTTCTTATTAAAAATGACTTCCGTCATTTATGATGATAATTGAATATATCCATGGTCTAACTCTCCTTTCATTTTTTTTCTTCTAATACCACTTAGAAATGTCGTTTCAACAATTGGAGATCCCCAGAAGAGCGCAAATCTAGTCGTCGTCCATCAGGCCAAGGATCTTTAAGTGGTTCTCAGCGAAAAAATAGCATTAGAAAATATGGGACAATGCCCCGTCTTCCAAATAATATTCCTATTCAAATCCAAAGAGGACCAGAGTTTCAATTTTCAACTCTCAATACCAACAACTTTTTTGCTAGAGGGAAGAGTTCAATTCAAGAGAAACTCTATCCTCCACAATTTCAGGTTCAACCCCACTATCCCAACATTGACAATTCATTAAATAACTCATTTTTGTTGGTGCAAAATAATGTTGGTGGTGTGCTTCAACAACTACAACAACATAGACCATTATTTGAGATGTTTGGTTCAAAAAGACTACAAGATCCAATTATTGGAAACGCTAATTATAGGTCTGGCTCGGCATTTAACACTTGGAATCGTCATACTCAAAGTGAGTACAACTTGGAACTCAATGTGGCTCATAAAACAACACATTCAGGTAGCAAAATAATGCCTGGTATAGGTGTTAGAAATACGACGATTAATGACTACAACTTGAATGTCAATGCAGGAAATATAAACACATATTCAGATAGCACAACGATGTCTGATATTGATGTTGGAAATGCGACTAGTACTGAACTTGGAACAATAAATGCTAACTTTCAGCAACATATTGTTGAACCAAAGATGTCTTATCCAAGCAATATAATCGCGACAACATATAAGAGTGAGAGAGAAGGAGGTGATTCAAATGAGAAGGAAGATTGTGATGCATATTCCAATTTCAATAATATGGGTTATCTCTTCCAAAATCTTGAACCTCCAGGTGCTAACCTACCCAATTCATATGACAGTGAGCTTGATCAAGTTTATTCTGATGATTAGGTTAGTGCTTCAATCTAGTTTGGTATCATATTTATTTTGTGTTTGATTATTGGTATTAGCTAAAATCAATATAAATTTTTTAAAAAAAATAGATTTTATATTCATAGAGAATATGCTATTAAATTTCATTTTGTTGGTGTTTCATTGGGATTACAATCTCTTATATCCTTGTTTTAAATTAAATGACTCCTTGGCAAATTGAATAGTGTTTTGATGAAATTTTTTCAATATTATAAATCTAAGAATTGTGAAAGAAATCAACTTTGGCCTAAAAGTGAAAGAAATTATTTTCTACTTTTTAAAAAAACATTTTCCCTAAAATTATATTTTGATAATTTAATATTGACTTACTTTTCAATAAATATTTTTTTATCAAACATGTAATATCTTGCAGTTTACCTTAAATCTATCTATGCAGGTGGTAGCGACTCCGAGTATTATGTTTCCAAGAACAACAAATTATTTTGATGATTCGTCAATATGATGATCCAATGTTATCGAGACTATAAGTCACAACTCTCATAAGGGCTCTTTGCTATTACAAAATTGTTTTCTTGAGTGAAAATTTCATATATTTTTTTGGAGACTATTTTGTTTCATATGACTTGGGTTGTTGCAACTAATGGTATTTTATTTTTGTCTTTCCATTTGAAACTAATGATCAGTATTAGATTACATGCTTTCGTTATTTTCTTTATTTGGGATTATAATTTTATTTAGTATCAAATCCATTTATTATGGCATTACATAACCTTTTGGTTGATTAATTAAATATTATTAGTGAGATCAATTACTTATGGGATTAATTGCATCTCAATTTAGCATAATGTTTGGTGTACATTAACATCAATGAAATACACTTTTTTATTACAGTTAATTGGATTTGAGGTAATCTCTATGGAGATTTTCTTCAAATTTTAACCGATTAATCATTTACATCACAATGATCACATCGCAAATTAAGTAATACATTGAACATTTTTTGGCACTATTGATTGCTCACAACTTAAATTTTATTATTTCAATATGAAGATCAACTTTGGCCTTACAAATCTCTACCTTCAATATTTTATTACACCCACACTCTAGCAATCTTGTTTATTGCTCTCTATTATTTCTCACTTGCTCTCACATTTCTCACCTGATGACTCAATTTTATTTGCTTAATTGAGCATTCACTCTTCACTTGAGAACTTCTTATTTGAGCACAACAACAACTCAAATGAACCACCTATATTTATAGGTGATGAGGGAAATATCTAGTCGGAGTATTATTACTCTCTTCTAAAATACATACCTAACTTCATTTTTCTAGAATTAAACCTCTAGTTATTTTTGAAGTTGTTTTTTTTAGACTTCTCACTATAGAACTTTTATTCTTAACTTATTTAAACTCACTAGAATTTCTTGCATATTATAGAATCTTTATTTTCATGAAGATTAACGCGGTGATGACGTTTTTAATAAAAATATTGTCAATGTAATTAGATGTAACATTATCTAGTTAGTTTCACCTGTGGTAGCAAGTAATTGTAATGACCCTTCAGGTCATTTCCCTGTTAATATCTTCTTTTCATCATTTAGAATGTTCTTAAGCGACCCCAAGTCATTTATGACTTGTTGGGACGGACAGCTCGGTCACCTGGTTGTTCGTTTGGATTTTGTGCAAGTGTCTGTGTTTTGGGAGCTTCTAAAACTTGAACGGTTGACTTCGGTCAAAGGTTTAGGAAGACGACCTCAGAATACAATTCTGATAGTTTCATCAGCTCCGGAACATTGAGTGTGTTCTACAAATACCTTCAGTGTGGATCCTGAGGCTTTAGGGCTCATCCCGAGCCCCCTTATCGAATTTGGCTTTAAATATAATTTAGGTGTGGGACCCACTTTTCATCGAGACAGCCTCATTTTGAAGTTTTGACATCTTTGTTAAGTTCTAAATGTTGAATTCGGTGGAGTAGCATATCTCGTTTGTGTGCACGGAGTTTCGAATGAATACCGAGCACCTCGTTGGAAATTTCCTAGTTGGGCTTAACAAGCTGATGTGCATCAGCTAGTGCAGTCAAGTTTTTTTCATCACGTTCACAGGTAGTAGGCCACGTTCACATAGACTAAGGGAGTTGGTCTCCGTGTTTGCAAGGCCTAGGCCGTGTTTACAAAGGCTAGGCGAGTTGCCTTGGGCGATCATGGGCAGGGCTCCGTGTATGGGAAGGCCTGTATTGGCTAGCCTCTGTATTCATGTGACTTCCTCCATGTTCGTGAAGACCAGGTTGGTTACCTTCCGCATTTACTGCCCTCTTCTTCGTGATTGCGGAGAGTAATTGTCTGGTCTTTTAGTTAAAACCAAAACGCGAACCAACTCATTATTCAAAACTTAAAATTGCGATATTGAGAGCTTACACCTCCATTTTGGCTGATCCAGTTGCATTGTGTACAGATATTTTATGGCTACACGTTGGAGTGATTGGAAACATCGAGAAACATGTATTTGAGGTAAAATTCATCCCAAAGGAGTCTATCTTGGTCTCTAATGTAAATTAGGTTTGAATTATTTCATGTTGTTGGTTTGCTGCTTCTGAGCCTTGAATTCTGTCCCATTTTGATAAACAAGTTCAGTAAGCTTAATTGGACCTTTTGACGGAGTCAATTTCAGAATAACCGGCATAGGTCTCACATTTTCATTTTTACTTGATTTTTTGTTTGTCTCCAATTATTGTGTTTTTTGTGTCAAAACATCCGTGTTGACATTGTGGTTGTGTTTTTGGTAGCGTGGCAGAATTTAGAGGTCGTTCGAAAAAGGAAAGCTTCGGAATTGTGATTGTGAAGCGTGTGTGGTCTGTATTGAGGTAGGCTATGGCTTCTCCATTTTTAGATTGAGCTTGAGAATGTGAATTCATGTTAATTAGTTGGAATTTGGGTTGGGTTAGTAGTTGAACATGTTTAATTTATTAGAAATCATGTTTAGATCGTAGTTTCGGGTTTTTGAGAGGGCTAGCATGTTTGATTCCTAATGTATTGTGAACTTACGATACTTTTGATGCATTAAACTTAGAGTTTTGCATACTTCTTAAGCATTTTAGTAGTAGTTGTGATGGGAATTGTGTTTAATTTTATGGGAAATAGGTTTTTGGAGCAGTTGGTGATTAAAGTGTTGCAGCAGCAGGATTTTGGTGATGTACGAGTCAACTTACGAGCCATCAATCCTTTCACGAGCCATAGGTTGAAGTCATAGGTTCAAGAGCTAGCGATTTTTGCTATGTATGGAATGACGGTTGAAGATGACGAGCCGTAGTTCCTGCTACGAACCGTAGATGAGGAGCCATAGAAAACTTCAGAGGAGGTCAACTTCAGTACTTGATTGATGGAAGAAAAGGATGGGTCGTACTAAGGTCTACGAGCCATAGATCATTCTCGTAGAAAGTGACCTCAAAAATATTGACTAACTGCTGAATGACGGAAGGTACCTACGAGTCGTAGGTAACCAACCATAGACGACACTGCCCAAGCCAGATTTCCTGATATTTCCTTTTCCTACTTAGTTTAGGTTTTGTTTTCTATAAATAGAAGTTGTAATTTTCATTTTTTGATAAGTTTTTGGTGATAGACAATTTGTGAAACATTATTTTATCTTTGAGAATTATTTAATCAAACACTTTTGGTGTTTAATTCTTGAAGTTGGTTTATGCAATTGGCATTTGTTCTACAATTCAAGATTTTGGATTTCATATATTCTAATTGTAAATTTATGATATGTTATTCAAACCCTAATATGAATTGTGAATCTTCAAGCATGAGTAGCTAAATCCACAACTAGGGTTGTGGGAACCATGAGTAATTAACAAAGTGAAGCTAATAATGAAGTAATTCTTGATAAAGTGTTTATGCATGTATTTCTTAATCTCTTCGTTTTGAATACTTTTTAACGGTGCGCAATGTTAGAACTCGCCTTATTCCTACTTGCCGGACCAAGGAAGTAATGAATGAGAAAGAGATCAAACAACAGAGATTTGGTGTGATATTCCTCTATCTAATAGCCTGAACCACATATGGGGAGGGCTAATGTGGGTCAAAGGTAAGGGTTAGTAAATCATGCACCCGTAGACGTACCAAGTTGCGTGGTGAAATTCCCTATTTGGAGGACCAATCACTTAGGTGATACCTAACTTACCGATCATGCATGCTAAACATTAGAAAATAGTTATTATTATTAGGTTACTTAGTTAAGAACTTGTGGGGAACACATGTGCCCTAGTTTCACTCTCATATTGATATTACAAACTGCGAATTCTGATTACTTGTTTACTTGTTACTATACAATCAATCAATCATAATTTTAGTTTACAAAACCCCCTTTTTACAGAGATAACTTGGTTAAACGTACAAATAACCATAAATTGGCCTAAGTCTAAACCATATTCCTCGTGGGATCGACCCTAACCTTTGTTAGGTTCTTTATTTGACAACGACCGCTTATACTTCTTTAGGGAAGTGTAATTTGGGCATATCAATTTTTGGTGCTGTTGCCGAGGAATAAAGCTTTTAGATTAGACTAATTTCGTTATTGCACTTTAGTCAATTATTTCTCAATTTACATTTATTTTGCTTTTGTTGTTTACAGATCTTAGTTCCAGTGTATGCCAAATACACGAAGTCAAGGCATTCCCCTGACTCCTAACGACCCGGAATTAAGAAGAACTCTGCGAAGAATGGCTAGAAAAGGTCAACAAGACAGACATGAGGATGATCCCAACGGAGAGGGTTATTAGGAGGTACTTGGAATCCAACCTCTGAGAGCGGAAGTCGTGCCCGAAAACATTCAGCAACATCCCCCTATTGATGATGTTGTTAGAGTGCAGAACAAACCTGCACCAAATGTCCGCCTCAATTATGTGGTTGACCATAATGTGGTAGGATCGACTGGTGCAATAGTCGTTCCTCCACTACCTGCTGGACATATGTTCATGGTTACTAGCAGTCTTATGCAGATGTTGACATCCGGAGGACTATTTGCTGGATTGCAATCGGAAGATCCATATGCTCATCTGAGCAAAGTGATTAGCGTATATAAGAGCAGTGTGGGCAGACCGAACTTAGATATGGATGCAATAGGTTTGCGTGTGTTCCCATTATCTTTGACAGGTGATGCTACAGTATGGTTGTCTAAGCTCCCATACAACTCTATTACCACTTGGAATGAGTTGCATCGAGTGTTCCTCGAGAAATACTTCCCGTTGTCTAAGAAGCTAAAACTTAAAGATAAACTTAATAATTTTGTGGCTTTACATGGGGAGTCTATCAGTGATTCTTGGGACAGGTTTACAGGTTTCATGAGGAGGGTGCCAAACCACCGCATTGATAATGAATCACTCAAGGAGTACTTCTATCGAGGGCTGGATGACAATAGAAAAGCAGTGCTAGACACTATTGCAGGAGGATCTTACGGAGAAACTACACTCCAGGAAATTGCCGATAAACTGGAGAAGATCTCAAAGAACAATAGAGCATGGAGTACTAGACCAACGGCTACTACAAAGAGAACTTTCTCAATACAAGCTACACCAAATCAACTCAACGATGATATTCGTGAAGAGATGGCGCAGTTGAGGACAGAGTTAGGCTTTTTGCTCAAACATGTGAGTGGTAATGCGGAAAAAGTTAATGCACTACAATATCACCATAATGCTCCACCAACTTATTGGTATATATGTGAAGAGGATGTGAATCTTGTGAACGAGCAACCGGGGGGTTTTCAAACCAACGCCCAAGGATCCAATCAGGATAATTGGTGCCAAGTTCAAGGGAATCAAGGTCAGAACTATAACAATTACAATCAGGATGGACAGTATAATCGCGATGGGAACTATAATCAAGATAATAATTACAATAGGAAGGGGTATAACAACAGGAATGATAGAAGTGGCCCGTACATCCCACCAGGAAATCGAGAAGGAGGACCGAGTCTGAATCGCATTGAAGATATGATGAGTAAGACGATGAAGAGATTTGATTCTACAGATGAAAATGTGAAGGAGATGCGAAATGATTTATCAGGCATTGGGCAAAAAGTAGAGTCATATGCAGTGTCAATTAGACAGATTTAGCAGCAATTGAGCCAATTATCTTCGAATGTAAATCCGCACCAACAAGGAACATTTCCCTGCAATATGGTTCAAAATCCAAAGAATGATGGGCCTTGCATGGCAGTCACTACTAGAGGCGGAAAATAGACTGTTGACCCTCCTATGCCGACTGGAGTGGAAAGTGCGAAGGAACCGGATGAAGATGAAGTTGAGGTAGCAAAACTGCCTAAAGATCAAAACGAGAAGGAGGTTGAAATTACGCAAAAGGTTATCCCTATGCCAAGACCTCCACCTCCCTTTCCACAAAGGTTGGTAAAGAAGACGGAAGAAGGGAAGTATAGGAAGTTTATCTCTATGCTAAAACAATTATCTATAAATGTTCCTTTGATTGAAGCATTAGAACAGATGCCCGATTATGCAAAGTTTATGAAGGATCTAGTGACCAAGAAGAGAGTTGTCAATTTTGAAGATGATGATAAGCTACAACATTGTAGCGCCATTGCTACTCGGTCGTTAGTGCAAAAGAAGGAAGATCCCGAAACATTTACCATCCCATGCACGATTGGCATGATGCACTTCGCGAAAGCATTATGTGACTTGGGTGCTAGTATTAATTTGATGTCGCTGTCTATGTTCAAGAAATTGGGCTTGGGAGCCCTCAAATCGACTGCGATGCAGCTACTTATGTCTGACCGTACTGTGAAGAAACCAATTGGGGTGCTCCAAGATGTTTTCGTCAAAGTGGAAGCATTCATCTTTCTGGCGGATTTTGTGATATTAGACTGCGAGGTTGACTTTGAAGTGCCTATCATCCTAGGTAGACCGTTCCAAGCTACGAGGCGAGCTTTAGTAGATATGGAGAAAGGGCAGATGAAGTTTCGTTTGAACAATGAAGAGGTAACATTCAACATCTGCAGATCCATGAAGCATAAAAGTGAACCCAAATCAATGTTAGTGATGAACCATGCTGAAGAGGAGAAGCCGGATGTGCCCATTAAAGAGAGACTAGGAGTTGAAGCACTAGTTGCGGTAATCATGAACTTTGATGGTGATGGTATTGATGGATATGACAAGTTAGTTGCTGCACTTAATGATGGTGGTTTTCATTGTCTCCAACCAAAGAATCTGAATTTGGATCTGAAGAATCGAGACACTCCACCTACAAAACCATCTATAGATGAGCCTCTGAAGTTGGAGCTAAAAGCTCTCCCATCTCACTTGCGGTATGTGTTCTTGGGCTAAAATAATACTTTGCCTGTCATTATAGTCGCTGATTTGAATGAAGGGCAAGTAAAAGTTGTGATATCGGTGCTGAAGCGGTACAAAAGGGGGATTGGATGGACGATTGCTGATATTATTAGTATTCCATCGGCAATATGCTCGCACAAAATCCAACTCATACCAGACTGCAAACCAAGTATTAAGCACCAGAGAAGATTGAATCCACTAATGCAAGAGGTGGCGAAGAAAGAAATCATCAAGTGCTTTGATGCTGGAGTGGTGTATCAAATTGCTGATAGTAACTGGGTATGCCCGGTTCAATGTGTGCCAAAGAAGGGAGGAATCACTGTGGTTCCCAATCCAAAGAATGAGCTCATTCTAATGCAGCCTGTCACTAGATGGAGGGTCTGTATGGACTATCGCAAGTTGAATGCATGGACGGAGAAAGATCACTTTCCGATGCCATTCATGGACCAAATGTTAGATCATCTTGCTGGCAAAGGATGGTACTACTTTCTAGATGGATATTCGGGCTACAATCAGATCTCTATAGCCCCAGAAGATCAAGATAAAACCACCTTCACTTGTCCTTATGGGACATTCGCCTTCAAAAGAATGTCATTCGGTTTGTGTAATGCACCGGCTACTTTTCAACGTTGCATAATGTCTATTTTTCTGACATGTTGGAAGACACTATCGAGGTATTTATGGATGATTTTTATGTAGTTGGTGACTCGTTTGATGATTGCTTGGTACACTTAGGTGATGTGCTGAAACGTTGTGAAGAGTGCAATCTTGTGCTAAACTGGGAAAAATGTCACTTCATGGTAAAAGGATGTATAGTTTTGGGCCATAAAATCTCATAAAAAGGTATTGAGGTTGATAAAGTGAAAGTTGAGGTAATTGAAAAACTACCACCCCCCATATCCGTTAACAATGTTAGAAGTTTTCTAGGGTATGCAGGTTTCGATCTATTGGAGATTTATTCAAGATTTCTCAAAAATTGCACACCCTTTGTGCAAATTGCTTGAAAAGGAGATAAAGTTTGTATTTGATGATGCTTGTCTGAAAGCATTTGAGGAGCTGAAAAAGAAGTTGATTTCTGCACCTATCATTATTTCAACTGATTGGGGACAACCGTTTGAAGTCATGTGCGATGCGAGTGGGGTGGCACTCGGCGTAGTATTGGGGCAAAGGCGTGAGAATATTCTTCATCTCATATATTATGCGAGTAAAGCTTTAAATATTTCTCAAAAGAATTACACTATCACCGAACAAGAATTGCTTGCCATAGTCTTCGCGTTTGATAAGTTTAGATCCTAGTTGTTGGGCACTAAAGTAATTGTGCACACTGATCATTCCGCATTGAGGTATCTCATGGGAAAGAAAGAAGCCAAACCAAGGCTGATTCGATGGGTACTAATACTGCAAGAATTTGACTTTGAGGTAAAAGATAGAAAGGGGATAGAAAATCAAGTGGCTGATCACTTGTCAAGATTAGAAGAAGAAGCTATGTCAAAGCAAGAATATATAGTCGAGATTGATGATACATTCCCAGATGAACAGGTATTGGCTGCTTTTTGTGATCTTATTCCTTGGTTTACAGATTTCGCCAATTACTTGGCTAGCGATGTGGTTCCTTCAGATCTATCGTTCCATCAAAGAAGGAAATTCATGTCTGATGTGAAGAAGTTTTTTGGAAAGAGCCTTACTTGTTTCGTGCTGATGGGATTATTCGTCGTTGCGTGCCTGAAGTGGAGATGATGAGTATACTGGAAGCTTGCCATGCGTCTCCGATTGGTGGTCATCATAGTGGTATCCAGACTGCTCATAAAATCTTGCAATGTAGATACTATTGGCCTACCATTCACCAAGATGCTCATGATTTTTCCAAATCATGTGATCGATGCCAAAGAGAAGGAGGTATTTCACGAAAGCAAGAACTCCCAATGAACCCGATATTGGTGATTGAACTCTTTGATGTTTGGGGCCTTGATTTTATGGGTCTGTTGGTGAGTTCAAATGGGATGAAGTATATACTTGTAGCGGTTGACTATGTGTCTAAATGGGTGGAAGTTGTTGCGCTTTCCAACAATAAAGGTAAGAGTGTCACCGTGTTTTTGAAAAAGAATATCTTCTCCAGGTTTGGTACCCCAAGAGCGATTATTAGCGATGGAGGTTCCCACTTTTGTAACAAACTGTTCAAGGCGCTGCTTGAGAAGTATGGTGTTCGTCACAACGTAGCAACTCTTTATCATCCATAGTCTAGCAGGCAAGTTGAAGTGTCTAATAGAGAAATCAAGCAAATCCTTGCAAAGACTGTGAATGCAAACAGAACTGATTGGTCGAGAAAGCTCGATGATGCTCTATGGGCTTATCGCACTGCCTTCAAGACTCCCATAGGTATGTCTGTTTACCAACTTTCTTTTGGGAAGTCATGTCACTTACATGTAGAGCTAGAGCATAAGGTGATGTAGGCACTCAAGAAGTTGAATCTAGATTGGGATGTTGTATCAAGTCAGAGGTTGAACGAATTGAATGAGCTAGATGAGTTCCGCTTGAAAGCATATGAAGGTTCAGCCTTGTATAAAGAGAAGATGAAGAAATACCATGATCAAAAGATCGAAAAGCGAAACTTTACTCCCGGTGATATGGTACTTCTATTCAACTCATGACTACGATTGTTTCCTGGCAAGCTCAAGTCCAAGTGGACGGGACCATTTAGAGTTGTTCAAGTATTTTCACATGGAGCTGTTGAGCTTGAGAATAAGGAAGAAACGAAATTCAAAGTCAATGGCCAGAGGATCAAACTATATATGGGCCAAATGGAAGAGTTCAACGAGTTGATTGAACAATGGAGCCTTGATGAAGTCTGAGTAATCAAGAGATATGCATCGTGCCATGACGTTAAATCAAGCGCTACTTGGGAGGCAACCCATGATGTCAAATCTAGCCAATTTTAGGAAATTTTTTATTTTTATGAAATTTTTAACTTTTTCTCTTAATTTTATGTTTTATTGAGTCATAGTATTGGCTTGATTAGGGTAGAATATGGTCCGTGTCAAAAAAGAGTTAATAAAATCTAAAAGGAAGTCCTAATGTTTGCTACATGTGCAGGGAAGTGATAAAACCTTGAAAATGTTTAAGTGAAGAAGGGTCTACGGGTCCCATCTACGAGTCGTCAATCACTCGACGGATCGTAAATTGCATCCGTAGACCTTGATGTCTAAAAGAAGCTGCAGCTTTAAGTCTACGGTTGACAGTACGAACCGTAGTCTGCAACCGTAGCCCCAAGTATGTTTATCAATTTTACCAAGTGCTTGGAGTAATGACGGAACCGACCTACGGGCCGTACAATCACGTACGAACCGTAGATGGAGAATCGTAGTTTTTGACAGGGTTTTAAATTTGACCCGACCCGCGACATAAATTAATATAACCCCTCATTTTTTAAATCATTCCCCCTTTCCCTCTTTTCCCCAACCATTGGAAACATTCCCCCCATCCCAAAATCAGTTGATTCATCCTTTCCCACTCCCCAAATCACCCTTTCAATCTTCCCTGCCCCCTATAAATTCTTCTTCCCTTCTGTTTTCTTCCCCACACTCCCCTTTTCTGATTTTTTTTCCCAAATAGATTTAGTCCTTCTAAGTTGATAATTCGTCGGTTCAGAGTCAGCTTAGTAGTTGTTTATCGCATTCCAACTTCATCTTACTGCTACAGGTATTGATTTCTTGCTCCAAATTGAGTTTGCAGTTGTACTTATATGTATGCTACTTGACCATGGGGAGAGATGAATTTGACTATTGAGTCTGCTAAGTTTAAAGTAACCCGTGGGATGATGGTGTTGTGGGTGTTGTTCCATTTGATATGAATTATGTGTGTACTGCTCCTAGTTATGTTCTGAACTTAGGGTTTTGATAACATTTATTGATCACGAAGCTAATTGCATAATTGAAACCTTAGGAACGAAGGAATAACATGAATATATGTTGAAATGCATATTCTAGATGTGATTTGATACGTTAGATGTTACAATTGTGTTATTGGGTAAAGTTTTGATTCGAAACTGACACTGTGATAGTCGATGACCATGACCTACGACTCATAGGGCAATCTATGGACCGTAGGTCACCTCCCGTCAGTCTATAGTGCACAACTGTAGCATAAGTTATTTTTGACGCTTTAATGTACGTACCGTAGGTCCTTTGACGAACCGTCCTGGTAGACCGTCAGTTAGACTTCAGAAACTTAAACTTTCTTCCTCATATACGGTTAGGACCTATGGCCCGTAGATTCTTCTACGGTCCGTAAGTACTAACCGTAGGTACCAAAAACAGTACCTGTCTAGTATTTTTCTTATTTTTTTTCTTTTTTTTTCATGTTTTTCTTTTCATGTTTAGGTACTAACATGGTTTTACAGGTACCAAGCCACCTAAGATCACTCGGTAGTACCAGTGTAAGGGCACCTCTACAGCACCTTCGGCCAGATAGACTTATTGATGAGTCTTCCGAGGAGGAGCACAGTGGGTCTGAGTATGACCCTCTTTTGAGGGATGGCTCTCCCAAATCACCCCGCGCAACTCGGCAATAGGCTAAACAGTTAGCCATTGTTTCGGTGAGGGAAAGATCAACTTCCGATAACATTGATGGTGCTTCCCAGTCTGAGGAGGAAGTACAGAGTTCGAGTAGGGGTGGGGACGAGTCTCAACCTAGAGTTGCCCCCAGAACCTAGACTGCAATTCAGTACGAGCCCATCTCTGACTCAAAGTTAGAGTCTGCCTCTGGCTCTGCTTTGGGTGACACAGAGCCCGGAATAGAACAGCCCATTCGAGTTGCAGGCGAGCCTCACTTGTGGTGTGTCCCGGATCTGTATCAAATCTACACTAAGGACATCCACCAAAATGCCCAGAATAAACACTCCCGGCACATTAAGGAGGAGCGACGAGTTCTTACGAGCTGCCTCCACACCATTCCGCTTATACATGAGCTATTCAAAAGACAAAGATGTGGTTGGATGGCTGAGAAGTTGAATAATTATAGCCCAATCATGGTGCATGAGTTCTACACTTCATATGCAGCCACGGTCCAACAGAACCTACCCTGGAGGGCAAAGGCATTGGAGCAGCCTCCGCTCCTCTCTACTCGCGTATGGGATATTCCTATCGACATATCTGAGGCCACCCTCCACTGTTTTATTTACGGCCCCTCTCACGCTCAGCCGATTAACATGGTTGAGTTTGACTAGAGGATGCAGATGGTCCACAACATAGTACTATGTGGGATATGGAGCAGAGGGAGTCACTCCTGAAATAGGTGGCCAGTTATATCGCTGACCAGGGGGTCAATGCGGAGTGGGCCAGAGATATGACCCTTTTGTTCAAGAAGGCCACATTGAACTTCGCGACCAAGTTTTGGTGTTTTATTATTTGCACCCGGTTGTCTCCTACGATGGCAGACAATCAACTGACATGGGATCATGCAATGATGGTAGCGTGTTTGATGGCGGGGCACGAGATTGATTTTGCCAGAGTTATTATCTCAGAGATCCATGAGAGGGATTTTTAAAAGACGACTACCTTGCCCTTTCCTTATCTCATTTTCATACTATGTCATGAGGTGACTGTACAAGTATATTTTGCTGAATTTTATATTGAGGTGACTAAGACCGTGGATATTGGTCTTATAAGAGATGAGGCTAACCCCACAGAACCATGCAGGGGCATACAGATTGACTTACCGCCTATGGGCGAAGCATCAGTCCCCGAGCAGGCTGATGAGGAAACTTTCCCAGCTCCTACTATGGAGCCACAGGGGTCTATTCCCCCTTCCACAGCTTTAGGTTCGGCCGCGAGCACACCACGTGCTCCCGCTCCTACAGGGTCAGCCGTGATTCCGATTGCCACAGTCAGAAAGTTAGAAGCTCAAATGGAGGCTCTGTTACAGCATATTGGGCCTTGGATGCAAAATTCAGTGGAGGAGTCTGTCTCACGGATGGAGCGGATAGTGGAGTTGAAGATATAGGTTGTTAACTGGCACATTGATACTTTTCAAAGTTGGACAATGGAGAGGTCCTAGCTTGGGCCCACGATAGATATGTTTGCCTTCCTGACGGAGTTAGCTAGTCTCCGTACTGATCTTACTGCTTTGACCACCATCGACACTACTGCTCCGGCACCTGCCCCGGAAGTTGATACTGATCATATAGTGCTTCACACACTTTTTGGTGCTGAGCAGTAGGCCTCCGAAGCAGTGGGAAATGCATCCGAACTGAGGATGACACTATCACATACCCTTAGAAGGCGTGGTGGGCCCACAAGAGAGAGCGTCGGGCTCAAGAGGCTGCCTAGCGGCAGTCCATTATAGATGAGCAGCTGAGACAAGCGCAGATGCGAGAGTTGGCTACAGGAGCCTCTGGATCGGGGCGCACTATTGATGGTGCTCCCCAGACTACTATTGAGGGCGTTACTGAGGGCGCCCTGCATGCTGATCTAGTGGGTTCCAGGCAACCAGACCCACCTGCTTCTTGATTGGTCTTCGGTGCATATGCACCACAGGTTTGTCTCACCCGATGTTTCTACTTTTGACTTGTGCATTGAGGGCATTGCACTAACCTTTTAGTGGGGGTGGGGTGAATGGATTATGAGTGTTGAGGTGAAATCTGAGTAACTATCAACTCTCAATCCCTCCTTGGAGTTTTCTTACCTGTGTTCTTTTTCCCCAAGGAACTGTTTTTAATTTATGTTGAAACGGCATGTTTAGGATAGTAAATGTGTAGAATTAACCTAGAAATAAAAGCATGATGGCAATAGAGCATGAAATTGATACCCCTCAAAATTTTGATTTGTGCTATGATTGTGAATTCAATAAGATGAATGTGTAGGATCGTTGTACGACATGATAAGTATCGATATGACATTATGACTTAAGCTATAACATTAACCAAAATCATTGACAATTTAATAATTGCAACAAGGTGCCATGTGTGTAAAGCTGTTTGTATATTCGTATGATACGTGCCAATCTAGAACTTGCCCCGTTGGTCTTGCTAAGGTGATTTGAACTGGAAACTAGGAGATGATCATAGGTCATTGTTGATACTAAGTCCACTTAAGACTAAAAACAACCAACCAAAAAGATAAATTGCTCCCTTCGATCCAAATACTTAAGCCAAAAAGAGACAGTTCTTTTTGACACCCAACTCACCTTCCCTGATACTATTGTGAAACTTTGTTTTGGCCCTGGTCGCTCCTTGGACTTTGTGCACCTCGACTTAGGTTAAAAGCCTAAGTTGAGGGTGGCTACTGCAAAGTTACCTAAATTCTAGCCCTGGTCCTTCATAGGATATTGTGTACCTCAACTCATACTAAACGTCTAAGTAGAGGGTGGCTATTATGAAGAAAAGCAAGAAAGAAAGGGTATGAAAAGAGTCGTGTGTAGAGCAAAGAAAACAAACTGAAAAAAAATGATGAAAATAGTGTGACTAAACAAAAAGAATCAAATACTTAAACAAAAAGATACAGAAAAGATGAATTAAGAAAGATGATCAAGTCAAAGACACACTCGAGCTTAAATAAATCATAACGAGAAGAGCATAAGGCATGAAGATATAAAAGATGGGGTGAAAAGAGGTTAACTGGCCAATGTAATGACAAGAAGGGCAGAAAAGTCACTTAATATCCAAAAATATCACACCTGACCCTGAGCCTACGTTACAAGCAAAGAAAGTCATATAGTGATCCTAAGTGACCAGTCTGGGAAGCCAAAGCTGAGAAAATAAGGGCAAGCCTATGGTATTGAGCACAAATTATACTGAATTCGTTCTGAGTCTGAGCGAATACTGAGTCCTGAACTAAAATTTCAAATTCTGTGTGAAATAAGGGACTTCTTTGCTATAAGGGCAGTTGCATTGTTGAAGAGTCAATATCTTGGTGATTGTTGTCTGTGTATGTGAATGTGTCTATTGATATGCCTATGTCATATATTGATCCGCATGAGTTAGCTTGTTGCGTTTATGAAGAAATTTACACTAAAGTGAGAATAAATAAGGAGGATGATTAAGAAAATGATGTGTGATTGCTTGAATAGAGGGTTGCTTATATACAAGTGTCGTTTAGAGTTTGTTGTGTCGCTTGAGGACAAACAATGATTTTAAGTTGAGGGTGTTGATGTACCGTGAACTTATGGTACTTTTGATACATTAAACTTAGAGTTTTGCATTCTTCTTAAGCATTTTAGTAGTAGATGTGATGGGAATTGTGTTTAATTTTACAGAAAATAGGTTTGTGGAGCAGTTGGTGATTCAAGTGTTGCAGCAGCAGGATTTTGGTGATGTACGAGTCAACTTATGAGCCGTCAGTCCTTTGACGAACCGAAGGTTGAAGTCGTAGGTTCAAGAGTTGGGGATTTTTACTAAGTATAGAATGATCGTTGAAGATGACGAGCCGTAGTTCCTGCTATGAACCGTAGATGAGGAGCCGTAGAAAACTTCAGAGGAGGTCAACTTTAGTACTTAATTGACAGAAGAACAGGATGGGCTGTACTAAGGTCTACGAGCCATAGAACATGCCCGTAGAGAGTGACCTCCAAAATATTGACTAACTGCTGAATGACGGAAGGTACCTACGAGCCGTAGGTCAGACTACGAGCCGTAGGTAACCAACCGTAGACGACACTGCCTAATCCGAATTTCCTGATATTTTCTGAGTAGGTAATTGGGGGTTCTTGGCAGCTTTTAGTCGGATTCGAGGCCCATGCCTAGTTTCTCTTAGCCAGGTTTGAGGCCTTGGCATACTATCTATTTAGCCGATTTTGAGGCCCTGGCATACTATCTATTTAGCCGGTTTTGAGGCCCTGGCACTTATTCTTAGTCATAGTTTCAGTCCCTGAATCATATCTATTAGCCTTGGTTCGAGTCCTGGCACACCCCTATTTTTTGGGTTTGAGTCTTGACTGGGTGATTCTTTTGGGTTATTAGGTTGCCTTTACCACGGTTCGAGTCCGTGGAAGGCCATGGCAGTTATGTTAATGTTCTCAAGTTCCTGTAGTAGTTTCCTGAGCTCTTCTGTGTATCTATCGGACTTATGGGGGTCCATTTGGGTTATTTACTTTAAAGTGCGCACGAGTGTACCTTGTGGGCTTATGGAGCCCAATAGGTTCTAGGTAGTTAGTTACTTTAATGTCCTTTCTTTCCTTAGCTCGTATGCATTCTTGTTAGACTTACATTTATTTGACCTCTATAGTGTTATATTCTCGCTTTTCAAATTGTCTTTACTTTTCAAGGTAAGTCGGCCTATGATGCCTACTGGCTACCTATTATTTTGTTACTCATACTATGCTCTACTTATGTTTTCGTGATCCAGGTACAAGCACCAGTCATCATCACTGATTTCGAGCCGGTTGAAGTAGGACTCAGAGACGAGGGCGAACTTATGGTGTTCTAGATCATACTTGTTTCCTTTTGTATGGTTTGACCAGTCTTTTGCATTTTTAGACAAGTCTGTATATTTTGGTCTACTTTTGAGACTTTTACTCTTTTCGTAGTAGCTCTATACATGTGACTACCAAGTTCTGGATTGGATCTTTTGGTTCTTATATGTGTGCGTGTGCGTGTGTATATATATATATATATATTGCTTCCGCTCTTTTCTTCCGTTATATATGTGAATTACTTCTCTTTTGCATTATTAGATGTTATTTCTACACTTACACCCATTACTTGGCATTCCGGATTACGGGTTGGCTTACCATTGGTGGGTTATAGTAGGTTCCATCATGACTCGAGTTTTCGAGTCGTGACAGTAATGTATCATCGGAAGCAACAAATTAAATACTAATTTTCAGATATAAATTCAAGTAGTATTATCACAACCTCACATGTGAGTTATATCGAAAGGAGTGATTTTTGTAACACCTTAGAAATTGGTATGTTAGATTGAAAAGGAAAAAGTTGTAAAATTGATCTTGTGCCAGTTTGTACGGACCTTCCTACGGCCCGTAGGAGGTTCTATGATTCATAGAAAGGGGTCGTACAAGGAGTCTTGGAATTTTGGAAAATGTCAAGTCCCAAATAAGTTCCTACGAACCAACAGGATGGTCCGTAAAAGTTTGTACAGGACATAGGAAGTGTTCGTAGAAGTGATTCCATTGTTGGTAATTTTTGAGACCTACATTCCTAAGGTTGGGTCCTATGGGCCGTACAAGGACCTATGGACCATAAGAAGTGCCCGTGGAGAGTTGTTTGGACTTAGAGGATTTTTGGTCATTAGGTTCTACGATGAGATCCTATGGATCGTAGAAATTTCCACGGTTCATAAGAAGGGTCTCATGGAAATTGACCCCAATATTGATCTCCAGTAGTTATTCTACGAACTGTCTACGGACCAACATGACGGTCCATAGAAAGTCCTACAGACCGTAGGTCGTTCCGTCTAGGTCACCCGGTAGTTTTAAAGAGGGGTTATTTCAGTCTCTTTCCACCCTTTATGAGCCAAAACATAGGCTTTTTTACACCTAATTAAGGTTTTAAACAGTACCATTCGACCATAATACTTTTATAAATGCTCCCAAGACTTAGAGCAAGGATTCAAGAGGAGAAAGCTAGGGTTTTAGTCATCTTCTTAAAGTTTCTCCAAGAAAAAATTTTCTTCCAGGTATGTAAGGCTACTCATAGTGTTGGACTAAGTTCGTCCTCACGCCAACATCTAAATTCAGTTAGTAAAGAGATATGTTTAGGGTTCTATCCAAAGTTCCATGAATTCTGAATTAGGTTTGTGTTTCTTATTTTGAGTTCTAAATCTTAATTATTGAGACTACGATCTTTTATGCATTTTGATTCTTGAATTGTTGTTCATGCTTACGTTATTACATGAACCCTAATTATTGAAGTTGTTCTTCAAAATTTCTTATACGAATATCTGTATGCATTTAATTTGGATTTTAGAGCGAGTCCAAGTATATTACTAAAGCATAATTTGAAAGGAGTTTTTAAGGAACCTAAAGGGATCCAAATGTAATAATTGGCATTGAGGAAAGAGACACTTTTTCGAAAGAACATAAATAATTTCCTGAAAGGCATTTCAATCAAGAAAAGTGAAGTAAAGATACAATCCTTAAAGAGGGATTTTTGAGCATTATTGATATTACATAATTTGGGAGTATTATTAAGCACTGATTTGGGTAAGAGTTCATATAACTGAAAGCACCATAAACTACGTAGCCAGCATAGGATAGGATCGTACAGACTTTCAGGCGACTCTTCACTACCTCTAAGAAGGCGTATTAGATGGATCCATAGTTAAAGTTGTTGTCCTATGCCCCGGTAAGGTATAGGATGGCTCTGAAACGTGGGCAGGACGTTGTATCATCACGAGGTTCATAGTAATGGTTGTCGGTTAGAGAAACTCCTCAATAAAGTAAAGTACATTATTTTCATGTTGCTTCTATTGCATATCATATTGTAAAACATAAATTGTTTTCATTTCATGTTATTGACTTGTTTCAATAGAGTTATTTCAGCTTCAGTTCAGTACTTGTTTTATTTTGCCTTATTGCATACCATACATTCCATGTACTGATATCATTCAACCTGTGATGCAGATATAGGTATTCAAAATCATCAACAAGCACTCTGTTGAGATCACTCCACTCACTTGATAGTTTTTGGTGAGGCCTCTTTGCTTTCAGAGGACTCCATTTTATCGTTTAGTATTCGTAGTATTTTGAGGCGTCGTGGAACTTATCCCGACACCTATCTTTACACAGTAGAGGCTTCATGGATAGGCAGAGTTAGATGGTTTTCAATACTTTACTCAGATGTTTTGCTAAAAGTTTACTATTTATACTAAGTATTTTCATAAAATTGTTTTGTGTTCCTTAAATGTTTTGAAATACTCATCTATTATAGCTTCCGCGTATCCTATTGAATCATATGTTCCATAGTTACACAAGCCAAGGCTTCGCTTGGGACCACAATGGTCTCCAAGTGTCAGCCACGTCCATGGTGTAGGTTCAGGGAGTGACAATTTTGTAATGACCTTCATGATAATTTGCTTCCTTTTGTGTATTTTTACTATTTTTCCTATTTCTGTAGCTTTTGTGTTGTGTTTTTGACTAGTTGGGATGAGTGACACACTTCTTGAGGTGGTCAAGAGAGTTTTGGGATGCATTTTTACCAATTTAGAGCTTTTGTATTAGAAGGGTTGACTTTGGTCAATATTCTTGGTAAAAGGGCTCGAATGAGATTTTGTTAGTTTCGTTAGCTCCCAAGTGTTGAGTTTAGTCATATAGGACCTTTTTTTGGATCCCGGGTTAGATTTATTTTTGGATGCTTGGTTTTTTCTTCTTTTTAGTTATTTTGGTTGTAGTGGTTACTTTAATTAATTTTTCATTGAGACAACTGTCGGTTGTTTTGTCAATTTCGTTGAATTCAGAATGCCATTTTTGGTTGGGTATCATATTCGTTTTGCATTCATACGACTTTATGAATCTCGAGGGTCTATTGGAGACTTGGAATTTTTGTTCCAAACTGGTGATGTAGCCACTCTCGTTGGATCTTGACTCACTTCAAATAAAATGCTCTTGCGGTGAGACAACTTCTCCAGCGAAATTTGGTGACTCTTATTTAATGATAAGGTTATTGATCAACAAAGCAAAATAAAAATTCTTAAAAGATGAGAAAAATTCATAAGCACTTATTTATTAGGTTTAAATATAGCAGACAGAATTCCATTGGTCTAATTTGGTACCTTAGGATAGATTTTGACTCTATCTGACAAACATATCAAGATAAAGAATAAGAAAGGGCCCTTAGATTTATTTGTGACCTTTGAGGAGCCGTATGAGGTGAAAATCTCACGTACGGTTCTGTAATAGTGGTGGGCACAGTGATGTTATCATCGACTATGATTATCTAACAGTTCAAGTACAGTTAGGCAGCTGCCCTTGAGGTGGTTTCCTCGCCGTTGTGGGCTCGTGCCTACAGCTAGCCTCCACTCCAATGGAGCAGGAGGAATCTGGTGGCCTCTGCTCTGGCTGCGATCAAGGGTCTGCAAGAGCGACAGTCCCCGATAACTTTAAGTATTTTACTCCTTCTTTTTCCACCATTTTTGTGAGTTTGGGTTGGAGAGTTTCAGCTTATTTCTTGTCAATTTCTCTTGGTTCAAAGGTAAATTTCTTTCCAATTGGTTTTTGATGCCCCTCACCTTTTTGCGATCCGCTTACTATTTTTGTCTACTTTGGGCTGCCAATAGCTTGGTTTTGATACCCCTCACCTTTTTCTGTGCTTCCCTTACCGAATCGGCTGCCAACAGCTTTTTCTGATACCAAGTTTGTCACACCCCGAGCCTACACCCTAAATGTAGTTAGTAGTCAGAAACCATTGGTTGTCCCAAGCGAACCCTTGGCCTGGCTGACTACTTAGGGAAGATTAAACACATATATGCGGAAACTTAACGAATGAGCATTTAAAACATTCAACTCAATCTTATGTACTGTCTGGAAATATTAAATATAAATAATGAAAATATTCCAACATCAAGAAAGAAATAATCAACTGACTCTCTCACTTTGTCTGTCTATGAAGCCTCCACTAACTAACTGAAGATAGGTGTCAAGACAAGATCCACGGCTACCTCAAAAGTACTACTAAAAACATAAAGACTGGAGTCCTCTAAAAGCAAGGAACTCTCACCAAAAGCTGACGAATGAGTGATCTTAATAGAGCGCATGTTGATGATTATGAGCACCTGTATCTATATCATAAAACGATGCAACGTTGAATGACATCAGTACATGGAATGTAGTGTATGTAATAAGACTGAATGAAATAAACAACTGAAATGGATAGAGGAACTGAAAGTAATCTAATTGAAAGTAAAGCATGAGTATGAAGTAAAATAATTAAAGCTTTACAATGAGATATGCAATAATAGCAAAACATTAAAATACTATACTTTACTTTTATTGGGGAGTTTCCTTAACCGACAATCATCACTATGAGCCTCGTGATGATACAACGTCTATCCAGCATTGCCAGAACCATCCTATGCCTTGCCAGAGCATAGGATGAAAACTCAACTTATGGATCCATCTAAAAAAACCCTCAACGAGGCTGGTGAGGAGATCGAATTGATGGTATGATTTTATCTACGATAGTGGTGCAGTTTATGGGGTTTGAGTTGTCTTAACTCTTACCCAAATTGGTTCTCAATACTATCACGACCCAAAGTATACCCTAGACGTGACATGGCAAATAGGATCCCGAGTGACCCTAAACAAGTCACTTGACATAAGCATGACATAATGAGGTACACAAAGAGATACAAGCAATGTAAGTCTCAAACTTTTTAGAACTCATAAGGACATATCAAGAGAGTACATGACTAAAATAAGTGCAGAAATCAACTATGTCTAACACAAGCCTTCTACTATTATAGATGTGACTAGGACAAATCCCTAAGTCATGAACAATATCTGAAAATTAAAAGACTAAGAAAGAAATAAAGTGACAATCGTCTTGCCCTTGAACCATGAGGACTCACCAATCCAAGCAATCAACAACTGAGCAATCCCGATCTAGCCAAGTTCACGAGGAGGAGCATTGGACCCTATTATGAAACAATATAGGCACAATATGCATCAGAACTCTGAATGTATTGAATATGGGGAAAAATGCATAAACATAAACATGATAATATGAATAGTTCAAAACATGCTAATGCATGACCAAGTAAAATGTAGCAAAGCTTTTAAAGAGAAATCATAAATCATGCCCAAGGTCAATGCATTTATTTGAAAAGCATGAGAAAAGCTTAAGTCATAATCCTTAAGAAGTCATAAAATCCTTTGAAGAAAAACATAGTTCATTTGTGGGATAATTATCATTAACCGACATAGACCATATGAGCTATAACATGGAATCCGGTGTCTTCCCCACACCAAAATGAGGTTGTCCTACTTTCCAAGGTAAGGACCATATTATCTAGATTAGGTGGATCCACTAGCTAAGTTTATCAAAGACTAATCCTATGGGGGCATGTAGTTAGGGATAAGGAGATTGCTACTAATAACTAAACATCTACTAACAATAAAGCCTCCATCTCAAAGTCCTCTCGGTGCTAAGTAAAATCCTAATGAAAAATAGGCATAACCATATCATAGCAAAATACTTGGAAAGGTAAGAATCTGACACTACCAACTAATCATAAAGTTCATACTATAGAATAGCTCCTTTCAAAATCATGATTTCATAACTTTATTCATTAAGACACTTACTTATCTAAGCATCTAAATCATGATTCCTCTCATAGTGAGAAAACTTTTCACAAATCATTTGATACTTGATCTAAAAGCATCATTTATTCATAAATCTTCAATTTCATGATACATGCATAATTTCATAATCATAATTCATATTCATAAAATATACATAAGCATGGGTTCATATGAAATCAATTAAAAAACATGTAATTTAATCAAATCATGCATAATAAGATAAATAAAAAGGCAATTGAATCATTATAAATTGAACCCATGAAGATTGACATGAAACCCTAAGAGAATTGGTTTAAAATCATAATAGAGATTGCGATTCTTTTGGAACCCAATGGATAAAAGGGATCCATTGGTGAGTTTCCATACACCTTGGGTAATCAAAGCCCTAGAATTGCAAGAGGAAGAGGCCTTGGAATTTGAAACCCTAACCTTGCCTTAAGAGCTCTTGAGACAGAATTAGAGAAGAACCTTTGGGTGAGTTTAAGGGTTTTGAGTGAATGGGATGGAATGGGTAGCTTTAGAAGAGTAAAATAAATTATAGGGCCTTAGAATAGTCTAGAAACAACATATTTTAGGATTTAAAAGGGTAGGAAAACATCCAAATGAGCCTAAGTAAAAATTGTTGGAAGGGTTCTACGATTCGTAGAAGCTTCTACGGACAGTCCTCTGTTCAATCGTAGAACCAAGTACTGGACACCAAAATCTGAACCACTATTCACGGATCCTCCCTACGGATCATAGAATATTCTACGGTTCGTAGGACCCTCTCATAGAACCAATGAACCAAAATCCTTAGAGTTCAACTTGTTTTCCACGAGCATTGTTCTAGGGATCATAAAGTTTCTACGGTTCATAGGTCCATCCGTAGGACCTCAGGTACCCAAAATCACTAAGTCCGATATCACTTCTATGGACCACATCTACTACCCGTCAACCTGTCTATGACCCGTAGGTTCTTCCGTAGATCAAAAGTCCATAAATTTCACCAAGTATGGAGTCCATCTATGGGAACTTCCTACAGCCCGTAGGAATTTCTACAACTCGTTCTGTTGAATCGTAGACCATCATATAGGACTTGACATTTCTAAAAATCTCAACTTAGTTTCTACGACTACCTCCTTACGACTTGTAGAACTTCCTACAAATCATAGGTAAACTCGTAGAAACCTACACCAGCACATTTTCTGCAACTTTTTCCTTCCAAACTCAACTTCCAATCTCCGAGGTGTTATAAATACTACTCCCAAAACATGCAATAATGCTCATTAATATATGTGTTGAGTTAATACTCAAAAGGCTCTCTTTAGGGAAAATTGATCTTTAATTTAACTAACTGAAATGCTTCTGAAACTATTTATGGTGTTCTTGAAATAACAATACTTTTCTCAACACAAAATAATACAATTTGGAACCATTAGTGTTCCTTTAAAAAAACTCTTCTCAACTGATAACGTAAAATACTTGGACTTACTTTACGATTCATTTAGGATCGACTTGGGCTGTGTATTGATGCAACATGGTAAGTTCATAGCCTATGCTTCTAGGCAAATCAAGGTTCATAAGAATAATTACTTGACTCATGGTTTAGAGTTGGCAGCGATATTGTTTACCTTGAAGATTTGGAGGCACTATCTTTATGGTGACCATGTAAATGTGTTTAGCGATCAAAAGAGTCTTCATTATGTGTTTAAGCAGAAGGACTTAAATCTTCGCTAGAGGAGATTGCTCAAGTTGTTGAAGGATTATGACATGAGTATCCTTTACCATATGGGTAAAGCAAATGTAGTTGTATATGCCCTTAGTAGATTTCCTATGAATAGAGTTTCTCATATTGTGGATGAGAAAAAGAAGTTAGTTCGTAATGTTCACAGACTTGCTCACTGGAGAGTTCATTTGGCTACTTCAGAAGATGGTGGAGTTATTGTTCAGAATGGGTGAGAATCATCTCTTGTGTCGGATATTAAGGCAAAGTAAGGTGATGATCTACATTGGTTGAATTGAAGAAAGCAGTTCTCGAAAAAGCTATAGAGGCTTTCCCCGAGGGGAGATGGTGTGCTTCATTATCAAGGTCGGTTATGTGCTCCAAATGTTGATGGGTTGAGGCAATAGATACTATCAAAAGCTCACAGTTCTTGATATTCAATTCACCCGGGAGCCACTAAGATCAAATGTGACCTATGGGAAGTCTATTGGTGAATAGGATAAAGAAGGATATTGCGGAATTTGTGGCTAACTGTCTAAATTATCAACATGTTAAGGTTGAGCATTAGAAACTAGGCAGTATGCCTTAGGATATCAGTATTCCTACTTGGAAGTGGGATGTCACAACCCAAAGTACTCTCTAGATGTGACATGGCGAATAGGACCCCGAGAGGCCCTAAACAAGCCACTAGACATAAGCAAGACACTAAAGATAAAGAAGTACCATATGAGATCAATCATAAAGCTAAAGAAGTCTAAATCATAATATCTCAACATTAGGAAATCTTAATACAAAGCTTGAAATGCGGAAGATATACTAAGTTTGACATAAGCATTTACTACATAGATGTGGTTAGGACAAAACCATTAAACCAAAAATAAGTCTGAAACTAAAAAACATAAAAGTAAAAGACTGATAAAGGTGATTTAGATCTCGAACCATGAGGACTCACCACAATCAAGCACCGCTAAGAGATCCAATCTAGCCACGATCAGATGGAAAAGCGGCAGACCCTATATTTTGACAACAATATAGGCACAAATATGCATTGGTACTTTGAATGTACTGTATATGGGGAACATGCATAAAAATGTAAGCATAAATTATGATAAGATTGAAAATGTAATAATGCATGAACAAGTAAAAACAATATCAAATCTTGATAAGCTAGAGTCATACATCATGATATGAAGGTCAATGCTAAACTGTAAGAATCATGTCATAAGTTTAAACCATTTCGTTTTAACGTGTGGGAGAGACTACTAACCAACATGTAACCATGGAGTTCAATGTATTAGCCCATCGAAGAGGGCCTTAAATATCTTGCTAGGACATTAAGCATCATTACTTTGAGACTTGGGTACTCGCCACTAGTCCCTCTCAAGACCAAAAGCATTCGGAGTCTGGATACTCACCTTTATTCTCCTTACGTTCATGAACACTCGGCCCATCCTACAGTGGCACGTAGTTTATGGGACATGCGTACTCGCCTCTAGTTTGCTTGGTGCTAAGTACAACTCCCCATAGAATTAATGCATTATACTTAAGAGCAGCTCCTTTCATTATCATGACTTCATAACTTGTTCATTGAGACACTAATCTAAGCATCTCAATCATGATCATATTTCATAAAAGAATACTTCAATCGGAAGCAACCTAGTTAATCAAAAGCATGTTGACACTTTATTCGAAAGTATTATTTATTTGTAACCCTTTCAATTCACAAAGCATTCATGACATCAAAGCTTGATTTCATAATCAATCATACATAAAAAGCATGGGATCATGAAAGCATCAATTGAACATCTTAGATTCACCAATTGCTCAATTAAATATTGCATGTATATATCTCAAATCATAATTCACAATCACAATATAAGCATATAGCATAGGTTCATATGGAATTCATTAAAAACATGTAATACAACTCAATTCATGCATAATAAGATCAATTAGATTGATTTTAGCCATAAATAATTGAACCCATTAAGAAACATACAAAACCCTAAACTTTAGATTGAATCATAAAGGAGATTTTGAAAGAAACCTTGGGACTCAATGGATGAAGAGACTTCATTGATAAAATTCCCACATGCCTTGATAAACAAAGCCCTAGCAATTGCAAGAGAAAGCTTGAAACTTAAAGAACCCTAGAATTTCCTTTCAAAGCCTAGAACTAGGAGAGAAAACCTTGAGAGCTTTTGAGAGGTTTTGGGGAATGAAAGGAAATGGGTAGATTTGTAGGAGCAAAATCAGTTATAGTGTTTAGTTATAAGGTTAAACGGACTTAGTTTATGAGTTGAAAGTGTAAAAAAAGACCCAAATGACCGTAACTTAAAAGATGTCGGAAGTGACCTACGGTTCGTAGAAACTTCTACGGGTCATCCTGGTCATCCGTAGAACAAGGTACTAAAGGCATATGAGTCAATCAATTCCCACGATCAATTCCTACGATCTGTAGGACTTTCTACAGGCCATAGACAGCAGCTGTAGAACCCAAAGTCATTCAAATTTTCACTAAGTCTGGAACCCCTTCCTATGGGTCGTAGAACCTTCTACGGGCCGTCATGGTGGTCCATAGGAAAAGTTCAGAAACTCTACAAATGCAACTCCAGATCCACTTCCTATGGCTCCCTCCTACGGACCGTACAACCCTCTACGATCCGTAGACAGGCCCTATAGGAACTGACCTAGTAGCCAAAAATGCAACTTTTCTTTCTAATTCAAATTTCAATTTCTGAGGTGTTACAATATCTCTCCCATGGGAACATTCATCCTCGAATGAGACTCAAGCTAGCATAAAATAGGGTAGGTACAACCCAACATGAATGCAAATCACATCCAAATGTACATAAATAAGGAACAATCAATCAAGCTAAATCATAACTTCAAAAATCAAGTTTTTCATGAACATGCATGCATATGGAAACATGAGAGTGAATAAACCTCATGAATCTGAAAGAATGAACCATGAGGACTAATGGCTCAAGCTAATACTGAAGGAAAAGGAAAGAGATAGGGGTACTAGGATATCACATTGGTTCCGGCCTTCCACATACTAATCCATAAACAAAAGAACCCTTCTAAAAATCTAAATAGTTCCACACACATAAACTCAACCATGAGTACAACATCTCCCCCTTGGGAGCAAACCCCACTAGCCTTTTCTGAAACCTTTTCCCTCAAAACCAAGAATAACATCAAAGTCTTAACAACCACGGAACCACCAACATGAGTAAATGCTGAAACATTTCTATAAGGACTTCGAGATCGACCTCAAGCACAATAGCCATACATGGAATCACACAAAAGTCAATAAAGCACCTAAATCAAGGAATGCATAACAACAACTTGGGAGACCTGTACTTACCAGTCGCCGCATCTGGAGAACCCTCGTGATCCTATCGAGTCTGAAGAGCATAAAACCAACCATGTCACTGACCACCACTAGACCCTGAAGAAGGATAAGGTTGAGCCCGTCGAGGACTATCTCCCTCTTTCCTAGCAATTGAAGGACAATCCCTTATCTTGTGATCCTCTTTTCCATAACAAAAATATGCATTAGAACAGGCTAGATAATCTCTCGAATGGCTCTTTCCACACCTCCGGCATTTGGATATAGTTTACCTACTAGAACCATTACCTTGAGACTTAGGGTTAGACACCTTATCTTTGTTGAACTCTGGAGAGCGATTATTTTCGTCGGACCTCGAATGCGAAAAATCACCATTATCTATCCTTGCCCTCTTTGAATCTCTAGCCTTCTCCTTAAGTTTTTTCTTCTTCGATTTGTTGGGTATGTATCATCAAACATGAGATATCAATTTGATTAGCATGGCGGTACAACACTCTTTGACCACTATCTCGGACACACCCAACACGAACTTTCTCATCATTACCCTAGAGTTGGCAGCCATAGTCGAAGCATACTTAGACAATTGAGTGAACTTCAATGCATAATCTTAGACGCTCATGTTCCCTTGTCGAATATTAATAAGCTCTAGCACCTTCATTTCCCTCATCTCCAAAGGAAAGAACCTATCAAGAAAAGCCCCTTTGAATTTATCCCAATCTAGATGGCCCGCATCAATTTCCCTCTCGTGCTTCCATTGATTAACCACACTTGAGCAACACCCTTAAGTTGATAAGCGGTCAGATCTGCCTTTTCCACCGGCGTAACTCCCATAATCTCCATGATCTTGTAGATTTACTCAACAAACTCTTGGGGACCTTCCTCAACGTTGAAACTAAAGATCTCCGGGGGATTCATCCTAGTGAAGTCTCTCACCCTTGTTGCCATCGTAACCACCATTGGGTTAACGGGAGCAACAACTTCTCTATTAGCTTGGGCAGTCATAGCTTGAGCCAACTCTTGGAAAGCAGCTCTAAACTCATCATGAGATACTTGCTCAGCCAAAAGGTTGACTGACACTTGAGGAACCTTAAGCTCCATATTTTCACCAAGATTCCTTCTCAAGGGATTCTTTCATGGAGCCATATTCTGAAAAGCACATAACAAGGGTTAGGAGAGGAAGACCTTTATAGAGATAAACTCTATGGTACGATTTTAGAGTGATGAAAGAAGTGAAGTTTCCTAAATGTCTTGTAGCCTCCTATTCATAAATGTGGCGCGCTTCACACTCATGAATAAGACTCTACTCGACGCGGCTTTTAAGAATTCCTAGGACCTTTCTAAAACCCGTTACTCTGATACCAAGTTTGTCATGACCCAAAGTACCTCTTAGACATGACATAGAGAATAGGACCCCGAAATACCCTAAACAATCCACTTAACATAGCAAAACACTTAAGATAAAGAAGTACAATATGAGATCAATCATAAAGCTAAAGAAGTCTAAATCGTAATATCCCAACATAAGAAAATCTTAATACAAATCTTAAAATGCAGAAGATATACTAAGTCTGGTATAAGTTTTTACTACATAGATGTGGTTAGAACAAAACTCTTAAACCACGAATAAGTTTGAAACTGAAAATATATGAAAGTAAAAGACTGATAAAGGTGATCCAGCCCTCAAACCATGAGGACTCACCACTAGCAAGCACCGTTGAGAGATCCAATTTAGCCACGACTAGATGGAAAAGTGTCAGACCCTATATTTTGACAATAATGTAAGCATAAATATGCATCAGTACTTTGAATTTACTGAATATGGGGAACATGCATAAAAATATAAGCATAAATCATGATATGATTGAAAACGTAATAATGTATGACCAAGTAAAAATAATATCAAATTTTGATAAACTACAGTCATAAATTATAATATCAAGGTCAATGCAAAACTATAAGAATCATGTCATAAGTTTAAACCATTTTGTTATAATATGTGGGAGAGAATACTAACCGACATGTAACCGTGGGAGCTAACCATGGAGTTCAATGTATTACCCCATCGAAGAGGGCCTTAAATATCTTGCCAAGACATTAAGGATCATTACTTCGAGACTTGGGTACTTGTCACTAGTCCCTCTCAAGACCAAAAGCATTCGGAGTTTGGGTACTCGCCTCTATTCTCTTTACGTTCATGAATACTCCGCCTATCCTATGGTAACACATAGTTTATGGGACATGGGTACTCGCCTCTAGTCCGCTCAGTGCTAAGTACAACTCCCTCAAAATTACCATTATACTTAAGAGTAGCTCCTTTCATTATCATGACTTCATAACTTGTTCATACAGACACTAATCTAAGCATCTCAATCATGATCATATCTCATATAAGAATACTTCAATCAGAAGAAACCTAGTTCATCAAAAGCATATTGACACTTTATTCGAAAGTATCCTTTATTTTTATTCCTTGAAATTCACAAAGAATTCATGCCATCAAGGCTTGATTTCATAATCAATCATACATACAAAGCATGGGTTTATGAAAGCATCAATTGAACATCTTAGATTTACCAATTTCTCAATTCAATAGTGCATGCATATATCTCAAATCATACTTCACAATCACAATATAAAAATAAAATATGGGTTCATATGGGATTCATCAAAAACAAGTAATACAACTTAATTCATGCATAATAAGATCAATTAGATTGATTTTAGCCATAAACGATTGAACCCATTAAGAAACATGTAAAACCCTAAACTTTCGATTGGAATCATAAAGGAGATTTTGAAGAAAATCTTGGGATTCAATGGATGAAAGAGAATGCATTCATGAACTTCCCACATACCTTGATAAACAAAGCCCTAGAAATTGCAAGAAAAAGCTTGAAACTTGAAGAACCCTAGAATTTCCTTTGAGAGCCTTTGAGAGAACTTGTAGAGAAAACCTTGAGAGCTTTTGAGAGTTTTGGGGGAATGAAAGGGAATAGGCAGATTTTGTAACACTCCAAATATTTCTAAGCTAAGACTCGAACTATTCTTCATTTACATATAAGGTTTGTGATTCTTAAATTGTTCTTAGGTTTTAAGGTCAATTCTTTAGTGTGGAATGGATTTAGATATAACTTAAGGTCACAATTAATCCCCAAGCACAAGGTTGAGTTAAAAGACCCCTTACCAATTAAGTTTTGATATAAGATTCTACTTAGGTCAAGTTCAAATGATCATATCTCTCAGTACATGATGAATTAGGTGCCCCATGACCTATCAAATTAAAGTTCTATGAGTAGTCTTTCCAACGCCACCAAATTTGCCTCATTTCAAGTTCGAAGTAAAATGTTATGACCATTTTACCAGAGACTACCACAACATAGTTTACTAAATTAGTGACCTACAAATCCCTTCTACTAGTCGTAGAAAGAGCTACGACCCATATTGTTGACTCGTGGAAAAAGTATTGGGAGCCAAATTTTTGGGTCCAATTTCTACGAATCCATCTTCAGGTCATAGAAACCTCTACGGGCCTTAGTTTGGACACATAGAATGAACTTTTTAGCCTTAAAATTTGAATATGAATTCCACGGATGGGATCTACGGTCCGTAGATCAAACTACGAACCATAGATGGTCCAGTGGAAGGTTTCTAACAGCTTTTTAAGTGGGGTTTCTTTTGTCTTTTCCCACTTTTCCTAATCCAAAGTCATGACATTTTAACTTCAATTAGGGGAACATATTCCACCAAATACTTTGTTCTCTTTTATTTTACACCGCTCAACTCCCCAACTCAAAAAGAAAACCGCGAGGAATACAAAAACTAGGGTTTCAAGTCTTCCAATTAAATTTTTCTTCAAGAACTTTGTTCTTCCAGGTATGTAAGGTTATACATAATGTTGGACTAGTTCATCCTCACGCCTTACATCTAAATTCAGTCAGTAAGAGTCCAGTCCAGTATTTGATCCACGGTTTCCATGAAATTCTAGATATAAATTGAGTTCTTTATTCCGTATCCAAAGTTCTTAGTTATGAGATTTTGATATTTTATATATTGATATCCTGAAGCTGTTAATCATGCTTATATTTCACATGAACCCTAGTTGATGAGATTTTATGGAAAACCTTCGCGCATTTATTTCCATGCATTGATTTTGGAATTTAAAGTGAGTTCAAGATTATTTTAAAGTATCTTTTGAGAAGAGTTTAAGGAAACATAAATGGTTCTAAAAGTACTATTTTTACAATAAGAAAAGAACTACTATTTTTAAGCGGAGTATAAATAGTTTTCAGAAGCATTTTAGTCAGATAAAGAGAAGTTCAGCTACCCCTCAAAGAAAGTATTATTTTTCACATTGAAAATAGAATACAACTTCCAGAAAAGTATAAAAAGTTGTCATAATATTTCAGAAAGATTGAGTACAGTTCAGTTACCTCTTAAAGAGGCTTTTTTTTGGTAATTATCTCAACTCAGAGAGTGTTTTACATGAGCATACAGATATATATTCTGGGAGTAGTATTGAACACCAATTTAGGGGAGAATTCAGATAACTCACAGCCCCCATAAACTACATAGCCAGCGTAGATAAGATTGTAACACAAGAAGGACGACTCCTCGCCTATTTTAAGAAGACTTTTTAGTAGATCCATCAGTTTAGTTGCGTTTTATACTCCGGCAAGGTATAGGGTAGCTCTAGCAATGTGGGTAAGACGTTGTGTCACGACCCAAAAACCGGGTGTGATGGCACTTGTCCTATCCCACCAGGACAAATCAGCCTAAACCCAACAATACGGAAAGATAGCAAAAATAAAGAAGAGAAGAATCAAGCGGAAGACTTTCAACTTAAACAAAACCAACCCAAGACTGGTTGTCACATGTACAAGCCACTAATACAAATTTGGAATGAAATTACAAGTCTTATTGTCTTTGTATCTCAAATAGAACAAGACATAAAATAAAAAGGTCAAGAGAGATCGGCAACAACGAAAAGCTACCTCTCAAGTTTCCTAAAAACCCTCGAAGTAAGCAGAAGAGAGAACTAGATCACGGTCCGGGCTGGACTCCTAAACAAGTGTAGAAGCAAGGGTGAGTACCAAACAACACGGTACCTAGAAAATTGACTAATAACACAAGGCAAATCTAATAAAATCACGAATCCCTTACTTCCAACTGAACCTCCGATAACTACAACCTGCACAGAAAGTCAGCCCAACCTAACAGATTCCAATTCACAGTACAAAAACACAAAGGTCAACAATTGTTCAACAGCATCACCGAATTAACTCATATCAGTATCAAGTATATCAATCCAAGAGTCACAAGGCATAACACAACTCCACAGTCACAGTTCAGAATCATAAGTCATATCTCACAAGTAATCACAAAGTCAATCACAAGAATCATGTTCAACACTCAATTATATGCATGAATGTTAATGCACATGCAATGTTCATACATGCATCACAGTCACAAGCAGAAACCTCGGCATCACAGCATCGCCGGCAGAAACCTCGGCATCACAATATCGCTGGCAGAAACCTCGACATCACAATATCAAGAGTAGGACAATGCAATGCAATGACAAGTAGAATGATGCATGTCTGTCCTACGATACACATCCGCTGAATGACCGGAACCCATAGGGGCCACACATGGACCATGTATCCACCGGAACCATTTTCCATCGGCATAATCATCACTCGTCGGAACCATTTCCCATCGGCATAATCATCACTCGCCGGAACCATTTCCAATCAGCATAATCATCAATCACCGAAATCATTTCCCATCGGCATAATCATCAAAGTGTCTCATCATAGTATTTCCAGAACCAGTGCACACACAAGCATATTCACACAGATAATGAGAGGAATGAAAGTGCTCACAGTCACAACACAATTCATATCAATGAAAATCACGCCGCACTATCAACAATATATCAACATCATCAAATATATCAACCAAAACAAGATCAATTGCCTAGTCTCCATTTCACTACTCCTTTCATCACAAGTATGATCAATCACTAAGCAAGAGTTTTCAAGTCTAGTCCCATAATTCATGATGAGCAAAAGACACATTCATAATCACATCGAGACTATCATAGCAAATCATCAATTACACAACAATATCAAGATCATGGCCCACCACACTTTGGCCTATCACTTTAGCACACAAAGCAATTTTATTACCCCGCCGGTCAATTTTAGATTGATTCAAACAAGAATTCAACCCATACCTCAATCCCATTACTCCCCAACACTATCAAGAAGGAGAAATCTGTAATATTACAAGATTCACAAAGTTTTAGAAGTCCAATTTGCCTTAACCGAAATCGCAATCCATCAACAATCGGAGCTTTTCCCTTCCGAAAGCAATCCAAAGCAACACAATCTATTCAAATTATGAACCACAATCACAATCCGGAGCTAATAATGCCAAAAACACGAAATTCGGAAAGGAAAGGTAAAACAACTCAAAACTCCAATTTCGAAAACGAAACTTGAATCTGGAATGTCTTACATGGAAGGGTCCCTCAAGGCATTACCAACCCAATAGAGAAAACCATTTGAAAAATGGAGTTCAAATAAGTCCACCATTTCCATTTTATCAAAAATTCGGAGTTCTATCAAAACTCCCCAAAATCTCACTTTAAAAACCCAAATTTTTAAGTTAAAATCATGTCTAAATCAATGGGTAATCAAAGCTTAGGGTTAAAATTACTTACCCACACTGATTCACAAGAAATCCCTCTTTAAAAATCGCCAAAATAAGCTCCAAAAAGATGAAAATGGGACATTTCCAACTTAACATTGTTCAGGTCAAAAATGACCTCCGCGAACGCGGAGACCAAGGTCCCAATAGTCTACGAATGTGGAGAACAATACCCAGACCCTCTGCGAATGCTGCCCCACACCGCGAACGCAGAGTTCACCAGTCCCACCCTCTGTGAACGCAGGCAACAACCCTCCGCGAACGCAGGCAACAACCCACCGCGAACACGGAGGTCAAAACAACTGCACCAAATACAACAATTTCAACAAGTCTCCGAATAGACCCTGGAGATTCGTTCAAAACCCCGTGCACACAAATCAGATATGCAACCCCACTAAATTTGACGTTTCAGACTCAATGGAACTGTCGGAATTTGGATTTGAGGTCTCCTTGACCCGTAACCCGATAAAGCACAACATGACTAACTCAAGCTTCAAAAACTCAAAACAAACACGGGACCTCTAAAAATTCAACCAATGTCACCCCTAGGCCTAAAACCATCCCCTGAATCCAACGGAGTCATTGGAATCCACATCCGAGCATCCGATCTCCGATCTCCGAATGTTGACCAAAGTCAACCCTATGATCAAAATTTCATAATTTTCCAACTTAAGACCTCAAATCCACGATATAACCCCAAAACCGATTCCATCAACTCTCCTAGACCAACTTCCACATTTCGGAATTGTTGGAATCAACTGAATTCTCATCCGAGTCCCGAAACTCCGAAAGACCTCAAAAACCATATTTTACCACTTAAACCTTTAGCCATCAAAATTTTCTAAAAACCACAGCTTAAAAAGAATTTCCGCAAAACTAACATCGGATATCAGCCAAACATGACTCAGGGCAACTCTCGGGAGGGGTAAAACGGTCATTTAATAAAAATTACCGAAATTGACTTTCAGGGTCATTACATCATCCACCACTAAAAATCATGTTCGTCGTCAAACATAATGTAAAAGAAAGTACCTGACGCCTCGAAAAGATGAGGATATCTGGTACGCATGTCAGACTCGAACTCCCAAGTAGCCTCTCTAACTGAATGGTGACCCCACTGCACCTTCACTGAAGAATTCTCCTTAGTCCTAAGCTTACGGACATGTCTATCAAGAATAGTTATAGGCTCCTCCTCATAAGTCAAATCAAAACTCAACTCCACTGAATCGAGTGTAATCACATGAGACTCATCTGGGATGTACTTTCGAACCATAGAAACATGAAACACAGGATGCACAGCTGATAGCTAGGTGGCAAAGCCACCCTATAGGCCACCTCTCCCACTAGGTCCAAAATCTCAAAAGGACCATTAAATCTACGGCTAAGCTTGCCCTTCGTTCCAAACCGCATAACACCCTTCATAGGTGACACTCGTAGCCAAACATGATCACCCTCCATGAACACAAAGTCTCGAACTTTCCGATCGGCATAACTCTTCTGCCTACTCTGAGCAGTCAATAGCCTACCCTGAATCAAACAAACCTGATCCATGGCATCTCTAAGCAAGTCAGAGTCTAAGGAATCCATCTCTGCCGAATCAAACCATACAATCGGTGATCTACACCGTCTGCCGTACAACGCCTCAAACGGGGCCATCTGAATACTGGAATGATAGTTGTTGTTGTAGGCAAACTCTGCTACGGGCAAGTGCTGATCCCACCTAGCACCAAGTCAATCACACAAGCACGAAGCATGTCCTCAAGCACCTGAATCGTCCTGTCGGACTAACAATCTATCTGAGGGTGAAATGTTGTACTCATATCCAACGGAGTACCCAAACCATGTTGTAAGGCCCTCCAGAAGTGCGAAGTGAACAAGGAACCCCGATCCGAGACTATAGATATCGGCACCCCATGAAGCCTAACAATCTGACTGATGTAGAGCTGGGCTAACTTTTCCATTGTATACTTTACTCGAATTGGAATGAAACGAGCGGACTTAGTTAGCCTATCAACAACCACCCAAATAGAGTCATAACCATCCACGGTGGTAGGTAAACCCACAACAAAGTCCATAGTGATCCGCTCCCATTTCCAAGTAGGAATAGGCATCCTCTGAGACACATCTCTGGGCCGCTGGTGCTCACACTTGACCAATTGACAGGTTAAACATCTAGATACAAAGTCTGCAATATCCCTCTTCATGCCACACCATCAGTAATGCTGACTTAGATCATGATACATCTTCGTTGTTCCCAGATGGATAGAATATCTAGAACAATGGGCCACTTCTAGAATCAGTCTAACAAGCTCGCCCACCTTGGGCACACAAATCCGACCTCTAATCCTTAAAACTCCATCAAAGTCAAGTGCAGCCTCCTTGGCTTCACCTCACCTTGTCTCGAATGAGACACAACTTCTCATCCTCAAACTGGAGCTCACGAATCTACTCAATTAAGGAAGAACGGGCCTCAATAAATGCAATCAAACCACCGCTCTCCTCAGAAACCTGCAACCTGACAAAGCTGTTGGCTAACCTCTGAACATCTCTAGCCAAGGGCCTCATATCAACACTGATCGTGGCAAGACTCCCCATATTAGGAGCCTTCCTACTCAAAGCATCAGCCACCACATTGGCATTCCCAGGATGATACAAAACAGTCATATCGTAGTCCTTCAGTAGCTCAAGCCATCTACGCTGTCTCAAATTCAGATCCCTCTGACTAAAGATGTACTAAAGACTCCGATGATCGGTGAAGACCTCACAATGAATCTCATACAAATAATGCCGCCATAGCTTAAGCAAAAACACCACCGCTGCAAGCTCTAGATCGTGAGTAGGATAATTCTTCTCATGTGCCTTCAACTATCTAGAAGCATAGGCAATAACCTTTCCTTTCTGCATCAATACACCTCCCAAACTAACTCCGGAGGCATCATAATATACGGTAAAGCTCACACCCTTATCGGGCAAGGTTAACACAGGAGCTGAAGTCAACAAAGTTTTGAGCTTTTGAAAGCTCGCCACACACTCATCGGACCAATGAAAATCCACAGCCTTCTGAGTCAATCTAGTGAACGGCGCTACAATAGTAGAGAAGCTCTGCACAAATCGTCTATAGTAGCCTACTAACCCCATAAAACTCCGAATCTCAGTAGGAGAAGTAGGCCTCGTCCAGCCCTTAACTGCCTCAATCTTGGCCGAATCAACCCTAATACCCTCCTTGGACACCACATGACCCAAGAATGCCACGGAATCAAGCCAAAACTCACACTTTGAGAACTTGGCATACAACTTCTGCTCCCTCAAAGTTTGCAACACCAATCTCAAGAGACAAACATGATCCTCCTCGGTCCGAGAATATATCAGAATATCATCAACACGATCGAGAAGGAATCCAAGTACGGACGGAACACTCCGTTCATCAACTCCATAAACGATGCAGGAGCGTTAGTTAGCCCAAAATACATTACTAAGAACTCATAGTGGCCATAACGAGTCCGAAAAGTTGCCTTAGGAATATCAGATGGCCTAATCTTCAACTGGTGATAGTCGGACCTCTAGTCAATCTTAGAAAACAACGCCGCACCCTGAAGCTAATCAAACAAATCATCAATGCGAGGAAGAGGATACTTATTCTTAACAATTACCTTGTTCAACTGCCTACAATCAATGCACATCCTCATAGAGCCATCTTTCTTCTTAATAAAGAGAACCGGTGTTACCCAAGGTGAAACACTAGGGCGAATAAACCCTTTGCTCAACAAGTCCTCTAACTGATCCTTCAACTCCTACAACTCAGCTGGAGCCATGCGATATGGAGCAATAGAGATGGGCTTAGTGCCCGGCTCCAAGTCAATAGAAAAAACAATATCCCGATCAGGAAGAACACCAGGAAGATCAGTAGGAAATACATCAGAAAATTCCTAAAGTACAGGAATGGACTCTATGGGAGGTGACTCAACACTGGTATCCCGAATAAAAGCCAAATAGGACAAGCACCCTCTATCAACCAACCTCTGGGCTCGGATGTAGGAGATAACCTTACTAGGGTAAGAACCACTAGTACCCTTCCACTCTACCCTCGGAACACCAGGCATCGCTAAAGTGACAGTCTTAGCATGACAGTCAAGAAACGCATGATAGGGAGAAAGCCAATCCATACCCAATATCACATCAAAATCTACCATCCCCAGAATAATCAAGTCTACCCGAGTGTCGTTCCCAGCCAAAGAAACAGGACAGGATCGATACACTTGATCCACCACTAAGGGCTCACCCACGGGTGTAGAAACATGCACAGGCACAGGCATATGATCACACACCAAATCAAATTCAGATGCAAAGTAGGTAGACACATAGGAGAAAGTAAACCCTCACAAATCTGCGGACCCTATCTGCCTCATCTGGAACCAAAGACGTGTCATGACGAGACAGCTGACAGGAACGTGCCTCGTACTCCGCAACTGACATGCCACCCTGAGTCAAACCCTCAAACCTCAACCTGCTCTCCTCACGCACACTCCAGGGAATGAAGCGATTCCGAAAAGCACTAAAAAAAGCATCCCACTCAACTGGAGGAGATCCCACTGGCAAGGACTCCACACAAGACCTCCACCACTCCCTGGCTGGCCCACGGAGCTGGAGAGCAGCAAAACAGACACCCCTCGCATCCACCATCCTCACCGCCTCGAGCATCTCACGGCACAAGGTTAGAAACTCATGAGCATCCTCACTCTAACCACCCTGAAACTGGGGTGGTTTCATCCTATGAAACCTCTCATAACACTTCTGGTCCTTCATTGTCAGAAATACATCTGGAGTATCCTGTGCATTGACTGCTGGCACGGAAACCAATGGTGGCTGACCCTCCGGATCCTGAACACCTGGACCTTGATGCTACTCTAGGGTCTATGAACCCTGTGGCGTGCCTGCAGCACCCTTACTAAAGCTCTCCATAACTCCCAGCATCCTCAATAAGGTCCCCTGAAAGAACGATGCTGAGAACCCTGGAAGAACCTGGTCCTCACTCACCTCAACCTGTGGCTCTGGGGAAGCCTCTCTACCACGGCCTCTAGCAGGTGCCTCTCCTCGGGCACGGCCTCTCCCACGTGCCGCTCCATGAGCACGGCCTCCAACTCGATCTCTACCCTGACCTCTGACTGGACCTCAATCACTGCCTCGGGGACGGCCTCCCCTCCATCGCTCGAAACAGAAGCTCTGGTCCTCAGCATGCGCCAAAACAACACGCGACACCAAGCACAAGTGATAAGAACCACGCACGATAAGAGAGAATGAAATGAAGGAAGTTTCCTAATATTCCTCATAGCCATTCGAAGATAAGTACAGACGTCTCCGTACTGATCCTCGAGACTCCACTTAGATTTGGCTTGTACACGTGAAACCTATGAAACCTGGGCTCTGAAACCATTTGTCATGACCCAATATACGGGTGTGATGGCACTTTTCCTATCCCACCAGGACATGTCAGCCTAAACCCAACAATATGAAAGATAACAAAAATAAAGAAGAGAAGAATCAAGCGGAAGACTTTCAACTTAAACACCATTTCCCTTTTATCAAAAATTTGAAGTTCTATCAAAACCCCCCAAAATCTCACTTTAAAACCCCAAATTTCATGTTTAAATCAATGGGTAATCAAAGTTTAGGGTTAAAATCACTTATCCACACTGATTCACAAGAAATCCCTATTAAAAAATCGTCAAAATAAGCTACAAAAAGATAAAAATGGAGAAAATGGGACATTTCCCGACTTAACATTGTTCAGGTCAAAAATGACCTCTGCGAACGCGGAGACCAAGGTCCTAATAGTCCGTGAACGCAGAGAACAATACCCAGACCCTTCGCAAACACGGCCCCACACCACAAATGCGGAGTTCACCACTCCCACCCTTCGCGAACCGGGCAACAACCCTCCGCGAATGCGGGCAAAACCCTCAGCGAACGCGGAGGTCAAAACAACTAGCACCATATACAACAAAATTAGCAATTTCAACAAGTCTCCGAATAGACACTCGAGATTCATTTTGAACCACATGCACACAAACCAGATATGCAATCTTACTAAATTCGACGTTTCGGACTCAATGAAACCGTCGAAATTTAGATTCGATGTCTCCTTGACCCGAAACCCGATAAAGCACAACAAGACTAACTCAAGCTTCAAAAACTCAAAACAAATACGGGACCTCTAAAAATTCAACCAAGGCCACCCCTAAAATCCAACGGAGTCATCGGAATCCACATCCGAGCATCCGATCTCCGAACGTTGACCAAAGTCAACCCTATGATCAAAATTTCACAATTTTCCAACTTAAGACCTCAAATCCACGATGCAGCCCCAAAACTGATTTCATCAACTCTCCTAGACCAATTTCCTCATTTCGAAACTGATGGAATCGATGGAATTTCCATCTGAGTCTCGAAACTCCAAAAGACCTCAAAAACCACATTTTACCACTTAAACCTTTAGCAATCAAAATTTTCCAAAAGCCACAACTTAACAAGAATTTCCGCAAAACTAACATCGGATATCAGCCAAACATGACTCAGGAAAACTCTCGGGAGGGATAAAATGGTCATTTAACAAAAATTACCGAAATTGACCTTCAGTGTCATTACAAGTTGTATCATCACAAAGCTCATAATGATAGTTGTCGGTTAGAGAAACTCCTAGTAAAGTAAAGTATATATATATATATCAGTTCAATTTTTACTATTATTATATTCTTACAGTAAGAGCTTAAATGATTTTCATCACGATTTATACTATACTTCAGTTGAGTACTTTCAGTCCTTCAGTTCAGTATTTACTATTATTGCATCCATACAGAAAGAGTTTAAATGATTTTCATCATGATTTATACTATATTTCAGTTGAATTGCCTTTAGACGTTCCGTTTAGTTATTTGTTATTCAGCTATATTATATACTCATACATTCTATGTACTGATATCATTTGGCCTGCATCTTTTTATGATGCAGATTCAGGTACTTAAGATCCTGAATAGGAGTTTTGTTAAGATCACTACATCCACTCATTAGCTTTTGAGTGAGGCCTCCTTGCTTGTAGAGGACTCTAGTTTTTATGAGTTGTTAGTAGTAGCCTTTTGAGATATCGTGAGTCTTGTCCCAACACTCATCTTTATACAATAGAGGCTTCATAGATAGATAGTTTTGGAGAGTCTTCAGTTTTAGATGTTGTTTTTAAAACTTATGTTTCATACTCAGTATATTCAGAGAGTTTTGAGATTTAGTAAACTATTGTTAAATGTTTCTTTCAGTTTGATGTTTGTGTATGCTTGAGTTAGTCTTCCGCATGTAGTCAGCCAGGAAGAGGGTTCGCTTAGGGGCCAGCAATGGTTCTCGAGTTTTAGCCATGTCCGGGTGTAAGCACGGGTCGTGACAGATTTCTAAGAGTAAAATCAGTTATAAGGTTTAGTTATAGGGTCAAAACGGCATAGTTTAGGAGTTAAAGGGGTAGAAAAAGATCCACATGACCCTAACTTAAAAGCTACCGGAAGTGACCTACGGACTGACCTATGGTCTGTAGAAATTTCTACAGGCAATCCTGGTCATCCGTAGAACAAGGTAGTAGAGGCCTAAAAGTCAATCAATTCCCATGATCAATTTCTATGGTCCGTAGGACTTTCTGCGGGCTGTAGACACCAATCGTAGAACCCAAAGTCATTCAAAATTCCACTAAGTATGGAACCCCTTCCTACGATCACTTTCTACGGGCCGTAGAACCTTTTACGGACCGTTCTGGTGGTCCATAGGAAATGTTTAGAAACTCTACAAATGCAACTCAAGGTCCACTTCCTATGGCTCCCTTCTACGGACCGTAGAACCCTTTACGATCCGTAGACAGGCCCGTAGGAACTGACCAGTAGAGAAAAATGCAACTTTTCTTTCAAATTCAAATTCCAATTTCTGAGATTTTACATGGGAAGACTTTAATATGAACTTCATCATAGGTTTGCCTCGTACGCATCGTCAACATGACTCCATATGGGTAGTTCTAGACCGAATGACTAAGTCAGCACACTTCCTTCTAGTTAAGAATTCCTATTCAACCAAGGAGTATGCTAGACTTTACATTTAGGAGTTGGTTAAATTGCATGGTGTTCCATTGTTCATTATCTATGATAGGGGTACTTAGTTCACCTCTTAGTTTTGGAGGTCATTTTAGAAAGTTCTTGATACTCAGGTTAAGCTTAGCATAACTTTTCACCCGCAAGCAGATGGTCAGGCTGAACGGACTATTCACACCTTGGAGGATATATTGAGAGCTACTGTTATTGACTTTAAAGGTAATTGGAACAATCGTTTACCTTTGATTAAGTTTGCTTATAATAATAATTATCACTCTAGTATTCAAATGGCTCCCTTTGAGGCATTCTATGGCTTTTGGTTGGTTTGAAGTTGGTGAGGTGTCTTTGATATGGGCCGAGTTAGTTTATGAGCCCATGAAGAAAGTTTGACTTATTAGGGATATGTTGAGGATGGCCTAACGTAGGCAGAAATCATATACAGATATGAGAAGAAGAGAACTTGAATTTGACGTAGATGATTGGGTTTATTTGAACATTTCGCCCATGAAGGGGGTAATGCAGTATGGTAAGAAAGGGAAGCTCAGTCCCCATTATGTAGGCCCTTACCAAATTTTGAAGCACTTCAATAACGTGGCTTATGAGTTGGATTTTTCTTAAGATTTAGTATCAGTGCACCTGGTGTTTCATGTGTCTTTATTGAAGAAATGCATTGGTGATCCGACTTCAGTTGTGCCTTTAGAGAGTGTTAGTGTGAATGAAAGTCTCACTTACGAAGAGGTACCAGTTGAGATTCTTGACCGTCAAGTTTATAAGTTGAGGAATCTTTTCAGTGAAAGTCCTTTAGAGAAATCAATTAGTTGAGGGTGCTACTTGGGAAGCTAAAGTTGATATGATGACCAAGTATCCCCATCTCTTTCCTTCCTGATCAGTTTCAACGTGAGGTAATAGTTCCTCCTTAATACTCTTTCAGATTCATGCTTTTCAATATTCTTATGTCTCAATATGTATGTATGTTCATGAAATCAATTTAAACTTCATGTTTTAGTTTAGAGTCAGTCATTCCCCAATTTTCAGTGTTTAGCCTTCAGTATTGGGGTACAGATCTTTCTATACTCTTTTAAGCCTAGTTAGACCCCATTCGTGGACGAATCTTCCCAAGTGGGAAATATTGCAATACCTCAAAAGTCCCTCAGTAGAAATCAAAAAAATTGACAGTAGAAAATCCGAAGTCTGCAGATTTTTGGGTTTTACGAATAAGTTTTACGGGTCGTAAAAGGGATTATGGCTTGTGGAAAGGGTTTGTAAATGAGACTTTATAAATCATGAAAATTATGTTAGAGGTCACGAGTGAGTTTACGGATCATAATTGGTTCTACGGGTCATAGACGCAACTTGTGGAACAACTTCAGAAAGTTTAAAATTTAACTTGAACATGATGAGAAGGATTATGGATCGTGAAAGGGTTTACGAGTTATGGAAGGTCTCGTGAACCAAACTCATGAAACTTCATAACTTAGGCAAAACTTTGAGTTCTACTAGGCATGTTCACAAGTCGTAGTTGGATCTTTGATTCGTAGAAAGTGCCTCATAAAGCAAACCTCAGAGACTATTCATTCCATTACATTTCTTATGTGAGTTAACATGATGGGTCATAGTTTGCTTTATGGACCGTGATTAGGTCTCATACAACTAAAGTTCGGAAACTCAGTATCTTAGCATGTCTTCTACGAGTAGGGACCTACGGTCCATAGAAGGAACTACAGTCTGTAGATACCCTTGTGGATGACCTCTGATAGTTTTTAACGTGGGTCATTTTAGTCTTTTTCCACTCTTTAAATTCCTAAACTGCGTCATTTTGGCCTATTCTAAGTGGTAATAAAGGACTTTTATCATCCCTAACCCCTCATTCTCTCATAACTCTCCCAAAATCATTTTATTTTATTTCAAGTCTTCTCTCAAAGCAAGTTAGGTTTCTAAAGCTTCAAGTCTCTATTGAAGAATTCAAGCTAAGGTTTCATTTCAAGTATGTGAAAACTTCTTCAATGGGTTTTCCTTCACCCATTGAGTCCCAAAGAAACCTAAATTTCTTCAAGTTATGATTTTCCAAAAACTAGGATTTATGTGATTTTCATAGGTTCTTATTGAAATTTAGTTTCTTCGTCGTGTTTGATCTTAATTGCATGATTTTGATTATAATTCCATATTTTTCAATGGTATTGTCATGAACTAGTAGCATGCAAGTATTTTCATAATAAGAATTATGTTATTTTCATATATGTGTCTCAGATTATCATATTTTCATAAATTATGATGCTTTCGAATAAAGTATCTCTCAATATATACATATATCATGATTTAGATGCTTTCAGATAAAATATCTCTCGAATTATGTTCAGTTATCATGATTTATGAGCTAGTCAGTATTTTTATCAGTTATTAGTATGATTCAGTATTATCAGATTATTACTATTTCCAGATTTATACATGTTTTCATTGGGTGTAGACTTAGCACCAAGCAGACTTTTGGGATGAAGGTTTCCGTTTAGTGTCTGTGGACCTTGAGTAGCAATACCTAAGTCCACCGACATTCCAAATATAGTTTAGATAAATTCATAATTATTTAATATATTATTAATTGATTTTAAAAACTCATGAATCTTTCAATGGCAATTATCTTGAGTTAAAAATATGTCTTCATTTTAATATGTATATTTTATAACATTACAGGTTTTTGTTTTTGCGTATATTGATTTATGATCGATTTAAATTTGATGTCTCAATATTTAATTGATAACGGTTTTGATTTTTTTATTATCACGTTATCGGTTCTTAACGGTTTGAGGTTTTTTATTAATGGGTTAACATGTCTACAAACCGATAACTAATAAGTCAAATCTATAAACTTCAAAACCGAACCAAATTGAACGATATGCCTAAATAGTGACTTGACTGGATCACTTACATTTTTATTTACATATAAATAGTGATCTTAACAAAAAAAATAAACATGAAAACACAAAAACAAAACGATTGAATAAGTAATGGAGAAGGAATATTAATATTTTTTAAACGTTTTTAAATATTGTAAGGCGCATGCTAGCATGTCCTTCCAACCAACGATTTAACAACATGCATCCTTCCATCCAAATATTGCCCTTTTGGTTTGATCCTCAATTTTTTTTTGGAAATTTTGCTCAATTTTTTTGTCCTTTTGGCTCTGAACTCAAATTTATTACTTCTTCATTCAAATCAATGTTTAATAAGAAATATTTTTTCATCATTATATTGAGTGGACAAGACTAAGAGCCCGTTTGGATTGACTTAAAAGAAGTAGCTTTTAACTCAAAAAATAAAAAGTAGGGGAGATCTACTTTTGGTTTTTAATTGTTTAAGTCATTTTAAAGTTATTTTAAGTTATTTTTAACTTTGGCAAACACTTCCTAACTTATTTTAAGTCATTTTTGATTTATTTTAGGTCATTTTTATATTTGTCAAACACTTCCAGAAGTCAAAAACTGACTTAAAAGTAGTTTTGACCTACTTTTAAGTCAATCCAAACACCCTCTAATTACTGTGGTAAGATTGTATTGAATTAATAATAAAAAAAAAATTATTTTATTTTTTAATTGAATTAAGATTTGATCGATAAATGTTGTATTTTTTAAGTATATCTATGTGATAGTATATTGTGTGATTTTATAAACTTTTGCTTATTTGATAAGATTATATAAAGAATTGAGACAATTTTAATAGTTTTACAACTTATGGAGTTTTTATGTTTATGAGAAAACATACAATATAAAAAAATCCAAATTACATGTCCACACAAAACTCCAATCACATTTAGGGCTCGCTTGGCCATGCGATATAAAATCATGATATGAAATCATAATATAATGTTGAAGTTTTGTTTGGACATGCGATTTGGACTTAATATATTATATTTTTTCACATAAACATTAAAATCTCATAAGTTGTAAAACTATTAAAATTGTCCCAATTTTTTATACAATCTTACCAAATAAATAAAAAAATTAAAATTGCATAATACACTATCACAAGACAATTTTAAAAAATACAACATTTATTGATCAAACCTTAATTCAATAAAAAAAATTAAATTAAACATAAGTTGTAGTGTTCAAGTTGTTAATAGCTAAGAAAATTGTTTTTCAATTAATGCCATAGTGGCTAGTCTTGTCCACTCAATATAATGATTTTAAAAAATTCATTAAACAATGATTTGAAAGAAATAGTAATAAATTTGATTTAAAAATCATGAATTTGGTGAATATAAATGGTAAATTAAGAATTAATTTGAAGTAATTTTTTTTATATTGGTGAGAATAATTGTTATATGACATATAAATGGTTTAAAAGTAATTATATGAATTATAAAATTTATTTACATAGAAATCAAATGGCTAGCAAATATAAATGTGATTTTTTTTTACAAAATATAAACTTGTGGTTCAATTTTTATATTTGAAAAATCTCAAATCATAATCTGAAATTTCCAAATCATGACTTTTGAAGAATTTGGGATTCCATCTCATGATATGAAATTATGAGATGAAATCATGAAATAGCATATCCAAAATATGATTACATATCATAATATGATATCGCATGGCCATACATACGCCAACTAGAACCCATCGATGGTCACCTAAAGTTGGCAACAATTTTCACTTAGACACTTTAAACATGGTTTGTTCATTTTAGACACCTATAGTAAGGTTCAGTTGTGTCATTTTGACACTTTTTAAACAATCAACAAAACTTTTAAAGAGAGTGTAACACACTTGCTGATGATGTGTTAAAATGACGAATTAAATAAATACATGTGGCATATATACCAAAAATAAATATTAAAAAAATATTGTGGGTAAAATTTTATTTTTAAAACTATTTGGTTAATTACTAAAAAAAAGTATATTTGAATAATTAAAAAAAAACAAAAAAATTGCAGCAACCACTTTTTCTTTCTTCTCACCATTTTCATATCTTTCCCATTAACCACCATGGCCCTTATTTGTCTCTACCATTAATGGCAACTCTGTCATTATCCACTGCAACAATCCATCGCCTCGTCTTCCTCTTTGTTGAACAACTTTCACCTCTCTCCTTCCCACTTTTATTTTCTTCTCCTCACACACTGCTTCTCCCTCTTCTTTTTTTCAAAGTGATGTTGGCATATATATGAAGAAGAGGTTGAAGATGGCTGAATAGAGTTTGAAATTGTGTGGAAAGAGATTTAAAAAAAAAAAAAAAGAAGACAGATCTGAAAGGATTATCTAGGACTGGTGCAGGGCCCGACTACTGTTGTTGCTGCTGCTGCATACCCCCGATAGCAGCTAAGATCTGGGCAAGCATGCCCTGAAGATCAAGGGTGGTAGCTGGTGCAGGCGGTGGTTGGGCTGGTCCCGGCTCCACCGGCTGAGGAGGAATCTGATCTATCCAAGGCTCCGCCTCCCGCTCCAGAGTCCTCACTCTATAGCGGCCTGGTGCCGCAGTAGCACCTTGACCTCGGGGTCGAGCTCTACTGCACGTACTAGCCATCCTGCGACAGAATGAAACAAGTGAGATTTCATGAAACCAAACAGACAAAAACGCATGAGAATGATACAAAATAAGAAAACATCCTGTAGCCTCCCGAAGATAAGTCACGGACCTCTCCGTGCCGATCCTCAGGACTCTACTAGATGCTAGTTTTGTACAAGTGAGACCAACAAACCTAGGCTCTGATACCAACTTGTCACGATCCGATTTCTCGAGTCGTGATGGCGCCTACCAACCCACCAGTAGGCAAGCCAAACTCTATCCCAGAACTTAGCAGTAATGGGACTAAGAGAGGAATCTAAACCATAACTAAGTGGAAGCACAACAAGGAACACACAAGATAAGTGGAAGCGAAAAGCAAAATTATATACATAATTGAAACCTCCCAGGAACTGGAAGTCACGAGCATAGAACTACTAAAAAGAGAACAAGTCCCAAAAATGGACCATCGAAAGGAAAAAAACACAAATTTAATGTGAGAATGAGGAGAAAGATGTAAAGAAGAAGAAAGATGGTGAATTCATTCTTTGATAATATCAAAGACTCCATTTTTTCTAACACAACTCATTTTTTATATGAAAACACCAATATTTTTTCCAATAATGTTATGTCTGGGTTATAAAATTTAGATGTTTCTAAGTGAATGATTAAATGTATTTTGTGTGTTTCTTTTGTTTTACCCGTTGATATTGAAGAGGTTGCCGGATTATATAGTAAAAATGGTGAGAAGAATTTTCCGGTGAGTTGGTACCGGTAGTCACTTGATTTTTATTTGGAAAGGTGAAGAAGATGGGAGTATATTTTCAAGTATTTGCATTTTCTTTTATTTAAATAAAAAATAATATATATTTTTTTTTGCAAAATTCAAGCTTTTCATGCGCTCAAAATGAGTGCAACACACACAATGTGTCAACTCAGCAAAAAGTGTCAAACTAACACAATAAAACCTTACTATGGCCTCATTTGTTTGCGCTTAATAGAGGTATTTGAATGATTCAGACATCAGCCCATTAAGTGTGTTTGTTTTTTTTACTTAAAAATCTCTTAATGGGTCTGAATGAATCATATCTGTGACAGAGTATTATTCTCATTTTAAAGACATTTTTATTTTCAGGAAAAAAAAATCTCCATATTATTTTCTTTAAAAAAAATTCAAGTCTCTCTCATCCTCCAACTTTATTAATTATCCAAATTATTTTCCTTAAACTTTTAATTTTTATTCTTGCGGCTTGTTTATCGGGAATTGATAAAATTTATTGTAAAATTTTTATTTGATTAAAGTGCAAAATAACTTCATAAATATGTGTTGTTGAAATTAAAAAAATGACTACATTTTTTTCTAACAATTATTTTTATTATTATAATTTATATATGTAGTCCACGTAGTTTCATTTTATTTTTATCAAGCTTAAAATATTTATTGATAATTTAAATATCTTAATTTTTCTCAAACAATGACATTTTAAAAATATTTTGTTAATGTAATATTTAACTACTATTTTTTGAATCATAATATTATACTTATATTCATATGTTTAATAACAAACAGTCTAAATCATTCAGTGTTCAGACCTATAAACAAAATCTTAATCATTCAGATTCAAACATTTTAATTTTAATAAAAACAAATGAAGCCTGTGAATATCTAAAATGAACAAATCCTTATTGAGGTTTCTAAGAGAAAGTTGATGTTAACTTAGGGCACCGATGGGTTGACCCTAATTTTCACCCAGGAGTATAAGCTGTAACAAATGGGCAAATATCTTCTTTTCAGTAGCAATATCTTGTTTTCCTTGGAATGCTGCCAATTAACCCTCCTTCCATTGTCACCCCTCCCAGGTTCTCCGTTGTCACATTCTCATTTCCTCATTCTAACACCATTTCTATTCGTTGCAATGCCGCCTCTGAACCATCCTCCTCCTCCTCTTTCAACTTCGTCGCCGCTGCTGATGCCGCTTCCGCCGGCGCCGGCAGAATTTTCACGAAATCCCAAGGCTTTTCTCCGGTGGAAAAGAGAATTGCGAATAACACCAAAAACACGAAAGTTAATGCCTGGGAAAAGCCTTGGTCGCGCAATCGAGAGAGCTACTTGGCCGATGATAGTGAACCTCTTCCTCTTCCCATGACTTATCCTGACACTTCTCCTGTTTCGCCCGACGAAATTGACCGTCGTCTTCGCTGTGATCCCCAAATACAGGTCTTCATTTCGCTTTGTCCTTTATGTTTATTTGCCTCATTTTAGACTAATGAGAAGAAATCACCCAGTTTTTTTTCCTTTTTTTTTTATGCCGAGATTAATTTGAATCTGGTCTTCCATGATCCATTCAAGTTAGAAACTAAAAATAGTGAACTATGATAAATATTAGACCCTAAACTAGTTTGACATTGCAGCGTATTGAGTAGTAGATTGATTTTTGCTTCTTCAAATATGGTGAATTTCAGTGGAGCTCTACGTACATCCATGACCTTTCGACATTTCAAAGTGTGTTTAGTTTCCTTTTATCCCCTTCCCTGGTTTCTTCTTGCGTGACAGTCAATTTGAGTGAAGTGCACAGTTATATTACACAACAACAGTACGGTTCATCTCATTGTTCTAGTTCAGACTATTGAGTTCTGAACTAACTTTTGGTTTTGTAAGTTAAGTTCTTTAATGGATAATATGGACTTCTTGGAACATTAATGCTCGTGTAGGGACTTAAGGAAAACATCTTCTGTAGAACAAAAAGAACTACTTTTTCAGGCTTATATTGCAGTGCAGTTCAGCATTGTGTCTCAACCGCAGGGCTTTTGGTCTAGTGGTAAGAGTGTAGCGTGTGATGTGTGGGTTAGGCACACGTAATAAACAGTGACAAAAGCTTGGTATTTAAGTGGACAATGATAAAGGTGCGGGCCAATTATCCATCAAGTTTTAAACCGTGTGCCAATGACCCTCAGAGATTTCTTGGTTACCAAAACAAGAAAAAGAAAAATATCAGCACTTTGTCTGGTATCTTGTGGCACAAAGTTATTTGTAGAGTTACTGACCATGATTGGTCAGTATACAGTCTAATTTGTTTCAAATTTTATGCACCACTAGACTACTAATAATTTTGGCAGGAATGAGTATGCTATTTGTTATCAAAGTGTAATATCTTTGTCTATGTAAAGAAGATGTTTACAAGAGAACGTTAAAGATATTCGCTGGTCTAGGTTTGTCGTTTTCCTTTGGTCATTCTTATTTTTTGATGAAAGCCCTTTGGTCATTATTGCTACTTTAGGATTGCAAGGAAGTCGTCTATGAGTGGACTGGGAAATGTCGGAGTTGCCAAGGAACAGGATTTGTAAGTTACTACAACAAACGAGGGAAGGAGACCATCTGTAAATGCATACCTTGCCTTGGAATCGGTACAAGTACCTTACTCTTATTTCCTGTGTGCATTATATTTTCATGATCGTTATTTGCCTTCTCTGTTCTGCGTTACTTTGAAAAGCATGGACTGCATACTCATTCATTCAAGGCTTCTTTGTATACAGTAGTATGCGGTAAGCTTTATATTCTTGTATATGTAGTATTAATTGTGAAAAGTATCTAAATATTAATTTCGTGTTTATAAAAGCAGATGCATTAAAATGATGTTAACTTACAGTGTCTGAATACAATAACAACCATGTATTCCAAGCAAGAGTTTTCAAATTTTAAAGAAGTCAATAGAAAATATTAATGAATGGGTGCCCAAAATTTTTAAGTCAAACTACACAATATTTAGCTAAACCATAAAAATAGTGTAATAAACCTACAATTTTATAATTAAAACTAACATAAGAGGTCAAAAAAAAAAAACTCTACAATAGACATTCGATCAAAATATATCATCACAATTGTATTCGATAAAATTTCATCTTTTTGAGTGTTTTTATAATTATAAATTCATTATAAATTAGTGTTCAGGGAACCGTGAAGTGGAAAAAAGTGACAGCACACTGCTTTGGTTAAAGCGTGAAACACAATTCTTAAAGAAAAATGACCAAAATAAATAAAGACAATATATAAAAGCCGAAGTTCTTATTAAAAGCTAAAAGATAGATATCAAAAAATCTTCCATAGATCATAGGACAAACAAATCAAATTTAATAATGTTTCAACATCTATTTCTTGTTCTTCTGAACTCTACTCTACTTTTACAAGATCGACGAAATCTTGTATTCCTCTATTATCATTTTATTGCTCATCATCTCCAACTTCATCAACACGGGTTGAAGTAGCTATCTCTTTCCCCCTCTTATGTAAACTTGAAGTATTTTCTCTTAAACCATAACAGTTCTCCTCAACTCCCTAAAGACAATATATAAAAGCCGAAGTTCTTATTAAAAGCTAAAAGATAGATATCAAAAAATCTTCCATAGATCATAGGACAAACAAATCAAATTTAATAATGTTTCAACATCTATTTCTTGTTCTTCTGAACTCTACTCTACTTTTACAAGATCGACGAAATCTTGTATTCCTCTATTATCATTTTATTGCTCATCATCTCCAACTTCATCAACACGGGTTGAAGTAGCTATCTCTTTCCCCCTCTTATGTAAACTTGAAGTATTTTCTCTTAAACCATAACAGTTCTCCTCAACTCCACTTGCCTCAGCAACAATACCCCAAGTGAAATTAGAATCTTCCTCAAAATTGTTTCATCTTCAACATTCTCAACTCTAGTTAGCAATTCAATGGTATCATCAGTATTGTCCAAGCTAATTGGATCAATTTCATTGCAAGCGTTGTAATGCCGCTCTATGCCCTATTGTATTTTATGAACACCAGGTCATTGTGGTGCTTTAGTGTTAGTCAATTCCTCTTCTTGGTATGAATCTAGAAACAAATATAGCAAGTAATTAGTAGGAATTAAGACAATTGAGATATAATATTGTTATCTCAATATACTAAAATTTTTCTCTAAGCACTTACATGCTCAAATATGCTTCAATTTCTCTCACACCAAGATAAGCTACAAGTTAGACATAATTTTGATGGCAAAGTTTTGTAACTTTGGAGTTTCTAAACCACAAAGCCTCCACCATTCAACTGTTAAAGTAGAATAACTAACACTAACTTCATGATAAGTGGGAGGCTTCATTCTTGGACCACATTGACCGATGACCTCAATGAATGCTCTAAAATTGTTGGTATGATTGGCACAATTGAGGGGGAGCCTTGCTTTGTACATCCATTGTAAAAAGGCCGCAACTATATGTTCCATCAGAATTCTCTTGGCCATATCTTGCAAATTCTTTTTACCAAGAAGTGACAATCTATAGGTCCTTTTCTACTAATGATCCATAACTTAACGAGATTGTTGCATTTGTAATTGTTTTTGTGATTTTGAAGGAAATGAAAAATCAACAACCTCATCTTTCATTTCTTCGTCTTCATCAAGACTGCATTCAGTTTAAATATAGCCTGACGTTTTAGCTCTTTTTTTTCATCAACATATTTTTTAACTTCTTCCCTCACAATTTCTCGACATTTTGTATACTTTGAGACATTCCTAAAAGACCCAATTAGATGTTGTTTGTGACGAAAGATTCAACCTCAAGTTATCTTGTCACAAGACAAACATATAATTGCAACCCTATTGGTCTCACTTAATATTTTCCCATAGTTCCTAGTCGGTCACCCATTATAGTCATTGGTAAGATTTAAGAAAAATTAAGTGAAACCAATAGGACCACAATTATATGTTTGTTTTGTGATAAAATAACTCAGGCACACTCTTTCATCACAAACACCATCTTATTGGGTCTTCTAAGGATGTCTTAAAGTGTATGAAACTTTCGAAGATTGTGAGGAAGAAGTAAAAAATATGTTGATGAAAAAAGGACCTAAAACGTCATGCTTTATTTCAACCAAATGTGGCAAATCTTGGTGATGATGAAGAAATGGAAGGTGAAACTATGGATTTGTCACTTCCTTCAATATCACAAAAACAATCATAAAATGCAACAATCTCGTCAAGTTATGGATCAATCGCGAGAAATGAACCTTGATGATGATGAAAATGACGAAATAGAAGGTGAAATTGTTGATTTATTACCTGCTATAACATTTTAACCTGCATTATTTGTAACAACATTCTCTGCTCCAATAATCTTAATAGTGTTCCGAACCCAGAGAATATTTTGATAGAATTAGTAGATGAGTCGCTCACATCAATGGATTCAACAAATTAGTATCCTTTTGGAAAATTCACCAACACATCAATGATCATTTTTTCGGTTCTTGTCATCCATTTATCCAACATAATGCAAAATATGAACTTGTTCCATTTACCCGATGATCCTCCATAACTTTTTTCGTCTCTTCCACTTCTTTATTTAGATAACTAACACTAATTTCATGACAAGTGGGCGGCTTCATTCCTCGACCTCATTGGCCCACAACCTCTATGAATGCTCTAAAAATGTCGGTATAATTGACATAATTGAAGGGGAGCTCTGCTTCGTGCATCCACCGTAAAAGGCCACAACTATACGTTCCCTCAAAAGTCTCTTGGCCATATGTTGCTAATTCTTTTTACCATTTTACCCAACATCATCTCCTGGCTTCTGCCGGAAGTTCCTTTTCTACCATTGATCCATAACTTGAAGAGACTGCTGCATTTTGTTATTGTTTTTGTGATTTTAAAGTAAATACAAATCAACAGCTTTATCTTTCATTTCTTCTTCATCATAAAGATTAGTCACATTTGATTGAAATATAGCTTGTCGTTTTCTCTCCTTTTTTCCCATCAACATATTTTTTAATTTCTTCTCTCACAATCTCCGGACATTTTGTACACTTTGAGACTTTTTTAGAAGACTCAATATGCTGTTTGTGACGAAAGATTCCGCCTTGTGTTTTCTTGTCTCAAAACAAATATATAACTGCAGTCCTATTGGTCTCACTTAATATTTTTCCATAGTTCCTAGCCAGGCACCCATTTTTAGTTGTCGTTAAGATTTAACAAAAATTTAAAGAGAAGAAAAGAGTAAAAATGTTAGATTTGAAGAAAAGAGTAAAAAATGTGAGACACCCTTAGTTTTTTAGTTTGAAGATGACAAGGGTAGGGACGGATGAAAAACACTAACACGGACTCGAACCCGCGAAACACTCCTCATCTTGAACACCCTTAATATTTTTAAGAAAGTTAACATTTTATAGACAACAATACACCAATGGTGTATTTCAATAGTAATTACATCATCAGGAGTATACAGTAAGCAAAACCAAAAGATCTATCATTTATACCCCTCCTAAACTATCTAAAAAGTGAGAAATAGCCTCCACCTCTTTGGGGAGGACATGGTTTCACCAAAAATAAAGGGTTATAAGGCAGTTCATCTTCAAACTCTGGAAAGGGATGCTCTTGTTTTCAAAGCATCTCTGGTTCCTTTCCTTCCAAATTGTCCACCAGATGCAAGCAGGGACAGTCTTCCATCTCTCCTTGTGACCTGATGTATTCCCTTCTCTATTCCAGCATGCTAGAAAATCTGAGGTGTGTCATAGCGTGGACCAGCTGAATCCCCTCAAATTCAAAAAGACCTGCCTCAATAAGGAAGAGATGGTTTGTTGTCTCTATTTCTATTTCACAAAAAAAACACTTGGAGCATAACTGTCTTCCCCTTTTCATTTGATTGTCCTGAGTTAGTAAGCCACCTTGTGAGGTACATTAATTTTCCATATCATCTTCCAAGGCCACGGTAACAACATTTCAGCTGGCGTGTCAAGATGTCTATAAGCTGATTTTATTGTGAACTTCCCATTGTTGGCCCTCAACCATTGTAAACTATCTTCCTTTGTGTCAAGGTTGTTTGCCTGCTCCAAAGACTTGTAGAAATCTGCGAATTTGTCTATTTCCCCGTCATTCAATCTTCTCCTAAAAGATAGGTTCCATCCTTGGTTGTCTTTGACTTATGCTACTTTTGCTTCCTTCTGTTGGTTCAGGTCAGGATGCAACTGTTTCAAAGAGTGTTGTCCAACCCACACATCATTCCAGAAGAATGTCTTCCTTCCATTTCCTATATCAATTTTTGAATTTCTCCATATTTTAGGCCATAAATTCCTGATTGTTCTCCATAAACCAACCCCGTAAGGGCTTCTAACTTCCTTTGTAATCTATAAGTCCATTCCATATCTTGAGATTATAACATCTCTCCAAAGACCTTGTTCTACTGAAGCAAACCTCCACAACCACTTCAATAGGAGACTTTGGTTTTGAACTTTGAGTTTCTTTATGCCCATTCCCCCTTCTTTTTTGTTGTTTATCACCACCTCCCATTTCACCAAGTGATATTTCTTTTCCCCCTCTCCATTTCCTTGCCATAAAAAGTTTCTCCTGATGGATTCTAACTTCTTTAAAACACTCCCTGGCATAGGGAATAAAGACGTCATGTAGGTTGGCATTGCATCAAGCACACTATTAATTAGTGTCAATCTTCCACCCAAGGATAGGCATTGGCTTCTCTAATTTACTAGCTTTTTTTCACACTTCTCCACAAGTGCATTCCATATGTTCTTTGATGTACTATTTGCTCCTAGAGGCATCCCTAGGTAAGCGGTAGGCAATTCTCCCACTTTACCTCCTAAAATGCCAGTTGTTTGATTTCTGGGACTTCATTCACGGGGTAGACAAAACTTTTGCTCCAGTTTATGTGTAGTCCAGAGACAGCTTCAAACAATATAAATATGATCCTTAGATGCTTTAGTTGATCTTCTTCTGTACCACAAAACACTAGGGTGTCATCACCATACTGCAAATAAATGGGAGATAGCTAAACCCCTGGTATCACTATCATTCATCCAGAAGCCTCTGATCATGTTGTTTGATTGTGTTGTTTTCAACATGTCACTTAGTCCTCCCATAGCTAGGATAAAAAGGAAGGGGGGAGAGGGGATCCCCTTGCCTTAATCCTCTTTCATAGGGAAAGGAACCAGAGGGGGTACCATTTATTAGAACTGAGAATTTTACTGTTCTCACACAGTACTTCAACCAATTTATCCACCTATTTCCAAAACCCATCCTCTCTAGTGTGTACCACATAAAGTCCCAGTTGAGATGATCATAGGCCTTTCCTATGTCCAACTTACATAGAATCCCAGGAATTTTAGTTATTTTCCTCACATCTACACATTCATTGGCTATAAGTATGGCATCCATGATCTGCCTACCCTTAATGAATGCCAATTGATGTGTATCCACCAGCTTTGACATCACTTTCTTGAGTTTTTCTGTTAGGACCTTGGATATGATCTTGTAGACATTGCTAATCAGGCTGATGGGCCTGAAGTCCTTCAATTCTGTTGCCCCCATCTTTTTTGGAATCAAAGCTATAAATGTAGCATTGAAACTTTTTTTCAAAATAGCCTTGACTATGGAAGTTCTGAATGGCTGCTATCACCTCTATCTTCACCACCTCCCAGCAATGTATGAAAAAAGCCATGGTAAAACCATCTAAAACATTCTTTAATTTCTTGTTCTCCAAATTGACTTTGAAGAAGGAGGTTGTCTTCCTCATTGAGCACAACTTGTTCTCTGGGATTGAATTGAGGTCTCCAGTTGTAAAGGTTTTGGTAGAAACTTATGATCTCCTCCCTAATTGCTGTTGAGTCTGTGACATTAGTTCCATTAATCAGAAGACTATCAGTGTTGTTGTATCTCTTGTGACTATTTGCTGTGGAAAAACTTTGTATTTTTGTCACCCTCTTTCAACCATATCGCCCTGGATCTTTGTCTCCATGCTACTTCTTCTCTTTTTTCCACTTCCTCAAACTCTACTGTCAGAACAGCCCTCAGATATGCTTCATCTTCAGACAAGCACCTTTGTTCGTGGATCACATCTAACTCATAAAGCTGATTTAAGATGTTCTGTTTCTGTAAACCTAGATTACCTTGTACAGGTTTTCTCCATTCTATCAATTTTTCTTTGAGAGCCTTCATCTTACAAGCTAGAGTGTAATCTGGTCTACCCACAAAAATTTCAGAGTCCCACCACCCCTTCACTCTCTCTTCGAAATTTTTAGTTTGCAACCACTAGTTTTCGAATTTGAAATAAGACGGTGACCTCTCCCAATTTCCACATTCTAGTAACAGTGAGTTATGGTCTGAGGTGACTCTAGGCATAAGAGTTTGTTTGATTTTCTTGAAAGATATCTCTCATTCTTCTGAAAATAGGAGCCTATCCAATCTTGCTGCTGTAACATGCCTATCTCTTTTTCTCCAAGTAAAGCTGCCACCTGTGAGTGGTGGGTCTACTAATTCCATGTCCTCAATGAAATCTGAAAAATCCTCCATAGCTTTGGTGATTCTGTTACAATTCTTCTTCTCAGAAGGGAACCTCACAGCATTAAAATCCCCTGCAATCACCCAAGGGCCAGTAAATAGACTCCTTACTGCTCCTAGTTCCCACCAAACCTCTTCCCTTTCCTCTCTGTTGTTATCCCCTGCAACCACCCAAGGGCCAGTAAATAGACTCCTTACTGCTCCTAGTTCCCACCAAACCTCTTCCCTTTCCTCTCTGTTGTTTGGAGCATAGACACCTGAGAAGTGCCAGCTGAAATCCTGTGTTTTCCCCCTAAATCTTACAGTAATACAGTAAGCCCCTACCTCACAAACTTCTCCCTCCCATATGTTGCTGTCCCATAGAATGATAATCCCCCCTTTGGCACCCCTGGCTTCCAAATGTGTGTGGTTTACCCCTCTATTCGCCCATAGTTCTTTAATTGTCTCCCTTAAATCACCTCTTAATTTAGATTCCTGAAGACAGTAGACATCTGCCCTCCATTTGTGTACCATGTTCTTGATCATCAGCCTCTTCCCAGGGTCATTGAGGCCTCTCACATTCCATGACACTATGTTAACCTTCATTAAGACTGTTCACAAAACACCCCCCTCTGCTTCTTGAACACCCTTTATCGCTTGGCCGTGTCTCAAATGTGTCAGGCTGGTCAAGACTAAAATATCTATTCGTTCAAAATGACATTTGAGCTACATACACATTATAAATTTTCGCCGAAGAGGTGTTCACTTGACCACCCTTGACACACTGTAGCTCCGCCACTGGTTGAGTATATGAGTATGTCCCTTCCAGAGGTTGGGTTCTTGAATGATTCTTAAGTCATTTAAATGTCACTTTCTTGATATGGTATTTATTCAACGAGAATTTAGACAGAGTCGTTTGACTCCACCCTAGACCATTGAGAGGGGAAGGCCCTTTTCCAATTATATGTATCTTCTCCAGATTCCTTACCGAATTTTCTTTGGGAAAAACACAATCTGTGTCCAATTTTTTTTTGGAGTGAAGAATAGTTGTGTTAAATTTCAGTATGAAAAGCAATAAGAAAATGATAACAGGAGACGGAAATCGGGAGTGGGATGAGAGAGATGTTTGGTGAATTTTTTGAGGTCGGAATAGTATGGTGAGGGAAAAAGTAGGAAGTTCTTAAAGGAGCTTACAGACCAAGTGATCATGAAGGAGTAAGAAGGCCTTCGATGGTAACAAAATCATTCCTTATTCCTCCTTCATACTAATACTATTCTGGTGTTATATTGAATATGTTATACTCATAATGTTTAGTTGAGTTGTACATGCTGACAGCTGAGAAATGTATTGTGATTTTGGTACATCTTTCTTACTCCCTCCGTATCAATTTGTTTGTCCGGGTTTGACTCAGCACGGAGTTTGAAAAAGTAAAGAAGACTTTTGAATCTTATGATCTTAAACTAAAGATATGTAGAATGTACCAAAATACCCTTTAATCTGGTCTTAAACATACCCTATTGGAAGTTAAGAATTAACGAGTTGCTAAAAAAGAAAGAGGCATATTTTTTGAAACGGACTAAAAAGAAAAGTAGGACAAACAAATTGATGAAACTGAGGGAGTTGTACTTTTAAGGTAGATTTTGAGTAGGAAAATAAGAAGAGGAGCACCCAGGGGGTGTGCATTTAAGGTCCAAAAATAAAGAGAGCAAAGATGCACTATTAAGGAAAACTAAAAATATGTCAGCAAATTAGTCTACGAATTGCAATAATTGCATTTTGTTCACACATGCAGTTAGATGTGATTTTCACGTTAAATTTTCTGGTGGAATAAGAGTATAACTTCAGCAATCCTTAAAATAAATTAGTATTGTTATGAAAATGCATGACTAATTAAGCTAATTTCTTGTGTATTAAATTTTTAAGGATAAATGTAGTTTCTCACTTTCTCTAGATATCACACTTACTCTAATCTCACTAGAAAGATTCATGACAAACAATATAAGTCTAACCAAGAGAATGACCAAACCTTCATGTGATTTTAGGTTTATCTTGTCCCTGTTTAGTACCTTCAATCATTATAGTGCTGCATGCACCTATACATCGGTGCACATGGAGATTTATGTAAGGCATGACCAAAACTTGTCTCTTTGTACACATAAATTTTAAGAAGAAAAAGTGCATTTTCTTCAACACCAGTAGAAAAATTAAATAAAGAACTTTTACCTTCTTTTTTCCTTTATTTGCTTCTTCTGCTTTAGTACCAGCTTAAACGAGAAGTAAAGAGTGGATACAATTAGCTGACTGAAAAGAAGACAATTGATACTTCTGTATTTTCTTGAAGACTGGAACTCATATCCCTTTGATGAAAGTGAAGACGATAGGTTCATAACAATTTCTCTCTCATGGCTTTTGTGAGCTTAAACTCTGTAAAAGGATGGATGTCAGTTATAAAGTACCCCACAAGTTACTTGCCTCATTTTTCTTGAGATCTTCAGATGTTCTCTCTTTATGGACTAAAACCGAGTACGTGACAGAAAGAAAAATAATTGAGAAAGAGCAACGCTGAAGTGGCCAGTGACTTCTATAATTTGCAATCAGAGTGACAGGGAAACTACAGATTCTCATAGTGAAAACTCTTTCGAGTTTTTGACCAAAAACATCCCTATTGTATACGCACTACTTGGACTACATCCTTGAAATATACTTATGAACAAAAAGCATCCTTGTAGTATTCTAAAGTGAGCTGTTTTCATCCTTCTGTTACCTTACCGCTACAAAACTAACTGACCCCCACAAATCCCGTAAATGACACGTTACATTTTCTCAAAACATCAGCCTGCTTCACCATTGTTGATTGAAAAGAAAAGTTATGGGCACACAGTCAATTAGGAGAAAAGAGTTGCTATTTTCGTAACGAAGAAAATATTGCTGATTAGGAGTATATGGTATGAAGAACTATTTAGGGTTAATTTCTTATCGACTTAGGTCTCTACAGACTCCAAAATTATTTTTACGGTTTTTGTATTTTCTGGCATGTTTTACCACTTTCTGCATTTCTGGAGTTTCAGATAATTTTCTTAAAAAATAGAATGTGGTTGAATAAGTTGTTACAGAACTTCTAAATTTGTTGGTGTGACTGAATTTTGTTGTGGTGTATAATACTGGTGAAACGGAATTTAATATGTTCATGGTTATTTTTTAACTACTGTGTTTTTGTTGCATTTCTGCAACATGTCCTAATTGTTCAACTTGGCCAGTAGCCTGTTGCTGTGAAATGGATGAGTTGGCCGAACTTTTTAATTAACAGTAACATTCTAGAACAATTTGAAAGATCATTCTCTTGAAGCTTCATCTTCATCGTGCTCAATTACAACTCAATAGTTATAAGGATCAGTTGAAAGCATGGTCTAAGTGGTTTACCAGTGTTATAACTTAAAAGTACCAACTTCAAGCATCTCTGAAGTCTTCTGTTTGTAGTTAAGGATCAGTGTATCTGGAATGGAGTTGCAAAGCTTGTAATTTTATTTTCGAATGTCACCTGCCCTGTCTCTGTCTTTTTAGGGTTCTATTAGGTTTATTACCATGGGTAATGGCAGAATGAAACATGCTCATTTACAAAAATGTGAAGGATGTTCTTTTTTTACAGTGATCCTTTAAAGATGTAGTAATTGGTATACATTAGGGATGTATTTGGCCAAAAACTCAGTTTATATCAGTAAAAGAAGTTTGAGCTTGTTCTCGAGATCGTGGAGCAATCTTTTTTTTTAACACAATCTTTGCCACTATAGGTTTTGTGCAGAAGATTACAGCACGCAAGGATATCGATGTTATGGAGGATTTGGATAACAGAAGTTAAATATCTAATGCACTTTTTTTGTCTAACCTTAGCAGACATTGATGATAGCTTTGAAGAGGCTTTTTTTTACTACGGAATCCTAGTATTCTTCAAGGTGCAAAGAGGTTGCCAGACTGACAATTTTTGGAGTCAGCTAAAAGGGTGATGCCCCATACTACATTCATAATGCAAGCAAGAAGTTCTTGAAGATCAAGGCCGGCGTTCTGGGAAGAATGATGATTATATCCAAGGTTCTATAAGTAAATGATATTATTTCATTTATTCCCTTGATTATTTCATTTAATACATTGACGCTGGACTCTTGGTTATTAATAAATCATTGATGAATGAAATCTGGTCTCCTTATCTTTCTTCCTTGAAGCACCAGAATGTGTTCCCCTTTTATGGCCTCCTGACCATTCTACTGTATCCCATTTATCTTGCCTGTTGATCATTTTTATAAAAATGTGTTACTTAAAAAGGCTCGATAATTTAAGGGCACTAAATTTATAGATTATTGTTGTAACTTGTTTTCTTGACCAAATAATTATTAAAGAGGGTAAATATTACTAAAAACAAAATAAGTTTAATGAGCAAGCTTCAGGAATCTACACAACATTAACAATGGTCAAAGAATATCATTTTCTAATGATACTCAACAAGAGTCTCCCTTGAGGCATGACATTAATAATGGCTACACAGAGATTGGGGTCTCGGTTGATTTCGAGTTCTCTGTCCTGGGATAGAGCATGATCTCTGCAGATGAGCTTTTCTGTAAAGGTAAATTGTTGTCCCTCAGGGAAAATTAAAAACTACAAGTATTCTTAAAGATGAACTCCTTGTTGATGATGATTATGACATTTTTCCAAGAATGGGAAAGAGGATGACGAGAAGCTGGAAACAGCGTTTGGGATTGAAGAGATCTCACACTTTGCAACACAAAGCTGATAAAAGTGATGGTGTATTAGATAGAATAGATGAAACAAAGACACCACCAATATTTTCTCAAGTAATATTGAGGTAAATGAATTTTGTTGTTTAGCTATATAATTTGTCTACATATTGCTAATTCCTATTAATGCTCTTCAGATACTCCTTTCTGTTTCTTCTGTACAATTCATTACTAATCTGGTATTCGACACTTACTAGCTGAACAGAGGAGTTCATGGACATAGACATCCGATAAAATTGAATTAATGCAAAAAGGAGTAGCAATTTCCTTTTTAGGTTGTTCAAAAAATAATGTCGTATTTCTATAATTAGAAAAATTAACTTAAGGGTTTTTTAAATTTTGTGTTAAGTCAAACAACAAAACATAAATTGAGACAAAAGGAGTATATAACATGATCCAATAGGTTAGGGGCATTTTTTTACCCTTTTTCCATTTAAAAAAAAAGGAAGAGGTATACTCCCATCACCATCCATCCACCTCACACACACATAAAGAAGTTTTTGCACTTGTCATTACATGTAATCTCTGAACTACATTACAATTGAGCAGCTAGAACCATCCTGCTAGTGAAAACCAAGTCTAGATATGTATCTCACTGGAAATTCCCAACTACACTACTTTGGGAGGTTAAGCATGTCAATTCAAGGTTAAAAAGTTTGTTGCTTTCTCTTTTTTTTTTTCCTTGAAAATGTAAAAAGTAAGAATTTTCCACCAAACTAGACTGCCTCCTGGTAATGATCAAATCCTTACTAAACAGGATAACATTTTGCACCGCAAAATTCATAACCAGAATGATGTAGACAATGGGATAGGTTGTAAGGATAATGAGCATTACGCTATTGGCCTACAACAAGCTGCTGTCGAGACTCACTGTTTTTTCACTTGATCTTAAACAAATATGGCTTCAAACTTTGCACATGGGTGGCTTTCAATGTGATCCCTAAAATCAGTATCTCCTTTGAATGTGAAGTTGTACAATGCCTGTCGTTGTGTCATGCCAAGAGGATGTAATCTGTAGAGTTTTAGTTCATCTCCTCCGCGTAGTACTTGTGGTCTTTCTTCTTTCCAAATGGGAACATGCTTTAGAGATTTGAACTTTGACACTACTGCAGATTCAAAAGCCTCCAACGACAAATTAGATGACCTGCAAAGATCCCAGTAATGATGTGGATTGAAATATTACATCAAGAGTTAGGCAAGCTGTAACAAAGGGACATGAAAATAGTTGTATATGCTCAAGCAAGACGAAGGAAAAGTGCAAGAGAGAATTCACATAATGGCATCGGTTTCCAAATTAACATGCTAACAGCTAGTGGTATGATTAGCGGGAACCGAACATCATTTACCAGATATTTTGTGTAACTTCGCTGCTTCATTCTATATATCAACTTAATCAAGAAATAAATCAGATAAGTCATAGGTTGATACTATGATACATACTAAACATATTAAGATCGAACAGCTTTGATGTAGCTTTAATTGTCCAATTTTAGTGGAGAAATGAGAAGTTATTGGTATCACAAGTGTTAGTACATACGAAAGTTGCCACCACTACTACCAAAGCTCCAAAACATGATGGCGCCCACAATTATACTTTTAGACCACAAGTTTCAAAAGTTCCTTTTTTTTCTTAAACACCGTGTCAAGTCAAACAGTGTCACATAAAATGGGACGAAGGGAGCACAATTTATACTTTTAAAACAAAAGAAATGCCACCTATTATAAACCCCACCCTTCACCATTTTAAACCACCACGTATAATATATAGCTAATTTTGAACTACCACGTCTGTAAGGGCAAATATTAAACTTCCACATTTAATATTAGAGTAAATAGGACTCCTATAAAGCAATTCTAACCACCCTATACCTTTAAGATCTGCATCATAAACTCAACTTTTACAACACTCCTATTTCATTCCCAACAACACTTTTTGGCACTTAAATGGTACATATTAACATATGAACAGAACCAATTTCATTTCACCTACAATGTCTTTATATCACATAAGATTGACTAAGAAAGCAAACTACCCCAAAAAAACATACACGTCAATTTTACAAACAAAATGTCATTTTTAAATGCCATATATTACATAACATTGACTAGAAAGTTGATTTCATCACTCATGCTACAATGGTAGACGAAACAATGCAACCCAGTAATGACTTAGTGAAAGAACACTCAAATTTTAAGACATTTCTTCAAAGAATCAGAGAAGAAATCGATGAAAATGCACTTATATATATGCTAGTTATGATCATGGCAAAAAATACCTTAAGAAAATGGACTCCATCTCAAACCTCCCTCTTTCACGTACATATACATGATATACAGTTTCTGAACCTCTGGTACATTTGCAGGGACGTTTTCTAAAGTTTGGATTCTGCTCTTCTTTTTCCCTAATACCTGTTGCTAAGAAGATACACAAACGACAGGAAGAGTGAACTGCAGCCATGTCAACCAGGGCTTTGAAAGAATCAGATGGGCCCTCAACCTTCCACCTAAATAATCAAAACAAGCCATTTGTTAGCCAGAACCAGGAAATTTAAGAAACCTTTAATAGATTTTGAAAGGAGAGGGTCAATCGCAACTCCCGGAAGCAGAAGGGGAGAGGCAGACAGAGACTCAATTCATCCCTATTCAGGAGTTCTAATTAGTCCAAAATAATATATCACTGCATCGAAAACTAGGATAAGGTAGTAAAAGTTTTGTAACTATAGAGACAAGCCTTTGTTACTTTCTTAGTGAAAAGATATTGAAAAAGTATAGAAAGATGTTGGGAAAAGGTTTTTCCTTGAGAGCGGATAGATCTTCAGGATAACAAAAAAAGAGTTAATTTAGGACAGAAAAAGAGACTTATAATCAAGAGGAACACGATCAAATAAGAATGTGATGCAAGAAAAGCACCACTTTTTGAGCATACCTTAACAATTCATTATATGCACTAGGATTTTCTGCAAGGTACTTCATAGTATTGGCAACGGTTTTAGCATCTTTCAGCTCTTTGATGTGTAAAAGTGAATTATTAGAAGGAGCAAACTCTTGGATGTTTGGAGCACCAATCACCACAGGGATTGACCCTGCAAGTTTATACGAACTTGCTTTGATCAGCACAATAGAGTTGAGCACCATAAATCTTAATTCTGAAGCAGTAATTTGTGAAAAATCATAAACACAGGATTCTATACATAAATATTGCCTAAAATATATTGATAGAGAAGACAAAAGAAAATGATTAAACCAAGATAATTCATGTAAAATCATTTCAGTGAAATTCCTAAAACTTTTCTAAATGAGTAAGAGCTGAGCATCTGTGTGCTGTACCAGAATATGCAAATCAAGATACAAAACATATTTGAAGTACCAAAAGGTACTCATAAGTTTGCACTTTTTTGCAACAATTGTTCTTCATGGCACACTTTAAAGCTAATATTTTCAAGATCTTTTGCAAAAAATATTGCATTGCAGAAAAACAAATAAAAAATGCATCAATATAGAGGGATGGGGGCTTTCGAGATAATAATAGGATACATTGGAAACTAAGTGAACAAATCAGAATAAAAGTTAACAGCCAAGGATTAATACCAGCAACCAGAGACTGGAAGAATTTTTCAGTGACATAATCCTCCTCATTAGAATTCTCAAAAGCGAAGCTAAATTTAAAGCGCTTGAGAGTTTCCACTTTGTCCACTGCCACAAAATTGAGAACAAAGATGATCAGTGAGAGTTAACAGGCTACAATGTAAAATTAAGCTTACACCCATGCATGAAGATGCTCTGCTTTCAAATATTAGATTTATCCAAACTACCTTTTCTCTTTCCAACAAATCAGGGTATAGCTTCCCATTATGAATTTACAAGAAAAGGTTAGCTTTTCAACTTCTTCTTATAACCGAAAAATCCCCGATGGTCAATAGCACAAGGTTGGAAACTCGGTAGATAACGGGCCGAACCCTCTACTCTTCATCACTTAAATACCAGGTGTTTACCTATAGGAAGGTCCGAACTGTGACGTGTATCTAACCCAAACATCATGCACATCATTCTTACCACTATTTTCAACTCTATTTGAATGAGTTGCAAAGCAGAATTCTTTTTATGCATGCACGTGGTTTAGTTTACAGGAGATATCTGCTTTTCAACTCTATTCTAATGAATTACATACTAATGACAAATGTGCAGTTAAACCACATGCATGTGTAATCATACTCGGCATTCAAATATAAAATTTATCCAAGCTACCTTTTTCCTTAAATTTTTCTTTTCTAACGAGTCAAGATCTAAGCTTCTTAGCAATGAATTTACAAAAAGATGTCTATGTGCAACGCTATGCTAATGGGTTGCAAGATAATAAGTGTTCAAAAGGTAACATTACAACAAAGAATAATCTATCCACAAAATGAAATCTTAAGACCGGCAAAACGTGTTTAGAAAGTCACCTTGTAATTGAATTTGGGTGTAATTTCACAATTTTGGTATGTTTGTCTCACCAGGTAATTACTTGATCAACATGTAACTGGGTGTAATTGAGGGGGAGTAATTACACTCCTCAATTCTCAAGGGGGTTGAAAATTGTTGGTAATCACATGGTGTAGTTACTAGATTATTTTTAAAAAAAATTCTCTTGTTTATTTTAATTTTATTTTTCTCTTCTTAATTTATTTTATTTCTATTATTTTTACTTTACGATTTATTTTTTATGATTACTTTTAAATTTATTTATTTTCAAATATATTATTCTTTTTAGATTAATTATCTTTCATTTCTTTACTTCTCATTTCTCAACCTCTACTTGTTGTGCTAGCATGTAATTTCTCTTCTTCTTTTGTTGAGAAGGTAACGTTAATTTCTCATATTTTTTTTCTTTATTTTTCTTATTTTGTTTAGCTATGTTATTATTCTAATTTTTGAAACTATAGCTCCTAATCTTAAAAAGAATCAGTCATCACTCATCTACAAACTTGCTTTATAATGAGTGATGACATTAAAGTTGAATTTCATTATTGAATGAGATAATAGACAAACTTGGCTTATATTGAATGATGTCGATGTTAACTCTGATACCTTACTTTTTATCAAATATTTTAACAATGTTATAAAATTATGGTTCTAGGTATTGATTTTTTTTGTCAAAGATGCAATCCATAATATTCTTCCAAAATGTGTGCTTATTTAGAATTTTAATTAATTAAATTAAAATATTATTTATTTGAAATTTATATATCAGTTATTTTTTATAATATTAGTTATCAATCTATAATTATTTAATACTACATTTTAAAAAAATGATATGTATCTATACTTATTATAGATAAAATTTAGTAATATTTCTTATATAGACATATATTTGTCAAAAATAATAAATGTTTAATTTTGATAATTGTTTTTTATTTTTAAAATTTAAAGGATCGAACTATGTAATTACACCTGTATAACCAAATATTATGTTCGAAATTACACTATATGGCTTATAACAAACAGACAAGCCTTTGTTTGTTTACAAGGTAGCTTTCCAAAAAGACCTTTAGAGAACTTATGTGTTTATGGACACATTTAGCAAGGAAACAAATATAAGGTTTCTACTTCCAGTTGGCTTTCAAGGAATGTATGACAATTGAGGAAGAGTGACAAACCCATTAATATGAAATATTTTTTAGACAATAAGCTCCTTAATGGTAACTACTTCAAAAAAGACACCATCAATATATCATATATAATGGAAAGACACTGACCATTTCCATCCCGGTTATGATGACAACTGCCAAAAGAATCAATCTTGATCTTTTCTCTTTCAAGCACTTCAAGAGCTTGCAACCGGAAGTTGCGAGCACCACAATTAGAAATAAAAGCAGCTGCTAACGCATTCTCGGTTTTAGGTTGCACTGGAGCCATTATATCATACTCAGCCCAAGAGAAGTACCCAACAGGAACATCCGAAGAGAGGCTTGTTGTCATTATAATATCATATCCCCTTCTGAAACATGAGAAACAATAATAAAGTTGTTCAAAGATTTCTCCTGAGAGATGTAAAGATTCAGAAAAATATATGAAAGAGTTACAATTTATATTACAACCAAGATATGGTCCTAATATTATTGTGTGCATGTGGGCTCCCTGCACCAACTTATGATCAAAGCATTTGTAGACAACCTGTCCAGCCTCTGTTGTGGAAAGTGGTTTGGCTTTAAGTATATGCGGGTATTAAGCTTTTTTCTTCCAATAAGTTGAGCATTATTCAAAATAAGTCACTTGATGCGTTCAGACTTCACCTTCAAACAACTTAATATCTCAGAAATCCATGGAACATGCCATTTACATCCAACTTTGTCTAAACCCTAAAATATGTGATCTAGCATGGTTATCGAATTGCTATATGCATAGCGAAAGAAAATGTCATTGAGTACTAAAAAAGAAAATTGCCAAGTAAAATCAAGGCTCCTTTCAAAGTAGCTTGTTTTGTGTGGTTGGTGGCCAGACAGGCTGCTTAATCTAGGATAATTTAAAGAGGAGGAGTACAGATAAGCTCGAGGTATATTAATGCGATGCAAAATCAGAGAATAACAGTCTTTTTTTTTTGGCATTGTGGATGTTGAAGTGTATAATCATCTCATCTAAAAGCTAAAATTGTTAGAGAGACCACATTTTTGTTTACATAATTATGTCTTCAACACCCCACCCCATCTGCGAGCCTGATCCTTTTTCATGTGTTAAGCACGAGGATATTCTTCTTTGGTAATGGTACGGTGAGACGAACGCAGAACCTTTGCTTGTTCTGATATCATGTTTAAGTGTGTGACCATCTCATCTGAAAGCCTATGTTGTCAAAGAGAGCACGTTTTTATTTACTTAATTAAGTCTGCAATAAAGGTGTTACTAGTCAGCTGTGGCAATTACCTCGCAGCATGAAAGACCTTAGGGACTAAGCAAAAGTTCACACTTTCATTTGCATTTTGCTCTTCTTTGAGCAAAATGCAACTGCTTTTCGCATTCACAATGTTATAAGCTCTTGCCAGAAACTAACAGCGAGGAAAAAAACTTCCCAAGTAAGATATGTTTGGTTTAAAATGATCACAAGTTCAAATGTGGCAAAGGCTATTATCTTTCAGGTGCCCCGTGTAGGTCGTAATGTTTAAGTCTTTTTCAAGATGTGCTTACCCACCGTCGTGCCATAACAACATCGTTCTCAGGATAGTATTGAGCTGACTCCATTGACCGATGCACGCCAGCTATGCCAGCCTGTTGTGTTGTTCCAAATGCTGCATCAGGCTTCTTATCAGAATCCCCTCCGAATTTGCATCCCACGGCACAGGACTTCCAATCCTATAAAATGATAGAATGGCCATCAGATCTCTAATATGGTAAAAACAAAAAACATTCAAGAAGAAAGACAGTACCCGATAATTGTTACCTGCTCTCACCTGCATGCCAGTGGATAACATGGGAACCAAGAGACTAGTCACGATATGTTAAATATAAGCAATTAATGGGAGTCTTACTGATTGATTGTTGTTCATTCCACTTAAGTGCTCTATGAAGATTTGATATAATGAAGGAATAAGGTTAGAAAAAAAAAAATGATACTCAGGGATCCTCCACATATTTCATCCCCCCACTTGTATAAAAAATCCACTAGTATCTTTACCCATATAGAATAGGTTTTGGAATAGCCCGTACTTTATAAGTTACCATACTCTAACCATGATAAAAGAACAAAAGAACAGATCAACGCCATGGATGTGTTAGCTTTGCACACTGATTGATCGATAATTGGTAGGTTATTTAGTATTTGGTGTAGAGATGTACACATTTTAAAAGAAACATATAACCAGAACCCATCAATTTGGCAGTATCATGTACACACAAGCTTCAAAATGCCAAAACATAATTTTAAACTACAAATTTATGTCCTTCCATCTATCAAAGCCTCAAGTCTGGAACAGACAAAGACAATAGGCAGACAGTTTATGATGCATTTTAAATGAAGTAAATACCAAAACATAAATGGCAACAAAATCCATATTTAGGTGCAGACATAGTCTAAAGAGATGCTCCAAAAAAAAAAAAAACTGTCTCCCATACAATTGGGGTCTAACTATATGAATCCTCTATATTCATTCTGCCTTATTCAGGCTCATTTCATTCAAATCCTGATAAGAATTAAATTTAATAGTACCTTGGACCTAACTCAATCCCAAAACTTAGCTCACAGGATGAGGATTGTCCAAGCCATATAACAAGACCAACTACCCATCCACACTCCCCACACGCCCAAATCTCGTTAACTAGAGCATGGACAGTATAATAGGGGGACCAACATCGTAAATGAAAATTGAATTGAATGATGAATGGACCTCGGGCCTAACTCAACCTCAAATGCTAGTTCGATCTCTTAGCAAATAAAAACTATATATTAATACATGAAAAACAATTTAACCTTTTCGCCACCATGAACAAAAATTGGATCTTTGTCAAAATCTCTAGAATATTTAATCAAATCCTCCTTTAGCAGCCATTCCTCACAGCTCCCAGGTACCAAATCTTGATCAACCTCACCACTCAAGACAACCATCCCAGTTGGGTCATCATCACCATTACTGTCAACACTACCCACTTTGACGGTTGATGTAGTAAACTTATAAAATGAATCAGCCCACGAGTTAACCATATTGGCTTTTTCAGCCATATCTAGTCGACCCAGAAAAGCAATTTCCACTAAAACCACAAGACCAACCAATAGAGGCAACCAATTAGACAATTTCTTTTGAGGAACAACTGAAGTAGTAGTGGTGGGTGAACCTTCATTTCTTTGTACCCTTTGAACTGGAACAACTGCAGCCATTAATGGTAGTATCAAGAATATGTTTTTCTTGGTGTTAGGAAGCTAAAGATGTGATCTTTTAATCTTTTTCTTCAAAGGGTTTTAGGATTCTTGATTATACAGAGAGTGGTGAGCTGATTCTGGAAAAGGGGTATAGGAGTGAAAGTCAAGCAAAGACAACTATGAACACAAGTTTATTGGTCAAATCTTGTAAAGTCCCAAGTCTTCTTCTTTTTCTTTTCTCTCCGGTACGTTGGTGTCTCAGTGGACGTTTGTCAGATTCCTTTTGTTTTTTCCAAAAGCTTTATGCAATGCGGGCTCGTTTAGTAGAGTATATTAGCAAAAATAATACATTAATTAATTTTATATATTAGCAGTATTTTGTTTGCTACATTTTTTCATTTTATGTATAACTAATGGAGTGTATTATTAATGTCATAGATTTCTAGATATTAGTAATGAAAAGAGATTTAATATATGTATTAGCATGATTAAAGACATAATTATCTCTCAAAACCCTTTTTACATCTTTTTCACCTTAATTGTGGAGGATATTTTTGTAAGTTATTTTTTTTATACAATGCATGATATTTTTTTGTACACCAAACCAAATAATGCATAAGAAATAATCTATGTATAATTAATGCAAACATAACTAATACAAGCATTATTAATACAAGTATTACTAATATACTTTATTTAACATTATTTTTTATACATCCTACCAAATGACCTCTAAGTGGATTATTGTGCTATGACACAACACTTAAAAAAATATTTAAGGACATAACTTAAAGATTATTTTTACTATTATCTTTTAAATTATTTTCAAATTATTGAACTAGAAAATGTAAAGTAGTTAAAAAATACTTCATTAAATGAAGGGTAAATATGAAAAAATATTCCAAGATTTTTGAATAATTCACTTATTTATAAACTAGAGAGAGTATTATACAAGAGATATAATAAATTGATTATAAATAAATCTCTCTCCAGATTTCATTTGTATGCGAATCTACATGATTTGATATGAAATTTATAAAGAAGAGATCTTTTAGATTTATTTATCTTAAATAAGTGATGATATTTGTGTGAATATAAAAATATAATATTAAGGATAAAATAAATTTAAAAAGTTCAATTATTTTTAAATATTAAATGTGTCATTATCTTTTGACATACTAAAAAAGAAAAATGTGACACATAAAATTAACAGAAAACATTATGTAAAGTGTGTTTGATCACTTTACTAATAGTTATCTTAATGCTCTCAAATTAATCTACAAAATAGCATTTGGACGTGCATTTTTCATAATTGCAACCTATAAACCATGTAAAGTGATGTTGAGACAATAAATAAATACCTCACATTTTATTTACCTCGCATTTTAGTACTTATTGTCACCTTTGCATATTCTTTCTATCATATTGAGCTTAACATCGTGGTTTTGAGGTGTATAGCTATTTCTGCCACAAAGAAAAGCATTTTAAGGCAGTTCGTCGAGATTTGAAGAATGATCACAAGACGACGCAAAAGATTGAAAGAAGAGGTAGCAGTTGCACCATCCCTTAGGATGCAAGGGTGGCGCAAAGCCTTGAAGAGTCGCTTTGGAGCCCGTGGCGCAAATGTGGTGCAAGAAATTCATGTCTTTGATCCTGATTTGCACTGTTGTGCCACCCCTTGCGACGCAAGAGTGGCGCGAGATAGCAAGGTTCCCAGTCCATCAAGATTATATTCAACTATTTCATTTTCTAGATGACCTGTGTTATAAATATCTGTTTTTAGACTGGCAAAAAAGGGTTGACAATAATCTTGGAGAGAGTTATGACTAGGGACAAAGTTGAATAAGTCTACTTTCTTTCTTTTTTTATTTTCTTGCAAATAGTTCTTGTGTTAACATTATTGTATTCAAATCATGAGCAACCAAAAACTATTAGTTCTAGGGTTATAGCACATGAACGTTTACATTAAATGGTTGAATCTATCAATTATATCATATTGGTTATTTGTTTTGTGTTGTCTCTAATTACTTTACTATGTAATTAATAATAGGGTACTATTTTCACAACTACAATTGAGCATAGATGCGAGCAAAGTGAGTTTTTAACCTCCATCGCGCAGGGGAGGAGGGGGGCACATTTATGGTTAGTCTAGTTATGGTTAATCACTTCACTTGAATTTTATACATGAACTAATAACGTCATATTGTGAACGTAAATGGAAGAAGCTTGAACATGAAAGAGAGAAGAAGCTAAGAGAGAAGAAATCTTTGTATTGAGATCTAAAAGTGGGTAGATACATGATCACCAAGCTATATATATATGTATAATTCCTCTTTCATATTTTGTAACTAGCTTTCTAACTAACAAGTTGACAAGTTGTTATAACTACCACACTCTAAAAGACTAAACTACCCTTCCTACTTGTAGCTAACTTCAACAGTTCCTAACATCTTCTTGTACCTCAACACTCCCCTTCAAGCTAGGTGGTGCAAAGATGTTAGGCACTCCTAGCTTGGATAGAAGATGTTCATGTTGTAGTCTGGACATCCCTTTAGTTAACACATCAGCTGGTTGTTCTTTTGTAGGTAGATAGTTTACTTGGATAAGTCCTTGTTGTAGCTTTTCCCTTATAAAGTGACAATCAATCTCAATATGCTTTGTTCTTTCATGATACACTGGATTTGCAGCAATCTGAATGATAGTTTTACCGTCACTATATACTTGTACTGGTAACTGAACCTTAACTCCAATCTCTTTCAACATTCCAAGCAACTACACTAACTCTGATACAATGGAAGCAAGACTTATGTATTCAACTTCAGCTGAACTTCTTGACACTGTCGTTTGCCTTTTTGCCTTCCATGACACTAATGATTGACCAATCATAACCATGTATCCCATTATAGATTTCCTAGTGAGTGAGCAAGAAGCCCAGTCTACATCACAAAAGTCAGTAACTAGTTGAACTAGTTACTAGCTACTAATAACCTTTGTTCTAGATGTCCCTTTAGATATTTGACTACCCTCAATGCTGCATCAAGATGAGACTTCTTTTGTTGGTGTAAAAATTGACCAAGTGTCTGAGTACTAAGGTTATATCTGGCCTTGTCATATTTAGATATAGAACCTTGCCTATCAGTCTTTGGTACATTGCTTGATCTATCAGTGGATCCTCTAAGTCTTCCTAATTCTTGTTTATATGCTCATCATACAACTTTGATGTTAGTTTGACATTGATGTCAATGGGAGTCCCTTTAGGTTTGGTTGCTGCCATGCTAACATCAGATATAAGCTCAAGGACATGCTTCCTTTGATGCATTAAAATTTCAGTTGTTGATCTAGTGAATTCAATACCTAGAAAGTATTTTAACTCCCCTAAATCTTTCATCTTAAAAGCTTGTTGCAGTGCCTTCTTTGTTTCCCCTATTAGTTTCAGACTACTTCCGGTTATTAGCATATCATCTACATAGACAAGTACTATAGTGATCCCTTCTTCTGATTCATTGATGAATAAAGAACAGTCATGTTGACTCTGTTTGAACTTGAGTCTAACTAGGGCTTCAGTTAACTTGTGATTCCACTGTCTGAGGGCCTGCTTAAGACCATAGATGGATTTAGTTAGTTTGCATACCTTCTCCCCTTGACTAACAAAACCCTGCGGCAATTACATATAAATTTCATCATCTAGATCACCCTGTAGAAAGGCATTAAAAATCCATTTGATGAATGTGCCAATGCTTAGATGTTGCAAGGGATACCACAGTCGTGACAGTCACCATCTTTGCAACAAGAAAGAATGTCTCTGTATAATAAATTCCCTCTTGCTAACTATACCCCTTCGCAACCAACCTTGCTTTGAACCTCTTCACTTCTCCTGTGGATTTGTACTTCACTTTGTAGATCCATCTATAACCTATAGGTCTCTTGACTTTTGATAGATCAGTTATCTTCCAAGTCTTGTTACTTTCCAAAGCTAGAATTTCAGACTTCATAGCATCCGCCCATCTTGGATCCTTAACAACTTCTGAATAAGACTCAGGTTCCTTGATAACAGATGTAGCTGTAATATAACATTTGTAAGTAGAGGATAGATGATCATAGCTCATGTACTTACAAAAAGGATACTGAACATCCTTGTTAACAGTCAAAGAAACAAAATCCTTCATCCAACTTGGAGTATGTTTGGTTCTTGTGGATCTTCAATGATCAGAGGGAACTCTAAGCTCTTGGTTCCATAACATCAATAGTCACTTCAGTCCCATCATAAGGAGCAAGATCCAACTGCACTTCACAATCCAGGCTTTGTCCTTCTGTTGGCACAACATTAGCAACATTTCTAGGAAGGAAGGGTGCACTTTGGTCTATACTATATGTAATGACCCTCTAGGTCATTTCTGTGTTAATGCCTCCTTTATGTCGTTTAGAGCATTCCTGTAGCGACCTAAGTCATTTATGACTTGCTAGCACTGACTGTTCGGTCGCCTGGTCGTTCGTTTGGTTTTTATGCCTGTTTTCCTGTTTTGGAGCTTCTAAACCTTAAAAAGTTGATTTCGGTCATAATTTCAGGTAAACGACCTCAGTTGTGAATTCTGACGGTTCCATCAGCTCCAGAGTGGCTAAATTAGGCTAGAAGCATGGTTTGCCCGAGTCCTGCGGCTTCCGGTGTGATTTTGGGGCCAGTTAGCTCTTTAGCCTTCGAAATTTGGCTTAAAGTTGACTTTGATCAGCATTCTTGGTAAACATGCTCGGATGAAGATTCAATCAGTGTGGTTAGTTCCGGAATGCCGAGTTTGGTCTAGAATGACTCTTCAAGAACTTTCAGGAGCTTCCGATCAATATCCGAGGCCTCCGGTAGAAATTGGCTAAAATGGCCCATGGTGTGGGACCCACTTTTTGTTGAAACGACCTCGTATGGAAAGTTCGACTGTGCCATTGAGTCCAAAACATCGAATTCAAGGGGTTAGCATAACTCGTTTGCGTGCACGGCGTTCTGAACGAATCCCGAGCACCCCATCGGAGTTTTGGAGTTGTCCAAAACTCAGCTATTGCAGCTATCAAAATTGCAGACACATTTACTCTCCGCATTCGCGGAGCTGTGGGAGTGTCTATTCTACGTTCCCGTAGGTCTGTGTCCTTGTGCTCCGCTTTCGCGAAAGGTTATCCACGTTCGCGAAGGTTTGTGGAGTGGGGGTGACCTTCTTCTCCGCGTTCGCGGTGGTTTGGAGAGCCTGGGGGAGTCTTCTCTCCGCATTCGCGAATAGGGTTCTGCGTTTGCAGAGGTCTGAGTCCCTTCCCTCCACGTTCGCGGGCCCTTGGTCATGTTCGCGGAGTGTTGCCTGTTTCCCCTCCGCGTTCGTGGGTGACTGGGCGCGTTCGCGGAGGTATGCGTGCCTGGCAGTTTATATAAGTGAGGTCAAGGCTTATTTGATGAAATCTTCAAAATTTCATCTCCCTCATCTTATATCGGTTTCCGGTGAATCGAAGTCCCAGGCGTTCAGAATATCGTTGGCTCCGTGGGTTAGTGGTTGGATTGCATTGGGTGTACCTCATTTTTTGTGAATTCGAGGTGTAAGTTTCTATCTTAGGCCTTTTAGTTGTAAAGTTTTGCGTTTCTTGTTTTTGTTGCATGGAGCTGATCCGAGCCTCGATGAGTGTTCCGTTTTGGAAAGCAGGTTCGGGGGAGGATTTGGAACCTCTTTACGGAGTCAATTCTAGAAAATCCAGAGCGAGTCCCACATTCTCGATTTTGACTCTGAAATTGGCCTGTCTCCGAATTTGATGATTTTAGTGTCTAAACGACCGTATTGACACTTTGATTCTATTTTTGATAGTGTGGCTGCAGTATGAGGCCGTTCGGAAGGGAAAAGCTCCGGCAGAGTGACTTGGAGCGCGCATTATCGGCTTTCTGGTAGGTTACGACTTTCCTTCTTTCTAGATTGAGCTTGAATGTGTAAATGCTGGTTGATGTGTGTGAATCTAGGATGGGTAGCTAGTATTTATGTTCTTCTTCTCCGATTTTCTTCGTTTAAAGTTGATTTCTGGGCTATTCGGGATTAGTAGCATGCCTTAGGATGAGTTGTTGACCTGGGTTGTTGTTAATTTGCTGTGGATTATCTGTTGGGTGGCTATCGATTGATGTATGCATGGGTTCGGGATATTTGCTTGGTTTCTGTTGATTTCTGTGGATTTCTGCGATTGTTTTGGCCTTAGAATAGGTTAGGATAGTATTGCCTTAGTCCTATGCACCTGTTGGCTTGAGTATGTATCCGACGTCGTTTTGGATGTACTAGGTTCCTGTAGACTGGTATAGCAGACTTGGGTTTGATAGCTTGAGCCTTAGTTTAGGCATTTTCGTGGCTTTCAGATCTTTCGATTCTTTCTCTCTTATTTCTGTGATTCTGGGGTGCTGCCGGAAGATGTTGCAGTTGCGCTAATTGACGAATGGATTGTGCTAGTCTGGGAGACTTCGGTTGATATCCTTGTGGGGCCGGCGGCCCATGGTGTTTAGCCTTGTGTTGTATTGTTTGTATGTGGCTTTATCTGGTTCGAGGTTGTTACTCCAGTACGCAGCTGACGTTACCCGATTGGATCTGGTATTTCCAGCGCTAGGTTGTCGGGGGTATGCTGCTAGCTCCGATCTGCAGCTAAATGTTACACGATTGCAACCCGTTATTTCCAGCGCAAGGCCATTGTCCGTAGGCTACTAGTCCCAGCTGCACAACTGACGTTACCCAGTTGGAGCCGGTATTTCCAGCGCTAGACTGTTGAGCGAGAGATGTGATTTCAGGTCCGAGGCTGACGTTACTTCTAGCTCGTGACTGATGACTGGGCCGGGCCCAGGTATTGTTCCAGCTCGAGGAAGACGTTACACAGTTATAGTCTGATATTTCCAGTTAGTGACTGATGATTGGGCGGGGCCCAGGTGTTATCTTTTTGGGTCCGGAACCCATGGGTGTTGAGGCTTCTGGAGTTGGGTCTCCTTCGTTTCTGTAGAATAGCTCTTCTGTGTACCTGTCGAGCTTATGGGGGCCCGTTCGAGTTTTATTTAAACTTGCACACGAGTGTGCCCATCGGGTCTTATGGGGGGCTCAGCTGGGTTTAGCTTAGTTGTTCTTGTTTATTTTCTGCTTTCTCTGCTTCCATTCTGTTGACCTCTGTTTGAACTGATTCTATCTTGTCTGCCTGTTTTTACCTTTCTTGCTCAGTCGGCCTATGATGCCTACTGGGTACCTGTTGTTTGGTACTCATGCTACACTCTGCATCTGTTTTCGTGATGCAGATCCGAGCACCAGTTCACATCGTTGAGTTTGAGCCTGCAGCTGTCTGTTTAGGAGACGAGGGTGAGCACATGGCGTTCTGGGATTACCTGTCTCCTTCTGTATTTATATTTTAACTTGTCTTTTGCTTCGAGATAGTTTGTTTCTATGGTCCACTTTTGGGACTTGTATCTTGTTAGTTCTGTACTTGTGACTTTCAGGTTTTGGGAGGTGGCTTGTATATATATAGTTTGGTTTCACTTCAGCCTTCTTTATGTGTTGTGTTTGTTGCTTCCGCTTAGTTGAGGATTAGATTTCACCCTTAGTCCCATTACTGCTAAGTTCCGGGATAGGGTTTTGGCTGGCCTACTGGTGGGTTGGTAGGCGCCATCATGATTCAAGAAATCGGGTCGTGACAAGTTGGTATCAAAGCCCCAGGTTCGTTGGTCTCACTTGTACAGAACTAGTATCTAGTAGAGTCCTGAGGATCGGCGCGGAGACGTCTGTGACTTATTTCGGGAAGCTACAGGGTGTCTGTAAGAGATTTTCTTATTTTGATTACTGTTCGTGCATTGTATCTGATTGGTTTCATGGAATCTCACTTGCTTCACTCTGTTGCAGGATGGCTTGCATGCACAGTAGAGGCCGACCCCGAGGTCGAGGTGGTGCTGCGGCACCAGGCCGCAATAGAGCGAGGACTCCGGAGCCGGAGCCGAAGCCTTGGGTAGATCAGATTCCTCCTCAGCCGGTGTAGCCGGGACCAGCCCAGCCACCGCCAGTACCAGTTGCCGCCCCGGATCTTCAGGGCATGCTTGCCAAGATCCTAGTTGCTATCGAGGGTATGTAGCAGCAGCAGCAGGCCCCAACACCAGTCCTAGAGCCGGTTCCAGCACAGTAGGGCCAGCCTGCGGTAGTGGCTCCAGAGGTTCACCACCCGCCAACATCGGCCGCAGTTCAGCCAGACCCTTTGGACGGGGTTATGCCTCTGCGGGAGTAGAAGATGCTTAGGGTGTTTCTTAGACTATCACCACTGAGGTTCTCCGAGATTGTGGGGGAAGATACCCATGAGTTCTTGACCACTTGTCGGGGGAGATTGCAGACGTTAGGGTTAATGGAGTCCAGAGGAGCTGATTTCACAGCGTATCAGTTAGACGGACCGGTTAGACAGTGGTGGCGCTCCTTTATCGATACCAGGCCAGCTGGGTCACCATCGGTATCATGGACAGAGTTTTCTGAGGCTTTCTTGGCTAGATATATTCCACGGAGTGTCAGGGATCAACTCCTTGATGAGTTTACGAGGTTGGAGCAGGGCTCTATGACCGTATTAGAGTACGAGGCCAGATTTCTAGAGTTGTCTCGTCATGTCACTATGATTCTGCCTACAGAGGAGGAGTGGGTGGGTTTGAGGCTGCCGTTGAGGATTGAGTCACAGTCTATGCTATCAGCGGGTCATTCATTTTTGGATGTGGTAGACCATGCCCGTACTATCGAGCAGCTCCGTCGCGAGGCCCATGGGGGCAGCGGCAAGAGGGCTAGGCCATATGATAGCTTCAGTGAGGCCCATCGCATGTCGAGGGATATCCGAGATCGGGTTCACCAGGGGTTCCAGTCGGGCCAGTCTAGTCGCCCATATCAGACAGCGTTACTGATCTCAGAGGGTGACCAGCACTGTTAGAGTGGGCGTAGTGCCGGCCAGAGTCAGGGCCGAGGTGGTTTCAGTCAGGTGTATCAGGTTGGGGTGGCTGGCCTTCAGCGGTAAGCAGATCGTCGCAGGATTGCTTCACTACTGGGGAGCTTGGCCATTGGGCTAGGGAGTGCCCTGTTTCCAGGTCAGCTTTACCAGCTCCTTAGGCGGTGAAGCCAGTTTCAGCGGTAGCACGTTCTGCTAGGGGAGGAGGTTAGCAGCAGGGTGCTCAGGGAGGTCCCAAGGGAGGCAGGATAGGCGGTCGAGTGGATGCGCAGGGTAGAGCTGCCCAAGGTCATTTCTATGCAGCTCCAGCTAGAGCAGAGGCTGAGGCATCCGATGATTTGATCACATGTACGGTTCTTTTATGCCATCAATCCACTTCAGCCTTTTTTGACCCCGGTTCTACTTATTCATATGTGTCGGTTTTTTGTGTGTCTCGATTAGGAGTGAGTCCTGAGTCCTTATCTATGCGTTTGCATATTTCGAACCCAGTAGGGGATTCTTTAGTAGTGGATCGGGTGTGTAGATCTTGTGTGGTGACTATTCAGGGGCAGGACACTCTGGTCGATCTTATTGTACTTTGTATGGCGGATTTTGATGTGATTCTGGCATGGATTGGCTATCCCGTCACCGGGCCGTCTTGGATTGTTATGCCAAGACCATTACTTTAGCCATGCCTGGTATTCCACCGGTGATGTGGCAGGGCTCTCGCAGTTGCACACCAATCGGGGTGATTTCTTGTATTCAAGCCTAGAGGCTGGTGGACAGCGGATGTTTGGCTTATTTGGCATATGTTAGAGATGTTAGTAGGGAGGGCCCTACAGTTGATTACGTGCCTATAGTCTGAGAGTTCACAGATGTGTTTCTTGCCGACCTTCCTAGCCTACCCCCAGAGAGGGATATTCACTTCGCCATAGACTTGGAGCCGGGTACTCATCCTATTTCTATCCCGCCATATCGTATGGAACCTACAGAGCTCAAGGAGCTCAGTGTTTAGCTTCACGACCTCTTGGGTAAGGGGTTCATTCGGCCTAGTGTGTCGCCTTGAAGTGCTCCAGTCCTGTTTGTGAAGAAAAAGGATGGCACCATGCGGATGTGTATTGACTGCAGGCAGCTGAATAAGGTGATGGTGAGGAACTGTTATCCTATTCCTCGTATTGATGAATTGTTCAACCAGCTTCAGGGTGCCGCAGTGTTTTCGAAGATTGACTTGAGATCTGGCTACCATCAGTTGAGGGTGAGAGTAGCGGACATCCCTAAGACAACATTTAGGACTCGTTACGACCATTATGAGTTCCTAGTGATGTCTTTTGGGTTGACTAATGCCCCTGCCGCCTTTATGGATTTGATGACTCATGTATTCAGCCCATATATGGACTCCTTCGTCATAGTTTTTATTGATGACATCTTGGTATACTCGCGGAGCCATAGTGAGCATGAGCAACATTTGAGGATAGTGCTCCAGACTTTGAGAGATCATCGACTGTATGCCAAGTTCTCAAAGTGCGAGTTTTGACATGAGTCCGTAGCATTCTTGTGGCACGTGGTGTCCAAGGATGGTATTATGGTAGATCCGGCGAAGATTGAGGCCATTCGTGATTAGGCTAGGCCCACTTCTGCGACTGAGGTTCGGAGCTTCGTCGGATTAGCAGGGTATTACAGGTGCTTTGTCAAGGATTTCTCCACTATAGTAGCACCTCTAACTCGGTTGACTCGTCAGGATGTTCCCTTTGTGTGGTCGGAGGAGTATGAGCGAAACTTTCTGAGGCTTAAGGAGTGGCTTACCACCGCTCATATATTGACTCTTCTAGTTGAGGGCGAGGGCTTCACGGTTTATTGTGACACATCCGACGTCGGTTTGGGTTGTGTTCTGATGCAGCAGGGTCGGGTTATTGCTTATGCACCGAGGCAACTTAAGCTGCATGGGCGCAACTACCCCACTCATGATCTACAGTTGGCAGCGGTAGTTTTCGCGCTTAAGATCTGGAGGCATTACCTTTATGGAGTTCATTGTGAGATCTATACTGATCACCGGAGCCTTCAGTACATTATGAGCCAGAGGGATCTTAATTCGAGGTAGCGTCGTTGGATTGAGCTCCTGAAGGACTATGACCTCTCTATTCTCTACCACCCGGGCAAGGCGAATGTAGTACCGGACACCTTGAGTCGGAAGACTGGGAGTATGGGTAGTCTAGCCTTTCTTTCTATTTTGGAGTGACCCTTGGCTATGGACATTCAGTCTTTAGCCAATCAGATGATCAACTTGATATTTCAGATTCCAGCCGAGTGTTAGCTTATGTGGGGGTTCAGTCATCTCTACTTGATTAGATCCGTAGTCGTCAGTTTGAGGATCAGGCATTGGTGTCACTCAGAGATAGAGTCTTGGCGGGTGATGTCGGGCAGGTTTCCTTAGATTCAGATGGGGTTTTGAGGTTTGCTGGCCGGTTGTGCGTTTCGAGAGTTGGTGATTTGGTCCAGCTGATCCTTAGCGAGGCCCACGACTCAAGATATTCTATCCATCCGGGCACAGCTAAGATGTATCGTGATTTGAGACAGCACTACTGGTGGAGCGGTATGAGGAGGAACATCTCAGACTATGTGTCTCGTTGTTTGTGTTGTCAGCAGGTGAAGGCCGAGCATTTGAGGCCTGGTGGAGAATTGCAGAGATTGCCCATTCCTGAGTGGAAGTGGGAGCGTATCACCATGGATTTTGTTCTGGTGCTGCCATGGACTTCTAGAGGTGTTGACAGCATTTGGGTCATCGTGGATCGATTGACCAATTCAATACACTTCCTTGCAATTCATTCTTCCTGCTGAGAGGTTAGCCCGTATCTATTTTTGGTAGGTAGTCCGTTTTCACAGTGTGCTTGTTCCTATCATTTTAGACCGGAGTTCGCAGTTCACTTCTAGCTTCTGGAGGGTGTTTCAGGAGGAGTTGGGCACCCGTGTTGATCTTAGCACAGCCTTCCACCCGTGGACAGATGGCCAGTTGGAGCATACTATTCAGGCTCTTGAGGATATGTTGCGGGCCTGTGTTATGGACTTTGGAGGTCAGTGGGATTAGTTCTTGCACTTGGTGGAGTTTGCGTACAACAACAACTACCATTCCAACATTAAGATGGCCCCGTTTGAGGCCTTATATGGTAGGCGTTGTCGCACTGCAGTTGGTTGGTTTGAGTCTATGGAGCCTAGGCCGAGGAGTATGGATCTATTCTAGAAGACCATTATGTATGTGAGATTGATTCAGAATCGTCTCAGAATGGCCCAAAGTAGACAACGGAGTTATGCAGACCACAGGCGTCGATAGCTGAGATTTGCCGTGGGTGAATTCCCCCGAGTATCACCCATAAAGGGCGTGATAAGAATTGGGAGGCAGGGTAAGCTTAGCCCTAGGTATATTAGGCCTTTTGAGATTTTGAGGGCAGTTGGTTAGGTGGCTTATGAGTTAGCTTTACCTCCAGCATTCTCTGCTATTCATCCAGTTTTCCATGTTTTGATGTTGCGCTGGTATGTTCCAGATGAGTCTCATGTGCTCCTGAATGACGCCGTTGAGTTGGATGATCGCCTGACCTATGTTGAGGAGCCAGTTGCTATTTTGGCCAGAGATGTGAGGCAGCTGAGGTCGAGAGCCATTCCTATAGTTAAGGTCCGTTGGAGGCACCGTCCAGTCTACCTGGGAGACCGAGCGAGAGATGCGGGAGTAGTTCCCCAACTTATTTGAGCCCTCAGGTACTTCTTGACTCTTACTTTCGAGGACGAAAGTCCTTTTAGTAGTGGATGTTGTAATGACCCTCTAGGTCATTTCTGTGTTAATGCCTCCTTTCTATCATTTAAAGCGTTCCTATAGCGACCCCAAGTCATTTATGACTTGCAGGCATTAACTGTTCGGTCGCCTGGTCGTTCGTTCGGTTTTTATGCTTGTTTTCCTGTTATGGAGCTTTTGAACCATGAAAAGTTGATTTCGGTCATAACTTCAGGTAAACGACCTCATATGTGAATTTTGACGGATCCATCAGCTCTGGAGCGGCCAAAGTAGGCTAGAAGCATGGTTTGCCCAAGTCCCGGGGCTTCAGGTGTGATTTTGGGGCCAGTTAGCTCTTTAGCCTTTAAAATTTGGCTTAAAGTTGACTTTGGTCAACATTCTTGGTAAATATGCTCGGATGAAGAGGCTGTGTTTGCGGAGGTGTGAAAGTTTCTACTCCTCATTTGCGGGCCAGAGGCTGTGTTTACGGAGGTCCGTGTCCTTGTGCTCCACGTTCGTGGAAAGTTATCAGTGTTCGCGGAGGTCTGTGGAGTGGGGGTAACCTCCTTCTACGCGTTCGCGGTCGGGCTCCGCGTTCGCAGAGGTTTGGAGAGCCTGGGGGAGTCACCTCTCCGCGTTCGCAGATAGGGTTCCGCATTCACGGAGGTCTGAGTCCCTTCCCTCTGGGTTCGCGGGCCCCTGGCTGCGTTCGCAGAGTGTTGCCTGTTTCCCTTCCGCGTTCGCGGGTGAGTGGGCGCGTTCGCGGAGGTATGCGTGCTTGGCAATTTATATAAGTGAGGTCGAGGCTCATATGATGAAATCTTCAAAATTTCATATCTCCCTCATCTTATATCAGTTTCCGGTGAATCGAAGTCCCAAGCATTCAGAATCTTGTTGGCTTCGTGGGTTAGCGGTTGGATTGCGTTGGGTGTACCTCGTTTTTCGTGAATTCGAGGCGTAAGTTGCTATCTTAGGCCTTTTAGTTGTAAAATTTTGCGTTTCTTGTTTGTGTTGCATGGAGCTGATCCGAGCCTCGATGAGTGTTCCGTTTTGGAATGCAAGTTCGGGGGAGGATTTGAGAACTCTTCACGAAGTCAATTCTGAAAAATCCAGAGCGGGTCCCACATTCCCAATTTTGACTTTGAAATTGGTCTCTCTCCGAATTTGATGATTTTAGTGTCTAAACAACTGTGTTGATGCTGTGATTCTATATTTGATAGCGTGGCAGCACTCTGAGGCCGTTCGGAAGGGAAAAGCTCCGGCAGAGTGACTTGGAGCGTGCGTGATCGGCTTTCTGGTAGGTTACGAGTTTCCTTCTTTCTAGATTGAGCTTGAATGTGTAAATGCTGGTTGATATGTGTGGATCTGGGATTGGTAGCTAGTATTTATGTTCTTCTTCTCCGATTTTCTTCGTTTAGAATTGATTTCTAGGCTATTCGAGATTAGTAACATGCCTTGTAGAGCTGTCAAAATGGGCTTGGCCCGTTAGGCTGGCCCAACCCAACCCTTGATATAAGTGGGGTTGGGCTTAATTTCTTTAGCCCATTTAGGAACGCGGCTTTTTGGCCCAGCCTCTTTGGCCTGCTAGCCTTATAGGCCCAACCTGCGAGCTTTCGAGGCCAGCCCGTGGGCTGTGAATTTTAAAAATATTCAATATATATATATATGAATTTTTGACCTCTTCTACTTTTATTTTTATGCCTAATTTTTCATTTCTCCTTTGTTGTCTACTTCTCTTGTTTATGAAAAAAGTGATCATATAATGTTTTTTGCTCGGATGAATCTTATGAATGTTGTATCTTGATTATTATGTTTTTTGTAAGTATTCACTGAAGTATGTTTAATTCATGAATGAATTTCTGTATATATTAATGTCGTGTTCATCAAACATCAACGTTCGATACTCTTTCTAAAAGATCTATGTTGTCCATTTTTTGGTTGAAGGGCCAATCCGTCCCATTCGTGGCCCGCTTAGGGCTGGGTTGGGCCGCTATTTTACAGGCCCTTTAATTAAAAGGGCCAGTCCATCCTAACCCATTTAACTCTCTAGCCCGTTAGGGTTGGGTTGGGCCAGCCTATTTTGACAGCTCTAATGCCTTAGGATGAGTTGTTGACCAGGGTTGTTGTTAATTTGTTATGGATTATATGTTGGGTGGCTATCTGTTGATGCATGCGTGGGTTCGGGATATTTGTTTGGTTTCTGTTGACTCATGTGGATTTCTGCGACTGTTTCGGCCTTAGAATAGGTTAGGATAGTATTGCCTTAGTCCTATGCAACTGTTGACTTGAGTATGTATCTGACGTCATTTTGGATGGACTAGGTCCTTGTAGAATGGTATAGAAGACTTGGGTCTGATAGCTTGAGCCTTAGTTTAGGCGTTTTCGTGGCTTTCAGATCTTTCGATTCCTTCTCTCTTATTTCTGTGATTCTGGGGTACTGCCGAAAGATGTTACAGTTGCACCGATTGACGAATGGATTGTGCTTGGCTGGGAACCTTTGGTTGATATCCTTGTGGGGCCGGTGGCCCGTGGTATTTAGCCTTGTGTTGTATTTTTTGTATGTGGCTTTATCCGGTTCGAGGTTGTTAGCTCCAGTACGCAACTGATGTTACCCGATTGGATCTGGTATTTCCAGCGCTAGGCTGTCGGAGGTATGCTGCTAGCTCCGGTCCGCAGCTGACATTACACGATTGCAGCACGTTATTTCCAGTGTGAGGTCATTGTCCGTAGGCTACTAGTCCCAGCTGCGCAGCTGACGTTACCTGGTTGGAGCTGGTATTTCCAGCACTAGATTGTTGAGTGAGAGATGTGATTTCAGGTCCGAGGCTGACGTTACTTCTAGCTCGTGACTGATTACTGGGACGGGCCCAAGTATTGTTCCAGCTCGAGGCTGACGTAACACGGTTATAGTCCGGTATTTTCAGCTCGTGACTTATGATTGGGCAAGGCCCAGATGTTATCTTTTTGGGTCCGAGACCCATGGGTGTTGAGGCTTCTGGAGTTGGGTCTTCCTTCATTTATGTAGAATAGCTCTTTAGTGTACCTGTCGGGCTTATGGGGGCCCATTCGGGTTTTATTTAAACCTGCGCACGTGTGTGCTCAGCGGGTCTTATGGGATGCTCAGCTAGGTTTAGCTTAGTTGTTCTTGTTTATTTTCCACTTTCTCTGCTTCCGTTCTGTTGACCTCTGTTTGTGCTGATTCTATCTTGTCTGCCTGTTTTTACCTTTCTTGCTCAGTCGGCCTATGATGCCTACTGGGTACCTGTTGTTTGGTACTCATGCTACTCTCCACATCTGTTTTCGTGATGCAGGTTCGACCACCAGTTCACAGCGTTGAGTTCAAGCCTGCAACTGTCTGTTCAGGAGACGAGGGTGAGCACATGGCGTTCTGGGATTACTTGTCTCCTTCTGTATTTATATTTTGACTTGTCTTTTGCTTCGAGACAGTTTGTTTATGTGGTCCACTTTTGGGACTTGTACTCTTGTTAGTAGTTCTGTACTTGTGACTTCCAGGTTTTGGGAGGTGTCTTGTATATATATAATTTTGTTTCGCTTCAGCCTTCTTTATGGGTTGTGTTTGTTGCTTCCGCTTAGTTGAGGATTAGTTTCCACCCTTAATCCCATTACTTCTAAGTTCCGGGATAGGGTTTTGGCTGGCCTACTGGTGGGTTGGTGGGCGCCATCATGATTCGAGAAATCGGGTCGTGACACTATAACACAACAACTCATCTCCAGATGAAGTGTCTGCAAATACACTCTCATGTACATGCCCTTCATTTTCAACAAAAGGAAATGATTCTTCTCTAAAAACCACATCCCTACTAGTAAACAAGGACTTATTCCTTAGATCAAGTAATACAAACTGATCTGAGGCCAAAAATATATTTTCTTATCATTATTTGTCTCAAATTTAGTATTTATATTTGTCCTTTTTGAGCATGGATTTTATGGATTATGCTAAATAGTGTATTTTATTTGTAGGATTAAATTGGTACAAAGTTGAAGAAGTTTTGAGCTAAAATGAATTAATTATGAAAGATTAAAGAAGGAAAATCAAGCAGGCAGCTTAATGGATTAAATTGAATATAATAATATATATAATATATATACAGCAAAGAAGGCAACAACAAAAGCATGAAGACGGTTGGGACGCGGAAGTTGGAATCCAATTCCGTTTTGGTTTTGGCTTCCTAATTTGTTTTGGACTCAGTTATTTTATTTAGGGTTTTCTACATCTATAAATAGTCCATAGAAATAATTATTGGAAAAAAAAAATACTTTTGAAGGAAGACACTTTGTAAGGAAAAATTGTCAATACTTTTTAGGGTTATTTTCTTTTTCTTTTTCTTAGGTATTAGTAGCTAAAGACCCTTGTTCTGGGGCTGCGGCCATGGGTAATTGTTGAACATCGATTGTTTTGAATTAATGTTGGTTATCGTTTAAATTACTTTTGTATTCTTGTTTTGGTATTTCATGTTTGATCACCATAGAAATAAATCTATTGTCTATTCTTGGACTCGAGAGATAAAGAGGTAGATAGACCAGAGAATGCAAAGAGCTTGTTCTAACTTTGTTTAGATTCGTGTTCAGGAGTGACGCCCGGACGAACACCTCGCTTGGTTACGAAACAGGATGAAATATAAATGCTTGCCAATTAGGACTGCCTATCCCCGCTCAACGATGTAGTTAGACAGCTAGTTGGAGTAGGCGATTAGAGGTCGAGAGATCATGATCATAAAATCAACCCTGTAAATCAGTAATTTGATAACCTTAGTTAATTCATTACATGAGATGCGATACATGAAACCCTATGCATGTTGCAGCCCTGGAATTGTCCCAATCACTGTAAGTTAATCTTAGTATTTAATTCTTGCATTCTTTTATTTCTTTTGACACTCTTAAATAAATAATTAGACTAGTATAATTTAGTAAATAGTTAATTGACAAGTCTCTGTGGGTTCGATATTCCGGTTCTTAAAGAGCCACTTATTACTTCTGCGACCACGTACACTTGCGTGTGTAATTGGAAGCAACAAGTTTTTGGCGCCGCTGCCGGGGACTTAGAAATTAACTATTCTTCTAGGTTATACTTCTTATTTTTATTTATTTAAAATTTTCTTTTTTTTTGTTTTATTAATTAGTTTTTTTTCCGAACAATAATTTTTTTCCCTTTGAATAATTTGGTACTCTTATTGATATGACTGATTGGGATAAATCGTGGTTGGGTGAGAAGTATCCTTGTAATTATTGTAATGGACCCCATTTGGATATCGAATGTCCTATTTGTCTTATATGTGGTGGTCAATTTGGTCATTGGAATGGTTGTCCTAACTCTTATCCCCCTCCCCCCTATTATGATTCTTCTATTATCTGTGATGTTGACAGGGGTGATGAAGTGGGGAATGCCCAAAGAGGTGGAGGTACGCAGAATTATGGGAACACTTATAACTCAAGTTGGAGGAACCACCCCAACTTCTCATGGGGTGGAAATCAGAATCAACACCAAAATCAGGCTCAAGGGCAGAACCAATACAGACCACAAGGTAATGGACAACAATTTCAACAGCCAAATAATCAAGGTGCGAAGCAAGGGGGCATGACTAAGGAGGAGTTGTTCCAAAAGCTAAGTACAGAAATCAACAACAAGTTAGGAGAAGAGTTGAGAAACACCCAATTAGCGCTGAAAAATCTGGAAAGGCAGTTCGCACAATTGGCTAATGCAGTCAATGTGCGTCCTCCTGGAGATCTTTCGGGTGACACGGATCCTAACCCAAGGCAACCGAATGCGGTGAGCACAAGGAGTGGATTACAACTGGAAGAATTAGCTCCAAAGAAGAGAAGTTCTGAGGCGGTGAGAGAAGAAAAGAAACCCGAAGAAGTGGTTCAAGATGCGAATGTTGAGAGGATTGTTCCTCAATTAAAACCACCCCTTTCGTTTCCTCAAAAGTCCAAAAAGCAGAACGAGGACGCATGCTTCGGTAAGTTTTTGTCTCTCCTTAAACAAGTTCACATTAATCTCCCTTTGGTTGATATTTTGCAGGGAATTCCCAAGTACGCCAAGTATGTGAAGGAGATAGTGGAGCAAAAAGAGGAATTCCAACCATTCAACTATACCTTATTCCTTAATGTCAATGTTGAGAAAGAGTACAAAAGTGAGAATGTTGTAAATAATGTTGCTTTGGAGTTGAGGCATCTTGGATCTCATTCAAAACAATTGACTATAGATGAGGAACAATGCCCCGACATCCTAAAGTTTTCTAATCCACGTAGACAAAACGACATTCCTCACATAAGGGCCAAGAAGTGCAAGATGCGACATTTATTACTTGGTTCTTTTATCTTTATACCACCGCCCCTAGAGAGGAGCAGAAAAATTGATGCAAAGTTAGGGGTACAATTCAAAAGTTCAAAGTGGAAAGAAAAGTGGTGAACTTAATTAGGTCATGCCGCGACATTAAATTAGGCGCTTATTGGGAGGCAACCTAATTGGTAGTGTAACTTCTTATTTTATTTTAATTTTTTTATAGTGTCATTTTTTTTTTCTTCTTTTCTTTTGGTCTTGTTTTTGCAGATTAGGGGAAGTCTGAGTACTCAAGGATTTGGAGCTAAGGAGCACGTTTGAGCTTAAGGGTGGGGTGACGACCCTTGATGAAAATTAAGAGAACATGTTACTAGCTAGGCCTAGAGGCCTCAGGGAGTTTTCCTAACCCTTGTTTTAAATTTTATGCTTTGGGGACATAGCATCTTTTTAAGTGTGGGGTGGAGGAATGAATTCCTAGTTTTTACTGCTTTATCGAGTCTTTTTGTATGTTTAGGTGGGTTCCTCGGTTTTTGTTTTCGGTACTTTTCCTGAGGATAGTCCCTTTGAACCGATAGGGAGTAAATTTTTATTTATTTTTTAGAGAAAAAAAAAGACCCTTTTGAGTTGTGTGATACTTGCTATTTAGGCCTAATTTTGAATAATAATTTCTTGTGAATGCTTGATTGCTAATGAAATTGCAGACTCTTTGACACTTAGGCTCATGGTTGTGACTTTGTATATAACTTATTTTATTTGTAGTTTGTTATGACCCTGTCTCTCTTAGAAGTAGAATTGATCCATCTTGATTGATACTTGTGCAATGTGTGGTGAGAATTTGCTTATTCCATGTTTTGCATCTTAGTCTAGAACTTGCCCTGCATGTTATTGAAGCGAAATAAAAAGTGTTGATCAGTTTAGGAGATGATAATAGGCTTTCTTTGATTTGCCTTGTAAATTTTAGCCTTTTCAGATATTATATCACTAGTTCGCCCTTTTGAGCCTGTAGCCTTTTGTTGGTAGCCATATTTTGCCCTTAACTATTTTGTTGAATCCCTAGTTTTTGCACCTTGCTTCTTTGAGCACTGTAGCATAGACTGATTATAATTGTTATATCTGGAAAAAGAAAAGGGGTGGTTGAATGAAAAAGAAATCAATGATGGCTACAAAGTGGTGAAAAAAAGCCCTCTTCGAAAGAATGTGACATGAAAAAAAAAAAAAATTCTTCGAAAAGAATAAATAAATTATTATTGTGAAAGAAAAAAAATGATTGAAGCATTCTTGAGATGATGAGAATTACTTGTGAAATAATTGTTGAAGAGAGGGCTGAAAATAAAGAGAAGAAAATAATGGGTGATGAAGTCTAAAAATACAAAGTGCTTAGAGAAGTGTGAGTCACTATTATATAATTTTCCTACCTGTCCCTTAGCCTACATTACAACCCGTTAAAGTCCTATTTGATTCTATTCAAGCATGCTTAATTAGCGGAGATGTACATAATGGGCAAGCCTATGGTTCTTTGTGCATACATGTGAATTTTATTTGTGAGTGTGAGAGTTGTTCTTTGACGCTAAGTTCTTAATTTATATTCAATCTTTTGAATTGAGTATGTGGACTATTTCTTCTTGTGGGGGCACTTGTTTCATGATAGATAGGTGATGTTATTAACTTTCTTTGATGAGAGTAGGTGAGCAAGCTTAAATTTGATGAGTTCAGAGTCTTTCCTTGAGGTTAGGAGGTTAAAGGTTTGTTGTTTATTTGGATGTCTTGCATAATGAGCGGGAATTGTACTTGATGTTTTCAAATTTCAATATGGCCTAATTGTTTGTATCAACCAAAGTGATGGCTTCCTAGTATGATTTTTGAGATGAGCTTTAATGTTTGCTCGAGGACGAGCAAAAGTTTAAGTGTGGGGTGATGATCTGAGGCCAAAAATAAATTTTCTTATCATTATTTGTCTCAAATTTAGTATTTATATTTGTCCTTTTTGAGCATGGATTTTATGGATTATGCTAAATAGTGTATTTTATTTGTAGGATTAAATTAGTACAAAGTTGAAGAAGTTTGGAGCTAAAATGAATTAATTATGAAAGATTAAAGAAGGAAAATCAAGCAGGCAGCTTAATGGATTAAATTGAATATAATAATATATATAATATATATACAGCAAAGAAGGCAACAACAAAAGCATGAAGACGGTTGTGACGCGGAAGTTGGAATCCAATTCCGTTTTGGTTTTGGGTTCCTAATTTGTTTTGGACTCAGTTATTTTATTTAGGGTTTTCTACATCTATAAATAGTCCATAGAAATAATTATTGGAAAAAAAATACTTTTGAAGGAAGACACTTTGTATGGAAAAATTGTCAATACTTTTTAGGGTTATTTTCTTTTTCTTTTTCTTAGGTATTAGTAGCTAAAGACCCTTGTTCTGGGGCTGCGGCCATGGGTAATTGTTGAACATCGATTGTTTTGAATTAATGTTGGTTATCGTTTAAATTACTTTTGTATTCTTGTTTTAGTATTTCATGTTTGATCACCATAGAAATAAATCTATTGTCTATTCTTGGACTCGAGAGATAAAGAGGTAGATAGACCAGAGAATGCAAAGAGCTTGTTCTAACTTTGTTTAGATTCGTGTTCAGGAGTGACGCCCGGACGAACACCTCGCTTGGTTACGAAACAGGATGAAATATAAATGCTTGCCAATTAGGACTGCCTATCCCCGCTCAACGATGTAGTTAGACAGCTAGTTGGAGTAGGCGATTAGAGGTCGAGAGATCATGATCATAAAATCAACCCTGTAAATCAGTAATTTGATAACCTTAGTTAATTCATTACATGGGATGCGATACATGAAACCCTATGCATGCTGCAGCCCTGGAATTGTCCCAATCACTGTAAGTTAATCTTAGTATTTAATTCTTGCATTCTTTTATTTCTTTTGACACTCTCAAATAAATAATTAGACTAGTATAATTTAGTAAATAGTTAATTGACAAGTCTCTGTGGGTTCGATATTCCGGTTCTTAAAGAGCCACTTATTACTTCTGCGACCACGTACACTTGCGTGTGCAATTGGAAGCAACACAAACCCTTTTTAGACCTTTGAGTAACCCGTGTGCACAACTACCCTGGACTTGGCATTAGTTTGTCATGCTAAGTAAGATTTTTAGCAAAGCACAGATAGCCTATAGTTTTGAGATGAGTCAGTGTTGGTTTAAAACTATACAACTTTGCATAAGGTGTAGCATAATTCAGCACACAACTAGGGAGCCTATTGATTAGATAAGTTGCAGCAAACACACAATGTCCCCAATATCTCTAAGGTATTTTGGCCTGAAATCTAAGAGCTCTTGTAACTTCAAGTAGATGTCTGTGTTTCCTCTCAGCAACTCCATTTTGCTGAGGGGTATATGGACAAGATTTCTGATGTATGATCCCTATTTCTCTAAACATATTATCACACATTGAGTTAACAAACTCAATCTCATTGTCAGACCTCAATACCTTGACTATTTTCCCAAATTGAGTCTTACCAAATTGTATAAACAACTTAAGAAAAACACACACAGTTGATTTATGGGGCATAGAAATAACCAAGTAATCCTGGAAAAATCATCAACAATTGTAAGAAAATACTTGTTCCCATCAATAGTAGGTGTATTATAAGGTCCCCAAAGATCCACATGGATCAAGTCAAAATAAGCTAAACTTTTGATACTACTAGAAGAAAACACCAATCTTGTTTGTTTAGCATAGGGACAGACTGAACATTTAGAAATTGTACATACACTTTGCTTATTCATAGTAAACAATCTACTAAGGACTGCTGAGGACACATTCCCTAGTCTTTTATGCCATAGCTCCATATTTGAATCCTTGAAATTATTAACAGCAAATGCAACCTCTTTTTCTTTCTTGATACTAGTGTTGAGATGTTGTAACAGCAAGTACAGACCTCCCTCTTCTTTACCAACCTTCTTCACCTTTCCACTGTAAAGCTCCTAGAAAACACATAAGTGAGGGAAAAAGGTGACTAAACATCCTAACTCCTTTGTGATTTGACTTACTAACAACAAATTGTACTTAAATTCAGGAATGTGTAATACATTTGTAACCACATTTCTATTTGACAATGCACAAGAACCAATATGTGACACTTTAGTGGTACCACCATTTGGAAGATAAACAGGTTTAGTCTCTTCAAGTTTTGACACTGAACCTTCCTTTTGACTTAAAGTCTGAGGGATAACCTACAATTTTATAGCAAAACTCTTTGCTATGAACTATGCATTTGCAGAAATCACACTTCAAGAATGGATTCTTTTTAAACCGCTGGCTCACACATGAACTACCACCAACCTTGGAATACATAACAATGGATGAGTCTAAGTCAACAGAAATCATCCCCATACTGTTAGTGCTGGTAATAACAACCTTTTGACTCTCATTCCCAACTATCATAGCATAGGCACAGTTAATAGTTAGTAGTGGATCCTTCATAAGGATTTGACTCCTTGCCTACTGTAGGATTCATTTAGGCCCATCAAAAATTGATAAAATTTCTGCCTGTTCATATGAGCTACAAACCTTTGGATGTTTCACATTTACAACAAAGAGCAGGCACTAAGACATCAAACTCATCCCACAAGTTTTTGAGTCTTGTATAGTACACAGAGGCAGTGCCTTGTTGCAATTAAGCAATGTCCTTATGTAAACTATAGGTCGTAGATCCATCTACTCTATCAAACCTTTCTTTTAAATCAACCAGACATTTAGAGCAGTAAAAGCAAGTGCAATGCCATTTAGTAAACTCTTAGACACAGATTTCATCAGGAAAAAACCACAACATTTACTCTTTCCATTGTCCCCATAGTTCCTTACCAAACACCTCTTTCCTAGCAGAACCATCAATTAATCCAATTTTAGTTCTTCCTAATAAGGCTAATCTGATTGATCTACTCCATAAGGTATAATTTTCAATTCCAAGCAATTGAAACGAGATAAGACTCAGTCCACTGACATTAGTAGGACCTAGAAATAGAGGGTGATTATAGTCAATACCTTGACCTTGCATATAGCTGCCACTTTGAGGAACACATCCTTCTGAACCATTTTGAGATCCAGCTGCAGTTTGAGATCTAGCTGCAATATTACCTTCATTCACCATCATTATTTGAACAAAGATCCTCTGATTACTGATACAAACTGAGAAGGAATAGATTCCAGCTTTGAATCAAGTTATGACCTGTAAATCTCTTCCAGCAAACGAGGACCAAAAAATAAAAAATAGAATTTGTGAATCAAATACTTGATTCTTTGATTCTAATCTCACCAGCTTTAGCAGTACTCACTGCGAAGCATGTGGCTCTGATACCATGAACGTAAATGGAAGAAGCTTGAACATGAAAGAGAGAAGAAGCTAAGAGAGAAGAAATTTTTGTATTGAGATTGAAAAGTGGGTAGATACATGATCACCAAGCTATATATATGTGTATAGTTCCTCTTTCACATTTTGTAACTAACTTTCTAACTAACAAGTTGACAAATTGTTATAACTACAACACTCTAAAAGACTAAACTACCCTTCCTACTTGTAGCTAACTTCAACAGTTCCTAACATCTTCTTGTATCTCAACATATTGTTAATACTATTCTGCTAGACATAGAGAGTTAGTTTAACTTGAATATGCCAGCAATTGTTCGATAGAAAATTATTAGAGGATAAATATTGTCAACCAATGATCATAATATGTACAATCAACTAGGAGCTCAATGGGAGTGATGCAAAGTCCATAACCCTAGAATATCCTCACCTTATTGATAAATTCTACATGATTACGGATTTTACCTAAGTCTACAATTCAATGAATTATTTATTAAGTGTATTAGTAGCAACAAAACAATCAAAACTCCTAATCTAGACAGCATAACGCAAACCAAGCCTAACATTGAGGGTCACTTAGAGCTGGAGTAGTATATGGTACAACTCATTCAATCTCATGGGCAGTTTGTAGGTCTATCACATGAGCAAACGTAGTTCTATGACATATCTTTATGGATGGGTTAGATAAAGCCTCAAAGATAAATCTTGGCTCGGCATTGGTGCAGTTATACTTATATAGGGAGGTCTTACGGTGAAATTAAGAAAACGCGTTAGGTAACTCTTATAAAAATATTGTGCATAAAAAGGTAGATAGATTCTTTTTTAGGCACGTAATGCTCTACGATTGACTCTAAATAAATAAGAATGGGCTTAAAAATATTTCATTGAATTCAATTGTATTGTTAGGTGAAGAGTCGTTAGGGAGTCAATTTCATCGTTTATATGTTATTGAATGGTGAGTTATTTTGCAGATTCCTTATGTATTTTGACATCTAAAACTTGTGTAATGTGTGTACAAGGTGTTGATTTATAGGATATGATTTAGGCATTTTTTTTGTTTAGGCAATTTCTTATTATATCTTTGCCTACCTATTCATTATCCATAGTTAGTCTGTTTGAACCTTTTTGGCCTATTTTTTTTATTAGCCGCTAAATTAATTTTTTCCCTTTATTGATTTACCTTACATGAGATGATCTCCAAGTGCCTAGTGCACTTTATAGTTGAAAAAGTTCAAGAGTAAAGGGAGTGAAATGAAAAAAAGTGAAATAATGGGAATTGGTATGGATGAAAATAAAATAGAGTTGATTAGTGTCCTTGTATGAAAATATCACTTCTATGTTGATTAGTAGGGAGGAGAGAAATTAAAAGGGAAAGAAGCTAAGAGAAGTTCTATAAACAAAAAGAAATAGAAAAAGTCTCCTTGCTAACAATATGTGAAAGAATAGGTGGAATGCTTAAAGATAAGAGAAGATATAAGAGGAAGCATGAAAGAAAATTAAAATTGGGAAGACATAATAAACGGTGAAAATGCTTGAAGCAGTTGTCTTAAAGTGTATATAGAAAGAAGTTTGATTTTTTTATTCATATGCCCCGAAAATTGTAATATATTGTTAATGTGTGATCAAGAGTTCTCTTGAAAAGCGAGAGCACATAAATAATGTAACCTTGGTGATCAAATCGGCTTCTTTTCTTGATAACACTACAAAAAAATTGAAATATTAAGGCGGTTATATTACGACGGTTTCAATGAACCGCCACAAATACAACATAATATGACCTTCTTTTTATTCGGCATATTAAATATTTTAATAACAACGGTTTGTACTTTAGTTACGACGCTTTCAACTGCCACAAATATTTTCTAATTTTTAAAACTTTTCCTAATAGATTTAATATTTTCTTAAAATATAAACTATTAAATATAAATATTTCTATATAGACAGACTTTGATTTCTCTTTTCCTTAATTAATTGAAAATTTTGCTCTTTTTTCCTTAATTAAAAAACAAATCACGCTTATCTCTCTTTCTTAAATAAATTCCAAACTGTTGTAAATAATGTATATTCATGGGTCCCACTTTAGTGAAAACTAATTCCTATAAGTAATTGTTATCCTTATAAAAAAGGCAATGCAGAGGAACACCAAAAGTAAGTAAAGGAAAACTACTATTCTCTCCATTCCATTGCTTTCTCTATTCAGTTACTTTCTCTCTTTCTTCTTTTGTTTTTCCTTCTTATTATACTTATTATTAATATTTTATAATACGTTATCAACATGAGCCTCTAACTTATCCCAAAGATATACATGAGATGAGTAGCAAAATTGGAGAGATCTTCCAATAAGTATCTAGTTATACTAATGCCTACACACAAAAATGGCTATAATATAAGATGATGGTTGAGTACCAAAATCAAGAGGTATGTAACTGTCTTTAATTAATGGTTACATTTTATTGCCTTCCTGTATCACCAAAGGTAATTGGTATGTTTAGACCCTTTTACCTTATCATTGTCTTTGTTGTACATAATTGTTACTGATTCATGTTGGGAAGCCAAATGTTTACTTGGAATTAAGGGTATTTACTTAGTTATAGAAATACTCTTTTATTTTATAAAATATAAAATAAAATACGTTCTTTCATATTGGCCACATGTTTATTGTTCTATGTTTTTTCATAATTTAAGAGAAGTACAGTCACTTTATTAAACTACTGAAATTTGATTAAGCTAGAGTTATATATAAGACTTAAAATAGCTAACACAATATATCATGAAAATAGTTTCCCTTCACTAAGGAAGAATGTAATTTTCTTGACCAAAGTTTTTTAAGTGTATTATCTATTATTCTTTTTAGAAAATATTACTGTATAATTATTGGAAATTATGTTGGTATTATCTTTCTGTAGGGGCATTACCTGCCACATAACTGAATTCTAAATTTTTTATTATATTCTACTTCAAAGTTTATTTTTAAGTAAAGTTAATGTTGAAAATCAATTATTGGTCTTTTATTGAGTGAATTATATATAAAACTTTTGAGTTTAAAAATGATACTCAAAGCCACATGTGAAGACCAACTCTGCTTCATTTAGCAAAGGTAGCAATTTATATATATGATCTTTGAAAGTGTTATTATGACTAAATTTATTTGTCCTATTAATATTTTAAAGGCTCGAGGATGAATTTTATTTTATTTTGGAATATATATAATGTCATTAATTGAGGGTGAGACGGTGGATTCAAGTTTCATCGCACCAAAAGAGCAAGACGTCGATTAAAGTCTCAATGCACCATGATGATAAGATTTTGGGTTCAAATCCCATTAGATATGGCCAACAAGCCCTCTTATAGAAAAGGCATTCGGTTCAAATTTCAATGCAATAAATTGATGATATAATGATGAATGAGTAAATTAATGCGCTCTTGATGAAAAATTATGAAACACATAATTTTGCTCCATTATCTAAAACAAATGTGGTAGCAGTATGTAAGGAGCATAACCCTAAGACTCGGCATAGCACGGTAGCGGCAGAGGGTTGGCATGAATGACTTTGCCAAGGGCCTAGGTGCAAGTTTAATCAATCATGTGGGCAAGTTGTTGGTGCTGCTAAGTTGATGTCATGAAAGGTTGACAAGGCAGTGTCATGACATGACATGGACGCTGGCAAGGCAGCAGGCCATAGCATGGCATGGGTGCTGGTCGATATCGAACATGGGCAAATTGGCATGTGGAAAATGACAGGGTCTGGTCAAGTGTGGGAAAATCGAGTTGATTAAATTAAAATATATGCAAAGGAAAATCTAAGGCAACAAGAAAACAATGAATGGAATAAGGGAAACAAAAATTAGCATGTCTAAGGAAAACGCCGGCAAGGCAGCTGCAGGGCGTTGGCAGTGCGCAGGCATGAACGTGGGCGGCAAGACCCAAGTTGAATATGATAAGGTAATGGCTAGGCCAGGCCTTGACTTTGTCTTGGCACAAAAATTATGGAGGGAAATCGACAGCAAGGGGCGAAAATTGGCCAGCACATGCGGCGGTTACCTTTTTGTAACCGCTTGTGTCCAGATTCATTGGACCTTTTGTATAGCTTTTGAATTCAAATTTTGAATGCCTTATCAGTTGGGGATGTCAACTAAAATTAGTCTTGATTGCCCCTGATCATGACCAGTATTAGACATGTGTCAGAAGGCTGTTTATTGTACGCCAAAGGCTGCCACATGGTGTATAAATGTGCAGCGTTGGTCTTGAACGAAAATAGGAGTGAAAGAGGGAAGAAATAAGTCTCGAATTTCACTAAGTACACTAAGAAGAAACATGAGGGTTTCAATAGTATCATAGGTAGCAATCGACTTGTGATTGTGCCTTAGTCGAAGTCGAAGCCGAAGTTGTGGTAGAATTGTTGTCATAACGAGTGAGGGTCCTTTGTATTGTTTTGATATTAATATAAAGGTTGGTTTTTGCTTGTATATCTTGTGTGTATTTCAGTGTTGGCATCGAAAACAATTCTAAGGCAAAATAGTAGATGTTGTTTGAACAATAGGCAGACTTGTCTACAGGTAGGCTGAGTCAGTCTAAGGACTTGACTGCCGCACATTGGGCTAACCTCTGGCATAAAATTTGGGCGTAGTAATCCGCCCCTGTGACAACTGGTATCAGAGCACAGGTTAGACAAAATCGATGGATGGTGAAATGCTGAATTACGAGAAAGAGTGACACGATTGGAAGTGCTGATTGGTACAATGGATGATGGGGAGAACTTGGTTGATTTGATCACTCGTATTCATGGGGTGAATACGGAATTAACTTTGATGAAGGACTCCTTGAACAAATAGGTTATAACTTTGGAGGCCGATTATGCTGCCAAAAATGAAACGATCCAGGTAGATATGGAAATTATTCGCAAAGAAAAAAGAAGATCTGCGTGGTGAAGTTCTTCTTCTTCGTCGGGCATTGCAAGTAATCATTAACCCCACAAGGCTGAAAGTACCTGAACCAAAGGCGTACAATTGTGTGAGGAGCGCTAAGGAATTGGAGAATTTTTTATGGGATATTGAAAATTACTTCAAGGCAGGAAAGGTTTCGGACGGTCAGGTGTCGGTCACAACAATATATTTGGGTGATGATGCCAAAGTTTGGTGGAGGACAAGGGTTGAAGAAGTGGAGAGCGCTAATATCCCACAAATTGAAATGTGGGACATGTTGAAAAAGGAATTAAAAACCCAATTCCTTCCAAGCAACATATCTTGGGTTGCAAGGGATGGGTTGAAAAAAGAATTAAAAACCCAATTCCTTCCAAGCAACTCATCTTGGGTTGCAAGGGATGGGTTGCGGCGATTGACACAAAGCAGCACGGTGAGGACTTATGTCAAGGAGTTTTCTTCCTTGATGATCAATATAGGCAACATGGTAGAGGAAGATAAGTTGCACTATTTCATGAGCGGGTTGAAGGCGTGGGCAAAAAGATAGTTGAGAAGGCAGCATGTCCAAACTCTTAACTCTGTGATTGTGGCAGCAGACAAGTTGGCTGACTTTAATGAGGGTGACGACCCAAAAGATGCTTCAAACTCTAAGTCAAAAGACAAGGGGAAGGAGTGGAAGAAAAATGGGAAGGGCTATGTTGCTGGAAACGGAGATGAAGTGGGGAAAGTAAGACAATGGGAGTCTTCTTTTCCAAAATAGAGAGGAGGAAAGTTTGGAGGATGCTTTACTTATGGTGGTTCATATTTGAAAAGAGACTATCCGATACAAGTAAAGGTGAATTCTTTGATTGCTGCCAAATTGGACTAGGAAAACGACAAGGAGACAGAAACGTCAAATCTTAATTCTTTGATGTTGGTGGAAGATAAAGATAAAGGGCATGAAATGATCTATGTCCATGATCTAAATCATATTATATGAGGAATGATCTCGACGAGGACGTCGAGTTTTGTCATGCCTTGAGGCTACCCCTTAGACGTAACACACGACCTAGGATCACAAGTGACCCCAAGCTAACCCTGAGTCTAGTATATCACAAGCATACTGAAATGATTCTATGTAAGTGGAAGCATACTGCAAGATGAATAAATCTAAAAGAGTTCACTGAGAATATAACTGAGTTCAAATGGGAAACAACCCAAAATAACTGAATACTGACTCTATGTCTATATCTGAATACCTCAAATACTGATGAGCTTCTGGGACAAGTCCCCAGCTAACTCTATAAATACTAAAAGAATGATAATAGGCTGACTAAACTAAAAGCATAAAGAAATGTCCTGGAACTATGAGGACTCACCACTGAAGCTGCTGAATACGGACTGGAAATCGGGCTAAGCGCGTCTGGATGCTGAGCGCCTGAACCTACATCATGAAACGATGTAGCGCAAAAGTATGCGTCAGTACTTTGAATGTACTGAGCATGCAGGATATAGATACTAAGGTGAACAATGTAAACTAACAATATAAACTGAACATGGAAGTAGGCTGTACTGAAGTATAACTGAAAACAGGGCTAGATGCAATGACCAAGTACTAATCATGAAGATAACATGCAGAACTGTATATTGAAGTAAATGCTGATAACATGATCAGTGCAATAAGAGTATGACTGTGGGAGCTACTGTTAACCGACATAAACCACGTGAGCTAAATGTGGAGTCCGATGTATACCCCCTATCGAGAGGACCCAATATACCTTGCCAGGTTATAATGGCATGACTGTGGCGTGATCACTAAAACTGATGCCCAACATAGGGGACTTCTGAACCTACGTTGGCACATAGTTCTGGGAGACTTTGAGGGTACGCTGAACCCTAGTCCAACTCGGTGCTAAGTCTACTCCCAACTGAATATGTAATGGTAACACTACAACTAATATACTGAGTAGCTCAAAATAGTGACATGCTATTTGGGAATGCAACAAAAATATAATGAAAGATATGACATTCAAATATTAGAGCATGATTTTCTGACTGATCTGTCTAGCAAGTATAATTCATGAAATGATGATAATTAATACAAGCTAGGGTTATGAGTTCTATACGTGGAACTACATTAATTCTCCAAGAAAACAGGTAATCAATGCAATGGAACTATAGCAGCTAACTTTCACTGGATTCCCAAGATTTGGGAACCCTAGGTCTAAGCAATTTATGGAGAAACTGACTGAATGCTAGGGACCTAATGGGTGAAAGGAACCCACCAGTGAAATCCCACATACCTGGTGACGAAAACTACAGAGAAATCCTTTGGATTTGGGGGCTGGACTTGAAGAACACTTCTGCTTGTTCTTGGGAGAAACTGTCGCTTCTTTCTCTTCTTTTCTTTCTAAGTTGGATGATTTTTGAGAATGAGGGTTCTAGTAGTTTCTGACTAGGTTATTAGGCTTAGACTGAGTAAAACGATGTAGTTTGACATCAAACAACATAGTTTAAGTGCCCAACACATAGGGGAAAAGACCAATATGACCCTGACTTAAAGCTGATGAAGTGACTTCAAGACAGGCTTCACGGGCCGTGAAGCACTTCAAGGGTCGTCAAGCTGGTCGTGAAGCATCATCTGCCTGATAGTGCTTCCCTAAAACAAGCATAACGTTTTACTCAAAATTTCAAATAAGCCAAACTTAGTGGTGTTAGAGAGAGGACTCAAATACCTTTAATTGGATAAGTTATGGGCCACCTACTTCATTTTGTACTAAAAGATATGATCCTCTAAAGTTAACCCTAAACTCTAAGTTTGACAAACCCCCTTCATGGATGACTTCACGGACCGTTTAGACGTCCGTGGTCCTTGACCAGTGACTAGGGGAGAAGCCTTTCTTGAGTGGGCAACCTCACGACCTCTTTCACGGCCCGTTAACCTCACCACGAGCGGTCTAGGCATCCGTGGGACGGACACCATCCGAGCCAACTTTGGGAACATGTTCACGAGCCCTTTAACGGGACGTGGTCCCCTTCGTGGACCGTCTTGTGTGTCGAGAAGGGCCCATGGTCCATTTTTTGGTTCCTGGATTTTTTCCAAATTTCCCTTTTTAACCCATTTCAAAATTCGAGGTGTTACAATATCTCCCCCTTGGGATCATTCGTCCTCGAATGAAGACTAAGCAAGCTGAATTTGGAGGGAAAATGTTGCAATCCCTACCAATGGAATACTAGAAACTGATGTCTAACCGAACTGAGTTTCACAAACATGCAATTATGCTGAAATGCATGGATAATTGAGGAAACAAAATACTAAGACTGAATTACACTTGAACAAACTGAGAGGCTGGAGAGGAACTATTACCTCAAGCTGAAACTAAATCGGAGGGAAAAAGATGGAGATACTTGGCCTTCATAGCTGCTTCTGCTTCCCAAGTAGCTCCATCTACAGACTGATTCCTCCACAAAAACCTTTACTGAAGTGACTTCCTTATTTCTCAACCTACGAACCTGACGGTCAAGGATCTCAACTGGAATCTCCTCATAGGTGAGGCTATCCTTCCCAGTCACACTTTCTAAAGGTACTATCGATGTCGGACCGCCCACACACTTCTTCAACAAGGAAATGTGAAAGACTGGATGAACCGCTGCTAGTTCTTCTGGCAACTCTAACTCATAAGCCACATTACCAACCCTTTTTAGGATTCTGTAAGGACCTACATAGCTCGGACTGAGCTTTCCTTTCTTGCCAAATCTCATCACCCCCTTCATGGGTGACACTTTCAGGAAAACCCAATCATCAATTTCAAACTCTAAGTCCCTCTTCCTTACATCTGCATAGGACTTCTGACGACTCTGAGCTGTCTTTAGTTTATCTCTGATGAGCTGAACTTTCTCCATAGCCTCATGAACCGAATCTGGCCCAACCAAGGCTGCTTCACCTACTTCAAACCAACCAATCGGAGACCTGCATCTATGCCCATACAGTGCCTCATAAGGGGACATCTGAATACTGGAATGGAAACTATTATTATAGGTGAACTCTATGAGAGGTAAGTGATCATCCAAACTACCATTGAAATTGATCACGCACACTCTTAACATGTCCTCTAAGGTCTGAATGGTACGCTTTGCCTGACCATCCGTCTACGGATGAAATGCTGTACTGAGATTTACCTGAGTACCAAGACCTTTCTGAAATGATCTCCAGAAATGAGAGGTAAACTAAGGACCTCTATCTGAAATGATAGACAAAGGAACGCCATGCAACCTGACTATTTCGTTGATGTAGAGTCTGGCGTAGTTCTCCGCTGAATTTGTAGTCTTGAATGTCAAGAAGTGAGCTGACTTAGTGACTCTGTCCACTATCACCCATATGGAGTCATGCAGTCTGCGAGTACGAGGTAAACTCGTAATGAAATCCATGTTTACCACTTCCCACTTCCAAGTAGGAATGCTAATCTCTTGAGTCACACCTCCTGGTTTTTTATATTCTACCTTAACTTGCTGACAGTTGGGGCACTTAGCCACAAAATCTGCGATGTCTCTCTTCATGCGGTTCCACCAATAGACTTCCCGTAGATCATGATACATCTTAGTAGCACCTGGATGAATAGAATATTAGGAATTATGGGCTTTTACAAGGATCTGCTGCCTCAACTCACCCACATTAGGGACACACAAGCGACCCTGGTAACGAAGCATTCCATCTCCCCCTTAGGAGAAAACCTCAACTCTCTGCTGATGAACTGCACATTTCAACTGAAATAATATAGGATCACTACATTGTTTCTCCTTAACCTCCGCCACTAATGAATATTCTGATCTATTCTACACTATCACACCACCATCTGGAGTGTCCATAAGGCAAACTCCTAAGCGAGCAAGCCGTTGAACATCTCTGGCTAATTCTTTTTTCTCTTCCTCAACATGTGCCATACTACCCATGGATAGTCTGCTGAGGGCGCCAGCCACTACATTGGCCTTACCCGGATAGTAGAGCACATTCATGTCATAGTCTTTGAGGAATTCAAGCCATCTCCTCTGACGAAGATTCAACTCTTTCAGGGTGAACACATATTGGAGGATCTTATGATCTGTAAACACATCAACATGGACACTATATAAGTAATGTCTCCAAATCTTTAGTGCAAACACGACGGCTGCAAGCTCGAGGTCATGAGTCGGGTAGTTCTTCTCATGGACCTTAAGCTGTCTAGAAGCATAAGCTATGACCTTACCCTGCTGCATCAACACACAACCTAGGCCAACCCTGGATGCATCACAATAAACCACATAACCATCTGAACCCTTTGGTAGAGTCAAGACAGTAGTTGTAGTCAACTTGGTCTTCAGTTCTAAGAAGATTTTCTCACACTCATTAGACTACTGGAACTTGACCTTTTTTTTAGTCAACTTGATCAATGGGGCAGCTATGGGTGAAAATCCTTCAACAAATGTCGTGTAGTAACCGGCCAAATCTAAGAAACTTCTGATATCCATCGGAGAGGTGGGTCTGGCCAGTGCTTTACTGCCTCAATTTTCTGAGAATCCACTCAAATCCCTTCGTTGGATACCACATGACAAGGAAAGCGATCAACTGTAACTAGAATTCACATTTGCTGAACTTAGCGAATAGTTGGCGATCTTTGAGGGTTTGCAGAACCACTCTAAGATGAGTCACATACTCTCTCTCATTTCGAAAATAAATGAGGATATCATCAATAAAGATGATTACGAACAAGTCCAAATACTGCCTGAACACCCTGTTCATTAAGTCCATGAAAGCTGCAGGAGCATTTGTTAGTCCAAAAGACATAACTACAAATTCATAGTGACCATACCGAGTCCTGAAGGCTGTCTTCGGGATGTCACTATCTCTGACTCTGAGCTGATGATAGCCGGATCTGAGGTCTATCTGAGAAAAGCAACTAGCACCCTGAAGCTGGTCGAACAAGTCATCAATCCTTGGGATAGGATATTTATTCTTGATTGTGACTTTGTTCAACTGACGATAGTCAATGCACATCCTGAGAGAATCATCTTTCTTACGCACGAACAACACTGGAGTACCCCATGGAGAGATGCTGGGTCTGATGAAACCCTTATCTAGAAAGTCTTTCAACTATATGAAGGAGTTAGCTGAATATGAAGTAGGTCCAGATGACCTCTGCTAAAAAGATGACCGCTGCCCATTCCCGGTCTTTTGCTGGCCAATCTCATTACTTATTGTCTTGGCCCTCTTGTTGCGAAACTCTTCTCTATCCTTTAACCTATCCTCCCCAACTTGTTGCACGTGAATCATGAGTCTAGCTATGTCCACGTCTCCTATCAACATAGTTGCCTTACCTTACTTGTTGGATAGGCGGGATAACCCAGACACGAACAAACTCATCCTGCTCCTCATATCTGCCACCATCTCGGGTGCATAGCAGGATACTAAGTAAACTTGACAATGTACTCCTGCACACTCATCGCTTCCTGATTTAAATTCATTACCTCTCTTACTTTAACTTCCCTTAGCTCTCGGGGAAAGAAGCGCCTAAAAAAGTATTATCAAACATAGTCACGCGTAAGCACGAGTTAGAAGAAACTTTTACAGAGTTGAACTCTATTGCACGAACAGGAGTAAGAAGAAAGTGAGATGTTCCTAAAGGTCGTATACTCCCAATTATAGATGTGGCGCACTTTACACCAATAAGAAGGGCTTTACAAACACGGCTTTCAGGCACCCTAGGACTCTTGAACCTGATGCTCTGATACCAAGTTTTTCACGCCCCGAGGCTACCCCCTAGACGTAACACGGGACCTAGGACCACAAGTGACCCCAAGCTAACCTTGAGTTTGGCATATCACTAGCATACTGAAATGATTCTATGTAAGCGAAAGCATACTGCAAGATGAATAAATCTAAAAGAGTTCACTGAGAATATAACTGAGTTCAAATGGGAAACAACCCAAAATAATTGAATATTGACTATATGTCTATGTCTGAAACCTCTATTACTGATGAACTGTTGGGACAAACCCCCAGCTAACTCTATAAATACTAAAAGACTGATAATAGGCTAACTAAACTAAAAGCATAAAGAAATGTCCTGGAACTATGAGGACTCACCACTGAAGCTGCTGAGTACGGACTGGAAATCAGGCTGAGCGCCTGAACCTACATCATGAAATGATGTAGCGCAAAAGTATGCGTCAGTACTTTGGATGTACTGAGCATGTAGGATATAGATACTAAGGTGAACAATGTAAACTGACAATATAAACTTAACATGGAAGTAGGTTGTACTGAAGTATAACTGAAAATTGGGCTAGATGCAATGATCAAGTACTAATCATGAAGATAACATGTTGAACTGTATACCGAAGTCAATGATGATAACATGGTCAATGCAATAAGAGTATGACTGTGGAGCTACTGTTAACCGACATAAACCACGTGAGCTAAACGTGGAGTCCGATGTATACCCCCTATCGAGAGGACCCAATATACCTTGCCAGGTTATAATGGCATGACTGTGGCGTGATCACTAAAACTGATGCCCAACATAGGGGACTTCTGAACCTACGTTGGCACATAGTTCTGGGAGACTTTGAGGGTACGCTAAACCCTAGTCCAACTCGGTGCTAAGTCTACTCCCAACTGAATATGTAATGCTAACACTACAACTAATATACTGAGTAGCTCAAAATAGTGACATGCTATTTGGGAATGCAACAAAAATATACTGAAAGATATGACATTCAAATATTAGAGCATGATTTTCTGACTGATCTGTCTAGCAAGTATAATTCATGAAATGATGATAATTAATACAAGCTAGGGTTCTGAGTTCTATAAGTGGAACTACATTAATTCTCCAAGAAAACAGGTAATCAATGCAATGGAACTATAGCAGCTAACTTTCAATGGATTCCCAAGATTTGGGAACCCTAGGTCTAAGCAATTTATGGAGAAACTGACTGAATGCTAGGGACCTAACGGGTGAAAGAAACCCACTAGTGAAATCCCACATACCTGGTGACAAAAACTATCGAGAAATCCTTTGGATTTGGGGGCTGGACTTGAAGAACACTTTTGCTTGTTCTTGGGAGAAACTGTCGCTTCTTTCTCTTCTTTTCTTTTTAAGTTGGATGATTTTTGAGAATGAGGGTTCTAGGTAGTTTCGGACTAGGTTATTAGGCTTAGACTGAGTAAAACGTCGTAGTTTAGGCATCAAACAATGTAGTTTAAGTGCCCAACGCATAGGGGAAAAGACCAATATGACCCTGACTTAAAGCTAACAAAACGACTTCAAGACAGGCTTCACGGGCCATGAAGCACTTCAATGGTCGTCAAGCTTCATCTGCCTGACAGTGCTTCACTAAAACGGGCATAACTCTTTACTCCAAATTTCAAATAGGCCAAACTTAGTGGCGTTGGAAAGAAGACTCAAATACATTTAATTGGATAGGTCATGGGCCACCTACTTCATTTTGTACTAAAAGATATGATCCTCTAAAGTTAACCCTAAACTCTAAGTTTGACAAACCCCCTTCATGAATGACTTCACAGATTGTGTGGGGCTTCATGGACTGTTTAGACGTCCGTGGTCCTTGACCAGTGACTAGGGGAGAAGCCCTTCCTAAGTGAGCAACCTCACGACCTCTTTCACGGCCCGTGAACCTCACCACGAGCTTTCTAGGCATCCGCGGGAGGGACACCATCCAGGCCAACTCTAGGAACATGTTCACGAGCCCTTTAATGGGCCGTGGTCCCCTTCACGGACCATCTTGTGTGTCGTGAAGGGTCCATGGTTCATTTTTGGGTTCGTGGATTTTTTCCAAATTTTTGCTTTTTAATCCATTTCAAAATCCGAGGTGTTACAAGTTTCAAAGGGTAGGGGTAGTTTGTAAGGAGCTTGGCCCTAAGACTCGGCATAGCACGGTGGCGGCAAAGGGTTGGCATGAATAACTTTGCCAAGGGCCTAGGTGCAAGTTGAATCAATCACGTGTGCAAGTTGCTGGTGCTGCTAAGTTGATGTCAAGCAAGGTTGACAAGGCAGTGCCATGAAATGACATGGATGCTGGCAAGGCAGCAGGTCATGGCATGGCATGGGCGCTGGCCGACATCGAACGTGGGCAAGTTGGCATATGGAAAATGACAGGGTTTGGTCAAGTGCGGGAAAATCGAGCTGAACTAAAACAAAGTATAGGCAAAGGGAAAGTTAAGGCAACAATAAAACAATGAATGGCCCGAGGGAAATAAAAATTAGCTTGGCCAAGGAAAACGTAGGCAAGGCAGCAGCAGGGCGTTGGCAATGCACAGGCATGAACGTGGGCGGCAGGACCCGAGCTGACTATGATAAAGTAATGGCTAGGCAAAGCCTTGACATTGTCTTGGCACCAAAACTATGGAGGGAAATGGACAGCAAGGGGCGAAAATTGGCCAGCACATGGCTCATGCCAAGCACATGTGGCGGTTACCTTTTTGTAACCGCTTGTGTCCAGATTTATTGAACCTTTTGTATAGCTTTTGAATTCAAATTTTGAATGCCTTATCAGTTGGGGATGTCAACCGAAATTAGTCTTGATTGCCCCTGATCATGGCAAGTGTTAGACATGTGTCGAAATACTATTTATGGTAAGCTAAAGGCTACCACATGGTCTATAAATGTGCAGCCTTGGCCTTGGACGGAACTAGGAGTGAAAGAGGGAAGAACTAAGTCTTGAATTTCACTAAGTACACTAAGAAGAAACATGAGGGTTTCAATAGTGTCATAGGCAGAAATCAACTTGTGATTGTGCCTTAGTCGAAGTTGTGGTAAAATTGTTGTCATAACGAGTGAGGGTCCTTTGTATTGTTTTGATATTAATATAAAGATTGGGTTTTGCCCATATATCTTGAGTGTATTTCAGTGTTGGCATCAAAAAATAATTCTAAGGCAAAATAGTAGTCGTTGTTTGAACAATAGGAACACTTGTCTACAGGTAGGCTGAGTCAGGCTAAGGACTTGACTGCCACATAGTGGGCTAACCTCTGGCGTAAAATTTGGGCGTAGTAATCTGCCCCTGTGACACAATACATGATAAGTCTGAAAGATGACAAAATAACTATTGTGATTGTATAAATGAATATGAGTGTGCAAAGGACAAAACATCATCATTATGATAATTATAAAAGAAAGAACATTATGAGTTTTTAAAATGGTCCTTCAAAGAGTGAAGATAATTTTTCCATCAAATTTGATATGAAATATATTGGGCATGAAATTACCGTGTAAACTAATTTGATTTTATAAATCCTCCATCAAAATAAAGAAATATAAAGTGGTGGTGCACTTGACCTTTCAAAAGTGATGTCGACGTATGTCATATGAATATGATAAATTACAAAGCATGACAATGAACTTCTAATGAAAAATAATAATTATGAAACATGTATATATGATTATAGCCAATTCCTTGAAGAGAATATGGCTTGTGATAAGTATCATGAAAAGTCGACTATTCTTGAAAGTGAATGTGTCAAGAGATGATGAAAATTATAAATAAGGGCATACTCATGTATGATTTAATAAATACCACAACTCACCCCAATGGGAGGTTAGAGAGAAATAAGGAAATTTTATTTTGGTATAAATGGTCATCGGTCAAGTACTTTTAGTACATCATAAATATTATGGTATGTTTTATTATGAACTACCGAAAGGGTAAAAGAAGAAAATAATTCTTGGCCACAAAAAATTGTCTTTAATTATGTATCTCTCTACGTCAAAAATATTTTACCAGATATTAAATAAAAAGGGAGGAGATACTAATGACAAAAGTAAATCAAGAAACAAGTTTTGCATGTAATTATTTTGACCATGACAATAATGATCTAAATTTCTCCTTCAAAGAGATGTTCACCACACAAACAATGTTACAAAATATGTGGTAGTATCCAATATTAATTGTGATCTTTGGTGAGCTAATGTGCTACTATCCAAAGAAATAAAATTGCTCATGATATTGGAATTGTAAAAAGTCTCAAAAGAAACTTTTCAAGTTTCAAAGAAATGGTAAAAGAGAAAAAAAGATTATATCGAGACTATAAAATATGAAAAGATTTAAGATCTTCATATTACTACAATCAAAGTGGATTATAAATATTTATGTGAAAGATTACCCATTTTTTATATTGTTTGTGGTACATAAATATGAGCATGATGATGAAATCACATGCAAAAATAAACTAGAAGTTTATTGAAATAAATATCAGCTGGCATGGCCGGTTGACCATCCTGGTTCAAATATGATACGAAAATAACTGAGAATTCATGTGGTATATATATTGAAGAAATAATAATTTTTTCAAGAATTCTCTTGTGTTGTTTGTTCTCATGATAAAAATTATCGTTGTTCCAGCTAACATTAAGATTGTATCCCCTAAAATTTTAAAATATATAAAAAGGTAAATATGGGCCCGTTCACATGCCATGTGGACCATTTACTATTATAAGATTTTGATAGATGCATCTATGATATGGTCACATGTACTTTATTATCAACTTGCAACTTGATTTTTGCAAAAGTTGTTTGCTCGAATTGTTAAATCAATAGCACATTTCAAATTATAAAATTATATTGATGATGTTGGTTTATACCCAATTAGTGGTTTAAGAAAAAATTATATGCCTTCAGTTATAGCTAAACCATTGGTTATGAGAACAGATGTCACAATCCGAGCCTACACCCTGGACGTGGCCGGCACTCGAGAACTATTGCTGGTCCCTAAGCGAACCCTCATCCTGGCTGACTACAAGCGGAAGACTAACTCAAGCAATAATAGGCTTAAAACTGCATTAAATCTAATGAACTTAAATACTCAACTCATAAAGTCTAGATAATACTCAATTGAAATACTTATAGTTTGTAAAACAACTCAAAAGAAGTAAATACTGAAAGACTCCTCAACTCTATCTATCTATGAAACCTCTATAGTTCAACATGGATGTTGGGACAAGACCGACAGTATCCTAAAAACACTAAACTGAAAGGGGAAAAGGGGGAATCCTGCGGAATGCAAGGAGGCTCACCAAAGCTAACTGGAATGTCAAATGATCTCAATGAAGCATTTTTTGATGATCCTGAACACCTGTATCTGCATCATTATAAGATGCAGGTCGAATGACATCAGTACATAGAAGTATGAGTATGTAATATGGCTGAAGTGAAATAAATAACTGAACTGAAACTTTGACAGTAACTCAACTGAAATATAATATAAATCATGATGGAAAACTCATTTAAACTCTTACCAAAAGAATGCAATAATAGCATATAATGAACTGACCAGACTGAAAGAAATACTCAACTCAACTCAATGTAAAGCATGATTAGACATAAGATCATTTAAAGCTTCACAAAGTACTATATAATAATTCAAAGAAAATTGTATGTGAAAGTACAATGAAAGTACTCTTTACTCTATTAGAAAGTTTCTCTAACTGACAACCATCACTATGAGCTACGTGATGATACAGCGTCTCGCCCACGCTGCCAGAACTATCCTATACCTTTCCGGGGTATAGGACACCTCAACTAAGTGGATCCACTAAGCTCTACCCGAAGGAATAAGGAAATCATCTAAAAAGTATGAATCTTTTACCCATGTTGGCATACATGGTTTATGAGAAATTTGAGTTGTCTGAACTCATCCCCATATCGGTGCTCAATACTACTCCCAAAAATATATACTCATGCTCAAATGTATAAAATATAACTCTTTCTCAATTTGAGGTAATTACTCAAATGATCCTCTTAAAAGAGGTAATACTCTGAAACATCTCTGCACTCATAAACTCATTTAAAAATCAAAGTTTCTCTTTTCTCAATGTAAAAGTAATACATTTGAGAATCAATTAGTTCCCTTAAACTTTACTCAAAAATTCTCTTTAAACTCTACTCAAAATGACTCAAAAAGACCTCTTGAACTTTTCTCTTAAACTTACTTTAGTTTGGAATGTAAATTAAGACATATGATGAGGACATGTAGGATCTCTCAAAGATTAATGGAGACTTTAGGAGCTAATACAAAGAAGAGAACGTAGTCACGATTCGAAGGAATACGTTCGGAATGGAACACAGAAGGAAAAAGGCCAGACAACCCCTGGCGTACTGCTGGCGTGGGGCACCAGGCCCTAAACTACTGACCAGAGTTTGGGGTGTACTATTGGCGTGGCATGCCAGGCCCCAAACTACTGACCAGTAGTTCTGGTGCTATGGTGGCGCGCCGTGCCAGCCCCCTATCCAGAAATCTAACGAATTTTCTTGCTCAATTTCGGGTTCTAACTCATCTAGAATCGATTGGTTTCTTCCAAATTATCTTTGATTCACAAACCCAACACGAAATTGTTGAAATTTCACTCAAATTCTATCAAGAAACACCACTCATTCGCGAAACCCTCACCTCGAGAACTCAAAACCTCCATTGATAATGAATGAAGTTTAAAACTCAAGAACTCTTCAAGAATGTTTACATAAACGATTTTGCGGGCAAATTAATGAAAGAATTACATGTTTGGCGTGAGGACGAACAAGTCCAGCGTCTGCAAGTATGCAAACTGACTCCATTTTTTGGCATAGTAGGTAATGCGTAGTCTCTTAGTGATTCGGTACTATGGAAAGCCTCACATACCAGGAAAGAATGATGTTCTTGGTGAAAATCACAATTCTTGAAGAACGCTTGAACTTAGCCCTTTTTCTCTTCTTGAAACCTCGCTTTAAAACCCTAAGTATTTAGGAACATGAATAGGTTATTTAGAATCTGATTAGACCTTTAATTGGGTCAGGAAAAACGTGCTAAGCCTAGTGGGAAAAAGGAAAAGTTCAAAATACCCTTTCCTAAAACGAATGAAGTGCCTTAAATATAGAGGCTTCACTCAAGCGGGTATAACTTTTTTCTCCAATCTTTAAATGGAGCAAACTTGGTGCGTTGGAAAGAGGACTCAAAGACCTTCGATTTGATAATTCATGGATCATCTAACACATTATGTGCTGAGATATATGATCATTTCAAGTTGACCTAAGTAGAATCTTAGATAAAACTTACTCGGTAGGGAAGCTTCCAACTCAACTTTGTGCTAGGGGATTCTAGTGGCCTTAATTGATATCCAAAATCATTCCCAAACTAATGAATTGACCTTAGAATCTAAGAACAATTAAGAATCACTCGGCACGATCTTATACGAAATTCAAGAATGGTTCGGGTCTTAACTTAGAAACTTTTGGGGTGTTACAACAGAACTCCCAAAAGAAACTTGGTATGAGATGTGTTATTTAAAGTATAGCAACACTTGTACGTATCAAGCCAATAAGGTTCTCCTATTAATATTAGTTCAGGGTCAGAAACCAAATAATTCTCATCTAGAAATTTAAATGTGTAGTATATTATTAAATTGCTCCACCATTATGCAATGCACAAAGATGAGTCCCCAAATAAGGTTGGGTGAATATTAGATTCTCTAACATTAGAGGGAGATAAGCAATTGGAAACTAAGTTATACATAATGAATTATCATTGATATGATCCTCGTTGAAAAGATAATTTAAGTCAACTGTCAAAAACACATTTGCTGACCCTATGTTATCCAGTGATAAATGCTCTAATGAAAGGTCTTTGAAAGACATATTTTACGGCATGCCTGAAGTATGATAAATTAATCGCTTCGAAAGATAAAACTTTTGAAAAATAAGAAGAGCAAATGATCATTTTTGTTATAATAATGAGGCAAGTGCTTTAAAGATAGCACCAAGACATAACACTTCATAAAACCTTGATAAAGGTTCATGTACCTAGAAATGATGAAAAAGGAAGAAATCTTGATAAGCTATGTCACATTGGAACGGATATCAAATGACCGTCCACGGTATCTTTGATATAATATAGTGCTCAAAATTATAAGTGGTGATGAGGATCTTGTTATTAAATTTATCAAAGAGAGTTGATAGATAAATTATTGGCACCAAAGAAAATACAATTCAAGTATATTTTATTTCACTTGGAAAAGTGATGTTCTGGACTTATTTTGTCCATATACCAAGATATAATGTCAGTGGGGTACAAATGAATTATTGTGCGATAAGTAAAACCGTAAAATATAAAGTTTGGCTTGTGCATTTGAAAATAAATATTTTTCGCAAAAGTCCTGACATTATTGTATGGAGATGTATTCTCCTATGGTGGATGCAATGAGGTATCTTTCAATATGACAAAATATGAAAAACTTGAATACGTATAATGAATGATTATCATGTCTAGCTAGATAGTAAATATTATATGAAAATTCATGAAGGATTTAATAGGTTTTAAAGCGATCCCATTGAATAGTACCCCAATGGTTGTGAGATCGCTTAACATAAAGATCAAGTTCGATCTCATTAAAATGGTTAGAAAGTACCATGACATAGTACAACTTGGTGCACTTTTGTATTCTACTATTACTATTCATGGTATAGTAATTTTATTTGTGTGCACGCAAGATATAATATTACTCTTATCGATAGAGATATCAAAGTGAATCAAATATTGATTTATAAATTTTTTTATTCTAACCAATCTTGTCAATGTTTATTGATTATGAAACTGCAGAAAATCATTTGATTTATATGAAGTTTGATCTCAAGAAAGTTATTTGTTTCATGAGGGAATATACTATCATATCATATTATTCTACAAGACAGTCAATTTTATTATCATGCAAATGAGAGTGTCTGTCACTTGGTTATTACTACGAACAAGTCAAATGAACAATTCATCTATGCCAATGAGGTCACAAACCGAGTGATTGTCTAGAATATATTTGGTTGAGATCAATAAACATATCCAGGAAATATGTGACATTTCTTTGTAAAAAGGATATTCCAACAACATTATATGAAGACAATGTTGCATGTGCTCAACTAAGAGGAGGATACATCAAAGGAGATTGAACAAAATATGTTTCCTTAAAGTTCTTCTTCTCATTCATGATCTTCAAAAGAATTTAGCAGATGTTCAACACTTCGTATTCATCAAGGCATTATCAACTTCAACCTTTGAGAAGCCGAGATATATGATTTGAATGTATCATTTTCGGGTTGTTAAGTGATGTTTTAATCAGGGGGAGTAAATACATGTTGCACTCTTTTTCCCTTAACCAGATTTTGTCCCACTGGTTTTCCTGGTAAGGTTTTTAATGAGGCAGCTCTCAATGCGTATTACTAGATATGTGTACTCTTTTTCTTTCACTAGGACTTTTTCCCACAAGATTTTTCCTAGTAAAGTTTTAACGAGGCACATTATTTATGGATGAAATCCAATGAGTAATAAATACATCATATTATGGATATCCATCACACAGTTTTCTGAATAAGCTTGGAATCAAGAAAACAATTTACAAGCTGCTCTGCAAGCAGGTACCTATAAGTAAATTACAAGCAGCTCCGCAAGCAAGTTCCTATAAGCAGCTTACACAAACAAGTTCATTCAATCAACTTACAAGGAGCTTCCTTCAAGAGGTTTGTAATGAGGCAACGAATAAAGCGTATTACAAATAATTATAAACATTTTTTCTTTTTTTAGGTACATGAATATCCAAGAGGGAGTGTTGTAAATAATGTATATTCATGGGTCCCACTTTAGTGAAAACTAATTCCTATAAGTAATTGTTATCCCTATAAAAGAGGCAATGCAGAGGAACACCAAAAGTAAGTAAAGAAAAACTATTATTCTCTCCATTCAATTGCTTTCTCTGTTACTCTCTTTCTTTCTCTATTCTGTTACTTTCTCTCACTTTCCTCTTTTGTTTTTCCTTTCTTATTATACTTATTATTAATATTTTATAACACAAATCTCTTTTTCCTTTTATCTCTCTGCCAAAATGAACATACCAGCTAAGAATTCCAAAGAGAACTAAGAATTCAAATTCTCTGCCAAGAATATGAGCTCCCAATTTAGAACTTTCAACGTAATTAGCTCCCAATGTTGAAAATTCCAAATTTCTTTAAATCTCTCCCATAATTATCTCCCAATATTCCCCCAAATTTCTTCAGTGTTTCCCAGATTTCTTTATAAATTGCACATTGAAGGAGGAGATTGTTCTCATTATTCTATCATAAATTGCACATTAAAGGTGACTGTTCTCAATATTCAAATTCGGTAAGCTCTGTTGGGTATTAATTGCCCTGAGTTTCTTACCATAAATAGGTTTTCCTTTTCCTAAAAGGAAAATATGTAATCTCCATATTTGACTAGTCCTTTTCTGGTAGGAAAATGTTTATGGTTATTCCTTTTCTTGTAGGAAAAGGTTTAGGACTCTATAAATAGAGGCTTGTTCCTTCTAACTTAATCAGCAATCACAATGTAGTCCTAGGGGCTTTGAGAGTTTTGGTTAGGGGGAGAGTTTGTGGGATACAAGTGAAATGTTTTCACTTGTGTGAACCTCCCGAGTGAGGTTGAAGTTGTTTCTCTCTCTATATTTTGTACTCTCATATTTATATAGTGGATTGCTCATCTCCTTTGTGGATGTAGGTCGGTTGATCGAACCACGTTAAATCTTTGTGTCTTTTGGTATATTTCTCGCATGTCTTCTTACTTATGGTTTATCGAGGTTTGCTTTGCTAGCTTCCGCATGACACCTGATTATTTCTATCCTAACAAGCTCTCCCAAGTTTGTTCCACTTTAAATCGTGAATTGATTGTAAGCTTGTAGTCTTTTTTTCTATTGAAGGTGACTGTTCTCAATATTCTCACATTTCATGCATGTTTGGGATTATAGAAATTTGTTAGGGTTCATGCATGTAGAGTTCAAGCTTTCTCTTAGGGTTTTCTTTCCTTTAGATTTGTGTGTACTTTTTGTCTGTTTTTCTGTTCAACTCAGTTATCATATATGGGTTTGATAGGTTGTCGAGGCATCGAAACCTGCTGGTCACTGTAAAGCACTTGATAGGTATCTCTTATCAGTGTAACTTTCTTTTCTACGAATATATTATCGCTACTTGCAAATTACATCAGTAGCGTCTTTGTGTAATAAACTGTTGTATTAATATTTTGTTCATCTTAGTAACATTTTCTATTAGAAAGTGACATGCTCTTTTTTTGTTAAAATTTTTGGTCAGTAGGTTTCTTTTTTGTTGTCTCTGTATTTTTTTTTGTTGATAAGGTGAGATAATTTGTTGTGCCTGTAATGATGTAAATAAGTAAACCTTTGGCTTTGAGAGGATTGCTGATTATTCAAAAACTCTCTAGTTCAACTTTGATTTTCAATTTATCTGCTATATAATGTATTTAAGTCTAATATACTTTATTTTTCAGATTATTAGTTCATGTATGTTACAAGAAGTGATAACTTGTTATTGTAAGTAACTCCATTAACGTGTTTCCAGTTTTACATACATAAATAAGATGATTAGTATGTGCCTAAAATTTAGATTCACAGTTAAGGTAAATAGTTACTAGCATAAATATACCTCCTATTCTTATCTTTTATTTTGAAATTGTGATATTATTGAACTTTAAGTTGAATGGTTATGTTGTCCTTTCTAGCCATGCCAATTGATAAATCTTGGATTGGCAAACCACAAAACACTTCTGAATATGCAAATGGGGTAAGAAAGTTTCTTGATTTTGCCTTTGAAAATGGGTCTATTGACGGTGATGTAATTAAATGTCCATGTTCGAGATGCGGTTTTAATAAGTGGCAAAGAAGAGGTGTAGTTCAAGAGCACCTAACATTAAAGCCTTTTCCAGTAAATTACAAAATTTGGTATTTGCATGGTGAAGACTCAAATACAACTATACCACAAACATTTCAGAGTTCACGGGCCACAACAGAAACTTTGCAGTCCTGTGATCTAATGGAATCCATGATTAATAATGCATTTGGATTCAATGGGAACAATATGAATAAACCTGATGTGCCTATGAATGGAGAAGAAATACTTAATGAAGAGCATATTGAAAAGCATAATGAAGATTATGCAAAGTTCTATGAATTGATCGAAGATGACAAGAAACCATTATATGAAGGGTGTACGAAGTATTCCAAATTATTCTTTCTACTCAAATTGTATCACATAAAGTGTTTGTGTCGAATGACTGATAAAGCAATGGGTATGATACTGGAATTGTTAAAAGATGCCTTTGAAGATGCCAAGATTCATGTTTCCTTTTATGAGGCCAAAAAAACCATCAACAAACTTGGTCTTAATTATACCAAAATACATGCTTGTCCAAATGACTGTATGTTATATTTTGGGGAACATGATGAAGGCTTGCAAGAATGCAAAAAAAGCAAGACATCTAGGTGGAAGGATAGTAAAAAAAGTAACCTGCAAAGATTTTGTTCTACTTTCCACTAAAACCGAGGCTGCAAAGGTTGTTCATGTGCTCTAAAACTGCAGAGTCTATGAGATGGCATTCTTTAGGGGGTAACCAAGATGGATTGATGAGGCATGCAAGGGATTCTCAGGCTTGGAAAACATTTCACTTGCTTCATCCTGAATTTTCTTCAGATCCTCGGAATGTTCGACTTGGCCTAGCTAGTGATGGTTTTAATCCTTTTGGAGCAATGTCATCAACTTATAGTAGTTGGCCAGTGATTCTTATTCAATACAACTGTCCTCCTTGAGAGTGTATGAAACAGTCTTCATTCATTCTCTCAATGATCATTCCAGGAAAAAAAATGCCTGTAAATGACATAGACGTCTACTTACAACCTCTTATCCAAGAGTTGAAGAAATTGTGGTATGATGGGGTCCAGACATTAGATTCTTCAAAAAAGGAAACATTTAAAATGCGAACAGCTTTAATGTGGACAATTTGTGATTTTCCTGGGTTTGGTAACTTATCCGGATGGAACACATACACTCAGTTTGCTTGCCCCACATGTAACTTTGCTACATACTCCTACAGGTTGAAGCATAGTAGAAAATGGTGTTATATGGGTCATCGTCATTTTCTTGAAAGCGGCCATCGATTTAGATTACAACATCTTCGTTTTAATGGGAAAATCGAGCAACGGGAGTCAGCAGTTACGTTATGAGGATCAGACATCTTGAAACAAATGGAGGGCATTAATGTCAATTTTGGAAAAACACCTGAGTCAAATAGTAAGCGCAAAAGAGAAAGAGAAGCTAGAGGAAAAACTATTGTTGAAGATGAATCGAGACAATGGAGAAAGAGAAGCATATTTTTTGACCTTCCTTATTGGGAATCTAACTTGTTGCGTCATAATCTAGATGTCATGCACATTGAGAAGAATGTGTGTGAGAATGTGATATATACTTTGCTTAGTGATTCTGAAAAGTCAAAAGACAATCCTCAAGCTCGAAAGGATCTTAGAGAAATGGGCATAAGAAAAGAACTTTGGCCAGATGAGAATGAAAATTATCGTCCAGCTTTATTTACTATTTTAAATACAAAGAAAAATGGTTTTAACAAAGATGTATTTTTGCGGACTCTGAAGAATTTCAAAATGCCTGATGGATATGCAAGCAACATTTCGAGATGTATTGACTTGAAACAGCGAAAGCTAGCTATTCGGAATGAAGAGTCGTGATTTTCACATTCTCATGCAACACTTGCTACCAATTGCAATACGTAAAGTTTTTCCTGATAAGTTGACTGTTGTGCTAATGTTGTTGAGTTCGTTCTTTCGACAATTATGTGCCAAAAACTTAAGTCTCTCAGATCTTGACAAGCTCCAATCTCGATATGTTCAAACTATTAACCACTTAGAAATATTATTTCCTCCCACATTCTTTACAATCATGGTTCATTTGACTTGTCATCTAGTCGCTGAAGCAAAACTTGGGGGTCCGGTGCAGTATCGGTGGATGTGTTCTGTGGAAAGGTAAGTAAAATTTCTTATTTCATATTGGAATTTATTCTTTAAGTCAATGATATAAAATTGTATCTGTTAACTAACTATTCATCTTTTGATTAGGTACTTAAGACACTTGAAGTCCTGTGTGCGAAAAATGTCACAACCAGAAGGTTTCATAGCTGAAGGAGATGTAGCTGAAGAGGCTCTTACCTTTTTCTCTCAATATCTTGAAGGGATCGAGACAAGAATTAATAGACCACGTCGTGTTAATGATTATCTTGAGGATAGAGGCTCACAAATTCATCTAGAATGTTCCCACCAGTTGGTAAAGGAGTAGGAGCTGAAACATTTGAGTTGTCACATATGGTAAAACGTCAAGCTCATCGATATGTGGTACTCAACTGTCCGCAAGTCATGCCATTCATTGAGTGAGTATTTACACTGTTTTTGATCTTACACTATTTTTGTGTCAGATACTTTATGTATGCATATATAATCTCAGAGAGTATACATTTTTGGTGTCTCTGTCTTTGTGAGGACTGTGTGTGAAACCATCCATGGTGTTTCTGTCTCAACTAGCTTTGTGGGGGCTGTCCATTTTTTAGTAAGAATTACTGGAGTGCTCTGTTTTGGTTATTTCTGTTTTAACTGTCCTCCAGTCTCTCTGGAAACTGCATTTGCTTAATTATGACGGGAGTTTTTTGAACTTCTAACTGTATGTTGTTAGCCTGAACTTATGTGCAATACGATGTCGTTCAGGTTGGCGGAGGTAGAAAATTCCAGCTGAATGTGCCACAAGCTATTGCAGTTAAAATAGTCTTTCTTAAGCAATTTAGATATTTCATTTTTGCCCTGTAATTTGGAGGGTGAGTCCTGTCTTCTGTACTTAGAATGCTGGTGTACAAACAAATTGAAACTTCTTTGTAGGGAAAAAGAGAACTAAATATAATTTGGGCAGTATGTGTTTCAATCTGTATATGGAAGTTATACATAAGCTGTTTATACATGGTAGCTGATTATTTTGGTGTTCTCTGAAGATTAGTATAGTTGACATAGTGAAGTCCAAATCTTAGCCTCTATCCCTCTAGCCACTCAAAGTTGTCGAGAAGGGACCAAACAAAGTACCCCCTCACATCTGCACCTTCATTGATAGCAGTTGCCAGTGAATTTAAGTACCTATGCATATAGTTCACTCTATGAATATCGTTCAAGGTGTCCGTTATTGAAGGATTCAGATTATCGTTCTCAGCAATGCCTGCAACATTTCCAGTTGTGTCAGTAGTTGCATCCCAACAGATCAAAATGCATCGTGTTCAGATTATTAGTTGATAAACCGCATCTCGCTTCTATATGACAAGAATGTGAAATTTCTTTTCTTCTTACCATTTTCGGTGATAACCATTGGAGTATTGTTGAATCTTTCCTTCATGTACACAACAATTTTTTTGTTTTAGAAGCAACTTCTGGGATACTGCTGACCTTAATTATCCATCACGTCTTCCCCTTGCATTTGTACAGTACAATACTGCTGACCTTAATTATCCATCACGTCTTCCCCTTGCATTTGTACAGTACAATACTGCTGACCTTAATTATCCATGAATCTGGAAGAGAGGGTTGATAATTATATACATTTCATGTAGTGAATTTAAAGATCATATACGAAGCCGGTGGAAGGGTCGAAAGCCTTCAAGTATGGATATAGAGAAGATAGTTAATAAAGACTTCATTGATTGGTTTCCTCGAAAGGTTAGTTTCATAACATATTAGAGTGTTATAAATTTAAAACTATTCCTAACACGTTTTTTTTTTCTTCAGATTATGAACGTGGACATTTTGAACACTATCTCAGATGACCTTAAGTTTCTAGCAAATGGGCCAGCACCACATGCTAGAAGGTTTACAATATTTAATATCAATGGAATCAAATTTCGGACAAGTCGAGAACATGAGCTGAAAACTCAGAATAGTGAAGTTTTTCTGACTTCGTCCACATCTTGTATTGCTAGCAGTTCTGATGGAAACTTGATGCTAGCGGATTTGCCTTATTATGGAAAATTGGAAGACATTATTGAACTTAACTATTATGGTCAATTTACAGTTACATTATTCAAATGTAAATGGGCTGACACAACTAGGGACAGGGGGTTTAAAAAGGATTCATGGGGATTTCCTTCTGTTAATTTTTCACAAATGATTCACATTGGTGATCGTGAAGAGCATGATCCATTCATTGAAGCTTCACAACCTCAAATGGTATATTATGTGGATGATGAGTTGGATAAAGGCTGGAGTACAGTTGTTCACTTGAAGCCAAGAGACTTATATGATATGGGAGAGGAAGGAGAAAATGAAGTTATTGAGAATGAATTTCCCGTGCAAGACTTAGATCGATTCTTTGGTGACGTTAATGATCTATTTTTTTGTACAGAGGATGAAGCTGATGAATTTCCGGTGCAAGACTAGATTGGTTTAAGATTACAGTCACTTTTTGATTTCTCTGACTTTTTTACCAAGCTATTTTCGTTCATTAGTTAAGCTTTAGTTGGTTTTGTCTTGAAGTATTCAATTTGTATGACTCATTTAATCAGGCTACTTTTGTTTATTGTAATTTGCATTTGACTCATTTTTACTTCAGCTACTTATATAAATCTTGATTATATCTTTGTTGTCTTTAAAATTGGCTATATGTGTGCAAGTTTATAATTTTTTTAATATGTATGCAGAGATGCCGAAGCAAAATCAGTATAAAAATATGTGCAAATCAGCGGCGAGCTCTTCTCTTACTCCAGGACACTTCCCTCAACCTCAGGCTCAAGCTTCATCTTCATCATCACAATTAAAAACAAGTTAAAAATGATTAGAATGAAGATCAAGGATGTCCATATAACATGGAAAATGGATTGCGGATAATTGTAGAATGTGATTAATATGGTGTACTTATTGAAAAAGCAGCCGGCATAATTGCTGGAGTGATGGGGCAGTTTGCCACAAATGCTCTGTACTTTCCTATCAGCTTTAAGAAATGGTCAGACATGCCTGATTCTTAATTCGATCGTGTTTTTGATGAAATCCTAATGGTACTTCCCTGTAAATTATTTTGCTTATCTTGAATCTTTTAGTTATATATGTAAAACTGCAGTAAACTAACATCACTTTTTGAAGGCTCGATTTTTCTTTAGGATTGATCATCAAAAAGCAAAAAGATGGGCTGGCAGTAATCTTAACAAAAAGTGGAAGGACCACAGGCATAAATTATGGCATGCGGCAAAAAATCCATTATTGAGTAAAGAAGAGATCATTAATTAGAAAATCTCCGAATGGTATACCCATGGATCAATGGGCACTGTTTGTTAATTATCGCATGGACGAGAAAACACAAGTACTTAACATTTCTAATTCTTTTTTTTCTTTCTATTGCTTGTTCTTCTCTGCCATTGTTGTGGCCGTTTTATTTTCTTTCTAATGCTTCTTCTTTTCTGCCACATATTTTTTCTCTACCTGAAGTTAACTGTTCATATTGTTCCTATTTAACCTGTAGAAACTTTGCAAGAAGAATCAACAGATTCGACAAAATCAAACTCCACATACTGGAGGTGCCAAGAGTTTGGGTAGAAGAAGAGCTAAAATGGTAGTTTAATACAAGGCTGAACCCATCGGTAGCCCCCTAAAGTTGGAACCAAATTTCACTTAAACACCTCAACTAAGCTTTGTTTATTTTAGACACCTCATGTCATATCTTGCTGTGTCATTTTAACAATTTTTGCTGATGTGGCATAATGAGTGTAATACACTCATTACCAAGCGCGTGAAAGGCTTACTTAGTCATTTTTATTTTTTTTTTAAATTTCTTCCCTATTTTTTAGCCACTATCTCCCAAAACTAAACTCCTTCTATGGAGAAATAGATTTGATGATGTTACAGACAAAAAAGCGAATTTCAACACCAAGAAATTTCACAAAAAATGAATTTTGAGCCCCATTAGCCCACAATGCATGCTGTCGTAAAGAAGAAGAAAAACGGAAAGTCATGGATTGATGAATAATCTTAACTTAGTTTCGAGTATTCGTACGTGTATGTGTTTGATATTTTATTCGAGTTAGAACAGCCATAAAACTAAGCCGAATTTGATGACTAGTAGTCAAATCTAGAATTTGTTAGCACTTTTTCCCTCTTCAATCACAAATCTTGAAGAAGACGATGGATGGGGTGGAGGAGGGTGGAGAAGATGTGGGTGGGGAGGGGTTGGGATTAGGGTGGGTAGAGGTGGAGAAGACGCTAGGTGGGTGGGGAACAGTGGAGAAGACGATCTGGGTTGGGGAGGGAGGGGTTGGGGTGGGTGGGGTGAAGAAGATGATCTGGTGGGGTTAGGTTATTTTTTTAAAAAAAATTTGAGCAAAAAAATTCCACATGCCATTTAGTCATTGGCCACTTTTTTTTAACTAAAAAATTATTATTTGAGAATATTATTTTTTATATATATACCACGTGTCTTTATTTAATTCGCCATTTTGACACGTCATTAGCGAGTGTGTTACACACACCTTACATGTTTGACTGATTGTTAAAAAAGTGTCAAAATGACACAGTGGAACATGACAAGAGGTGTCTAAAATGAATAAAGCTTAGTTGAAGTGTCTTAAGTGAAAATTGATACCAACTTTAGGGGGCTAGCGATGGGTTCAGCCTAAATACAATGTTCTTAGATAAATATATTCTTAATTAAGTATTAATGTCTTACAATTTGAAAATTTTAGATGGCAAAGGAAAAAGATGTTGATCGAGGCAAAATGTGGACTGAGACTCATAAGAGAAAAGATGGAAGTTATGTAACTGAGGCGGCTAGAGAGATTGGGGTAAGTGTTCTTCATATATATGATTACTCGAGTAGCTATTTAATCAGTTTTCTGGTTATGGTGACATAGAAAAAAAACTACTGCTTCAATTGTGTCAAATTACTGAAATTGAGGACCAAAAACTACTTCCCCTGTAATGGAATACAAAAATCTGATCCTCCTGAAGGATTAAGCATGATAGAGTCTTATTGTTATTGTTTGCTTTTTCTGTATGTGCTTTGCTTCATCAATGAGATGAGTCTAAATGGATAGTAGCTGACACCATCAGCTTGGAATTGAGGCTTAGTTAATGTTATTGTAGTATGGATATTTCATGAATGTGTTTTGTTGTATATTATACTCTGGAACTTATCTCCTTGTACTGTCTTGTAGATTCGATGTCAAATGTCTTAAATGTGATTTTAGTTCTGACTATTATTAGCCTATGGTTATCTTGTAGTACTGAAATGCAACAGTGAAGTCTTCCTCTGTGTACTAATTCTACTGTGCAGCAGCAACAACCCCGTTGTTCTTGCCCCATCTTTTTAATGTTACTTGTTGTGAAGCACTTCCTAATTAGGTATTAAGGACTTATCTTACGAACTTTAGACTTAAGCGTGTGTCCTATCTATTTGTGGATTTCTACAAAAAGCTCTAGATGTTAGCAATCTTTCTTCAAGTATCTACTTGCTGATATGACCCAGAAGTAAGTAAAAAGTAAGTTACTACTCAAAGCTCTATGTTGAAATATTGCTACTCAAAGCTCTAGATGTTGCTCTTTTTTTGTTCAAGATTTTACTGAAATCTCACCTTGGTTGCAGCCTTTCCATTCATATTTCTTCTAAAATTAACTATAGCCAAGTCCCATTAACTCTAGAATCAGAGACAATAGCATTTGAAGACAATACCAAATCTTAGAATCTGAGAATTTGTAATTCGAAGATACATGGTCCCTCTATCTTCCTCCGACTATTATCAGTTTCACTATCACTGTCGTCAGAACTGGATGATGATAATTCGGATCCTGAAGAAATAAATGTGACATTTAGCAGTGATTAAAAGACTTAAAATAAGTGGACAAATAGAAAATAATCATTCAGAAACAACTATTGATCCTGTTCATATAATAGAGAGTTTTAAAAAAGTTAGCCACAAAGATAAAGCTAGTTTTCTTTTTGACGAGTACAAAGATAAAGCTAGCTGTAACAAGTTTGAAAGAAACAAAGAGATAAATCAAGTTGTAAAAGTATTAGAGATCGATTTGTCTAAATCTTTCATAGACTCTTTTGTATAGAAAATATTTCATATAGACTGCTCTTTGTTTAAGATCACTGTCTTGTCTTCTTATTAAAAAGTAAGTATTGGTGGTCAAAGATTTAGATGTTTTGTGGTTGTAGACAATAAGTACTCAAGTCTACATGTCTTATATAAGTTGTGCAATACAATCTGGGTCACATTTTTAAGTCTAAAGTTCATAATCTGAGAGGAAAGAAGTTGTTCGTTAGATCTACATTTTTTAATCTAGCAGGTTTATGATATAAGATATCAGCATACGTGAGATATTAAGTGTCTTAATTCCTGATAGCTCAGATAAAATCAGTGATACATCCTTCAATATATGTGTCGTTCGAGTCATCAACTAGTATTTGACAACAATAGTATGCTTGTTTTTCTTTTACACAAGAGAAAATTGAAGAAATTTGAAGTCAAAGGCCAGAAAGTATTGTCGAAGTTTCACCTAATGATGCACTTGGCATAGTACTCGATCTTGAACACCCAGGCCGTGTTCGAGGGTTAGGTGATAACGACACAAATAGCATGGATCACATGAAAGCTTTAGAGGAACTTGATGGACACAAAGTAAAGACATACAATGTGTGGAAGGTCCATCAAAGTGAAGAGAAAGAAGAAAGAGGTCATTTGTGTTAATAGTCCTCTCATAAATTCAAGAATTCACAAAAGAAGGCAACCAAACAAGACCCTTATGTAATTAAGGGTAAAATTGTAAAGAAAGTGTCTTCTTTATTTTATTAGTATAAATAGTAGTCTTTTTCATTTTAGATGACTTAGATTATAAAGATTTTGAATGTTGAATGAAGAAACTCTTTCAAGAGTGTAGTTTAAGGGTGGAATCCCTTTAGTTTAGTGTAGTTAGTGTAGCTAAATCTAGATTAGTGATGGGTGAATTTTCATTTTTGATTTAGGACTTCTTAACCTTGATTTCACTTGAGATTGCTTATTTCTGGTTTTCAATTTGAGTTTTTTCTTTTTAAATTCAAGTTTCTCTTTCTTCCTTGGTTGATTGTTTATTCAATTAGCCTTTCTTTCTTCCCTTCTCATATCTTATTTCTCATCTATCTTACTTTTGTGTTGTTAATTTTGCATTTAGTTTCAATTGGTTTCAACCCCAATTGGAATCCTTATCATTTGGTATCAAGAGCCTCGGTTTAGATTTGTTCCTACAAATCTAGTCTTGGTTTGCAAAATAAAAAAAAATCCAATTTTTTTTAATTTTGATTTGTTGTTTTTGACACTAGATTATTGTTCCCTAGTGTTTTTTGAGTCTATATTTCAAATTTCGTTCAATTTGGAGTTGTAGAAGTGAAGTTGCCATTAAAGGATTTTGAGCTTTGTAAACTTTTCAAATTTTGGAAGTGGATCTTGTTATTGAGGAGAAATTGAAGGTTAATAATCATTACGGTTTGTTCTCTAAGTCAAGGGGAAGATAATCATAACGTTTGAGCTAATTCCGAGGTATTTTGAAGGTATTGGAATTAATAGGTGTTCTATGTGTTCTTGGTGTTCTTCAAGTTGTTCTTGAAGAAGAAGGAAGAAAGTACATTTGATCCAACATTTTCAAGTCAATTGGTCAAGGTGTTTTTGGGTCCATTGGTGGAGATTTGAAAAAAAAAATTAATTTCCACGTGGACTGCCACGTTAGCAGTCAACAGAATCAACTGCCAACACAGCATCCATGCCAGTGCCATCTCAGGTGACTGCAACACAGAGAGGTGCCACTCTCTGATGCACGTGTGAGGTACAACTTCAGAGAGTAGGGTTTTGGTTTTTGCCTCAAAATTTGGCTAAGTATGAGAGTTTTGTGGGTCGAAAATTTTTTCTAAGTGTCCAAATTCACTTCTTCTTCTTCTAAACTCATTTTTCTTCCATTCCTCAACTATTTAACAACTAATTAACATCTTTAATTACTTGTTAACTAGTTTTAATTATCAAACTATCCAATTAAAGTCTTACAAGTAATGAACTTCTTTGAGGCTTAAAAAATTTTCCAAGTGTCAAAATTCACTTCTTCTTCTTTCATACTCATTTTTCTTCCATTGCTCAACTATTTAACAATTAATTAACATCTTTAATTACTTATTAACTAGTTTTTAATCATCAAATCATTTTTTTGATCCTTCAAATTAAGTAACAACAAGTAATTCTTCTACTTTTGTTACTTAGTTTGTTTTGAGTCCGAATCTTTTTGTGCTTTTTTTTTCTACTTTTCTCATGTTAATTCATTGATAACATTCTTGATTCAAGTCCTTTAGCTTTTTGGGTCATTCTTCTTTCAAGAATCACAAGAATCCAGTCCACCACAAAGAATTAGTGATCTCGTGAATTGATTGGGCAAAGGTAGTTCTCTATCAACTTTGGGAAGACACTTTAGGAAGGTGAGTGTGAGATTAAACATGAGAGGTGTGAGGAATTTCGTCACTAACCATGTTTGCTAAGTTTTGTAGGTACCAAAGGTGATTACAAGGAAGAATGTCATCCGTAACTTTCGAATATTGTGGAGATGACATTAGTGAATACGCTTGTAGCAATATAAGCTACAAGCACGGTGAAAATGAGTTTTGTAAGGGCTATGATGGTCCTTATGAGCATGGTAATGGGGCTCTTGAGTATGATAGTGATTCCTATGAGGGCTATGATGGTCCATGGGATAATGAACAACATAGTGGTGAAAACTACTACTCCAGACATGATTATGAGATGAATGGAGCTTATTACTCTTGTGAGACCTTATGGAGTCTACCATTGTGAAGATGATGGTTCTCATGCTTTGCACCATGGTTATGATGGTGATGTGAGGTACAATTCTCTCTCATAGGTCTTATGAATCCTTTGAGCGTAATCTAGATAGAAATGGAAGTTGTGAGGTTGAATTTCCTTCCTCGTCTTGTGCTACTTCCTATTCTAAGAAAGAAGGCATAGATGTTTGGGCGAGACCATTTCAAAGTTGTTATGTAGACCATAGAAGTAGTACATTCCCTACTTCTCGAAACATGATAACTTATTCTTCTCATCCTAGTTCCAATGTTTCTTGTTCTCCATATGGTGATGAGGTTGGAGGTAGAGTGGGAGGAACACTAAGCCATGAAGTCGTAGAGTTAAGAGAATCATTTACCACATTGAGGAAAGATTTAGATGATTTCTTGCGGATGTTTGAAAAGGTCAAGTCTATGGTACAAAAGAGGCAAGTTATTCATCACGAAGATAAACCTAAGGAGTTACCTTTGGATGCAAAACAAGATACTCCTTATAAGGATGGCACTAAGGAGTTGAACATGGAAGTCAACTCCTTGTGCACCAAAATGGAAGTTAAACTTGAAACGATCTTCTAGCCCTTCACTAGGAATCCTTGGCACTTATCCTAACTACCATAAAATTAAGAGACAAAAGATTGAGAGGAGTAAGGGTGTGAAAAGTGACAACTCTATAGTGGAAAAAAGGAGAGGTTGGGTGGAGTGATGTGAGAGGGTTGTCACGTTCTTCTCCTAATTCACGTAACTTTTCTTTCTCTAGTTGTTCGAAAACTTGTGCAGGTATCCTTAGAAGCAAGCCTAGTGAGGCACCTCAAAATGTGAAGAATCATGAGGTTCTTTAAAGCTTCCACAAGGAGCAAATGTGCTCCAATGTTGATAACCAAGGTGAAGACACTTCGTGTTATGGGCTACAAGGTAACAATGCTAATTCTTGCACTTCCTTAAGCTTAGAAATTCATTGTTTGGCTAGTAGACAATTGAGTATAAGTGATAGCTTGATTTCATGTGAGCCTAATGATTCTTTGCCACATAGTGATAATGCATTTGTTGAGAGTATTCATACACTAGTTGATCCTATTGATGACCGAATAGATTCTTCTTGTAAGATCAATTTGTGTCCACCTAGTGTTGACACTTGTGCCTTGAGTGATATTACATTGTCATGTAGTTCTTTGCCATATTTTGAAAATGTACATGTTGAGAATGTGGATAGACTAGTTGATCCTATTGATGACCAAATTGATTCTTCTAGTAAAGTCAATTTGTGTCCACCTAGTGTTGATACATGTGTTTTAAATGATAGTTCATTATCAAGTGATATTGGTGTTGATCAACTTGTGTGTAATAATCCCTTGTTTGATGTTGACATGATTAATGATGGTGAAATGCATAGTGGTGTGTCTTGGCATGATAGAAGTGCAGTCCCTCTTGACGGCTACCAAGTGATTGAGAATCCACTATGGTATAATGACACTTTTAGAAGATGGAACTCTCTTCTTGGAAGATGATAGTACATCTATTGGAGGGGTTAGTGGTCAAAAGGAAGAGGGTGTATGTTCTCCAAAGAGCCCTTCATTCTTGTGTGACCCCATTCTTGACCAAGACCTTAATGCTTGTGGATCAAAGTGTGACTCTATATGTGGGCACACCTTGGATGAAGTTCATTTATGTAGCACCTTTTTTTATTACTTGTTTGTATATGACGATGCTTATGCTTTTGAGTGGAGTATGATATTGGAAGATAAGGGTGCCAACCGAGCAAAAAAGGGTGTGCTTGATCCATGTTCATGGATTTTCTTTTCATTTGACCCTGGTAATGAGTTGAATTGTGGCACTTGTTTAGTGATGCTTGGTCAAGATGACAAGCACAATTTGGAGGAATTTGTTGGCACCTTTCCCTATGATGGAAAGTTCTTCTTGAGGGTTTACAATCCAATTGAGGGTCCTACGTTGTGTATGGAGAAGGGTAGTTTTCTAACCCCCTTTCTTTACTATCTCTTTGCGTATGATCTTGTTGATTGTGCATCTTATGGGGGTAGGAGTTATTTGTCCAAAGAAGGTGAAGTTTATCTTAAATTTGTCATGTTGTCTTTGTGTATTCCATCTTGTGATGTAATGAGTGTTAGGATCCTTGAACCTAATTGTGATCTTGCATATAGGAACACCTTAGATGACCCTGATGTGCATGACACCTTTCTCTACCATCTCTTTGCATATGACGAGTCTCATATTTATCTTAAATGTGCGTAGCATTTGGGTCGGGGTTTCATTGAGGTATATACTTGTTTGTATGACCCGATTATGTGGACCTTCCATAATTTTGACCCCGGTGAACATTTGGGAGTATGTGAGGTGGTGCCATCTTTTGGGTGATATTATCCTTTTGATGTGCGGAATAACCAATTTTCTTGTTCTCCATCTATGGGCTTAATAGTCATGATAATAGAGGTAGGTTGTTCCTTGAGATTGAGTCTCCTTGGTGTAATTCTTTTTATGCTAACCATTGTACTAACCATCATGCTATGAGGATATGTTTGTTGTTTGTCCTTTTCATGGTTCTGCAAGGTTTGGATTCGAGGACGAATCCTTTTCAAGGAGGGGAGGATGATAACGACACAAATAGCATGGATCACATGAAAGCTTTAGAGAAAATTGATGGGCACAAAGTAAATACATACAATGTGTGGAAGGTCTATCAAAGTGAAGAGAAAGAAGAAAGAGGCCACTTGTGTTAATGGTCCTCTCATAAATTCAAGAATTCACAAAAGAAGGCAACCAAACAAGACCCTTATCTCATTAAGGGTAAAATTTTAAAGAAAGTGTCTTCTTTATTTTATTAGTATAAATAGTAGTCTTTTTCATTTTAGATGACTTAGATTATAAAGATTTTGAATGTTGAATGAAGAAACTCTTTCAAGAGTGTAGTTTAAGGGTGGAATCCCTTTAGTTTAGTGTAGTTAGTGTAGCTAAATCTAGATTAGTGATGGGTGGATTTCCATTGTTGATTTAGGACTTCTTAACCTTGATTTCACTTGAGATTGCTCATTTGTGGTTTTCAATTTGAGTTGTTTCTTTTCGAATTCAAGTTTCTCTTATTCCCTGGTTGATTGTTTATTCAATTAGCCTTTCTTTCTTCCCTTCTCATATCTTATTTCTCATCTATCTTACTTTGTGTTGTTAATTTCGCATTTGATTTCAATTGGTTTCAACCCCAATTGGAATCCTTATCATTAGGCTTGGGTGTTGTTCCAACTATGGCATTCAAACAAACATCTAGGAGATTTAAGCATGTTGATGTGAGTTCATCTAGCTCTAGCATTCCAACTCCAGAGTGGCAGCAAGAGATGACGAGTATGAAATCACAATTAAATGCGCTACTTAGCTTATATCAAAGGAACATAGGAAACATCCCTGAAGAGTTTCCTCACTTGTTTCCACCTCCTCCACAGGTATGACCATTATAAATATCTATGTTTTATATGCACTCTTTTTTTATGAACATATCTAAGAGTCTAAGTCTAAATCTTTCTTTACGTACTCTTTAAGTTTTGTTTGGGCTATCATTATATTTGTTTTTTCCTTAGTGCTAGGAATTCATTTTTGTTTTGCAGTGCGATAAATAAACTTTCCTTGTGTTGTGGTGAAGTAGTAAATAGATTTAAAATTGCCTTCGAATTAATGATGATTAGCTTTATGTGATTTTATTGCTCCTATACCTTTTAGACCAAAATGGCTTTGGCAAGTAGAAACCTCATCTTTCTTTCTTGTTTTGCCTTCACAGACTTAGTAGTGCAAAGTTTCTCTTGTCTTGATACACAATAAATGGTGCTAGCTAGTGCTTATTTACATACACCAAAGTCTGTTAATCCACTGAAACGTGATACTACTTGTTTGTAATGCAGAGTTTTTCTTATTTTGATACTACAGTGTGGGATTAGGATCTAGATAAAGTGATTTGTTAATTAGAAGAGGTTAAAATGTTTTAGGGTTAGTTATCAAGATGAAGAAATGATCAAATGAAAACTAACAGTAACATAGTACATCTATCTTGAACTAAATCTATTCCTCCTGTTAAGGCATGGATGTAGCCCCATCAGCTCTTATGTGGGTTGTGTATTTGTGTAGGAGGGAGAGGAATAGAAGAATGTTGTGATTGTTATGTTAAGAAGCAGCACCAATAACACTAAGAATTACTTTGAGACTCACATCCGATAGTTATGAGTCTTAATTTCTGTCTTACTTGATACAGCTGCTCTGAATTTACTAATATGCAAGAGAACATCCATAAAAATGGCTCCCCAATCTATAGTTGCAGGTACAGTGACAATATTTTTGCTTAGTACACAGCGAGCCCCAAGTGTATGTCTAAGTTGCTCAGACTCTCTAAAAATATGTGTGTGTATGAATATGAGTGAGAGATAAAGATGACAACAATATTATTATCCATGTACAGATGAATCTGTAACCATAATGGTCCCTTAAATAAATAAATACATACATTGCCTGCTAGAGTGTATTTGAAAGAGCTCAATTTTCATTCAAAAAGTGTTGTGATTTATGATGACTGATGAGTAGTACAGGAAAATCAGTGGCTAGACTCATGTTTTGTCTTAAGTTTGACTAGTGAAGGAAAAAAAATTTAGTCTCATTTAAATACCATTGTGAGGCTGTGCATTTGATGAGCATGGATGAAGTAGTTTTGTTTATTTGCATCAGTTTTTTCCAATTTGTTTTTGGACAACATTTTACCTGTTTTGGGTATGGCTACAGAAGCTATTGTCATGGTTATCTAGCCTCTTTTGATTGGCAATGACAATAGCTCTCTGGTGGTTGTTTCTTTAACTGATTATGGTGACAATAGCTCTCGAGTAGCTATTTAATCAGTTTTATGAACTTTAGTCGGTCATCGCTTAACTTATTTAACTTATTGTGAAATTTTGAGCATAAATTTTCTTAATAAAAAATATCATAATGCTGCAACTATCTTTACATTAGGTTGCCCCTGTTAAAAAATAATTAGTGGATTGTATGAATACTTATAGCTATTCTTCCTGTCAATTAATGTTTATTTTGCAGGCATCAGATATAGAAAGTGGTGCTCATCAGTCATCAATCGGACCAATCATCGATTAGAAATCTTCAGATGAAAGTAACAATGATGATGGACTAGGCATCAACAAGAAATCATTTTCAGTATCTTTTTTGGATATTCTTTTTGAATGACACTTGAAATTCGTATTTTGATGATGTAATTTTGATGTTTTGAATAACACTTGAAATTAGTATTTTGATGATGTAATTTTGGAGCTTTGAATAACACTTCAAAACATTAGTATTTTGATGATGTAATTTTGGAGTACTTTTGTTTAATGTGATGAATATTTTGCTCATTTGATCTTTTATGTTGTGTTAAAACTACTAATTATAGAAATTTAAATATATAGGGTGCAATAAATAGGATGTAAATATGAATTGACAAAATTAGAAAATATAATTATTTATGGCGTCACGAATTGAACATTACGGAGTTTTCAAACCGCCGTAATATATAAATGATTTACTTTTTTTTACAATTACGGCGGTTGTAAACCGTTGCTCTATACAACAAAAATGTCACATTACGAAAGGAATATTGCGGCGGTTTATATATATATATATTACGACGGTTTCTTAAAAACCGCCGTAATATATTTGTGACAGACGGGATTACAAAATTTTCATAAAACGTCATTATAGTGCATTGTGGCTGTTTGAAACCGTCGTATTACCTATAAAAAATCGTCGTAATAACCCCTGTTTTTTTGTAGTGTAATATGATTGCGTTTGCCCTGAATATGATGTTGGTGAGTCAGTTTTACAGTCTACGTCATTTTAATAAAAGTGTCTTGTTTTGAATTGCTAATCTGAATAGCAGGTTAAAAGGCTCGAGAGACCATGACCATATTATCAACTATGTGACTCAACAATTCATTAGATATCTTAATCATGCTTAACAAGGGTAAATGTATATGATGAAATTACGCAAGCGTCATAACCCTAGGTTCTAATAACTCTGTGAACAACTCCTATTACATCCATCTAGTTTACTTAATTGCTTTAGCTATAATTAGTAGTATAATAAAAAACCAAACAACTCTCTTGAGCTGGGCAACACTTGTTCTCATAATTATAATAATTAAATCACTAGTTTGTCAGCGACTAAGTCCTTGTTGGATTGATACACTTGATTGTCTGACGATCACTTTATTACCTACGATCATGTACACTTGTGTGTTGGGAGGACAAACACTAGTGTGTTGGATCCTTCTCAGTTGTATTTCACTCCTAAGTTCAAACAATCTAGGCATTTCCTGGTGAATATAAAGTCATCTGATTGTGCTATAACATAAAAGAACTTTGTATAACATAAAACTCAAAAACCGAAATTCACAAACTTCATATCATAACATCTTTCTCTAAATATGTCATTTACAAATTTAATGCAATGGAGAAAAACTCTACGCATATGTGATTTAGCTTCTTTTCCTAGTCACTACTGTATTAGCTAAAAAATGGCCCATTTTTCTACAGAAAAACAGAACTCATCTTTTGTAATTAGCACCTTCAAACTTGTCAAATGCCGTTTCATTAAACATGTACCAGCTTGTGTTTGTAAAGCATTGTTTCTCCAGCATTACACTTAACCTTAGCTGCCGTTCAAAAAACACTTCACGTCACCTTGGGACAAGGTTGTGGTTGATTTACTGACATTCAAAATTTACTTCTTCCTTTCTGTGGAACATGGTGTTAGCAACTCCTGGACTCTAAACTTCCCGGTTGGAAGAATCTAAAAGTACACATGTACATTGATCAGACATGGGACTTCAAAAAACAATATTTAAGGTTTAAACATGATAAGAGGTCAACGATGCACATTACTTGCTCATTCTCTGCAGTATCTGTCATGGCTGTCTTCAGCTTTTTGCTCCTCGAGTTTTCTTTGAAATCTTCATCCACAAAATTCTGACCTGAACCTTCTGCGAGTATATTTAAATTTCAGTTTCAAAGAAATGAAGTATAATTCACATGAGCTATAAACATATCATTACCCTGGTTTTGCTGCAACCAGGAATCAACCATGAAGCAAATTCTTACGTGTGTATGTATATATATAAGAGCAAAGCCCCACACAGAAAAGAAAAACCTAAGAGAAGTATTTAAAGAAAATTACATCAGGAAAAAAGGAGGAGGAAACCATACAATCAACATTGGCTCCCAGACTACTGATATTTTCCACCTCAAGTTCTATCCAAATGGAAAAGGTAATATGACTGGGTATCTGCAGAAAGTCTACTGCAGAATTTGGGCAGTAACTGCACAACTTGAACAAATGTTGCAACATATATATCCCATGTGGCTATGAGGACTCAGCTGTGCATTAGTAGCCCCTTTCTTTTCAAAGTTTATACAACAATCCTCTTCCTTCATTGAAACATGTATCCAAATAAATTTCCTCATTAGTTACTCAGCAAATGCAATGATTCATATCTTTAAGCCCAAACCTTTCACAAGAATGAGAGGAATGTAGGGCCAATACTACAAGGTTCGGATTAAATCAACAATACGCAAATACTCAAATGCAAATAGGTTCTTTTTTAGTCCTTGGTCATTTGGATTTCGAGCCTGACCAAGTTTAAGAGAATAGTGCTCTAGAGATTGCATGAAAAACAACATTAACATCAGCAGCATCCACTAAAACATGGAGAAACGGTACTAACGAAGCCAAAGCATCTGTGATGTGTTTCATCTTTCCACTCTGGCACTATTCCCCCAACTCTCTTAAGTAAGACATAGCAATCGAAGAGTTCACTTTAAACATAAATGGAACTAATTTAGTTTGATATCCTAAAGGAAAATGTCCCCTGCCATAGTCATCCCAACAAACTGCTTACTACACTGATAAATAACTCTCAAAACCAAAAACTGTAGAAGCTGATTCAAGTACTCGACAATTTGAGCAGCAGGGTCAATGAATGTTTGAACTCAACCATTCTTGAGCACATGCAGACAATTTATATACTTATCAGAGGAACTGTAGCACATGACTAATGCAGTTACCTTATATGAGCATACAAGGAACCAGGTTTAGATGTTACTGAACTAAATGAATGCAAAACCACCCTGAAGGCCTAAACTATGCCTGTTGAATGCTTATTTATGCTTCAATTCCAGAAAAATCCCTGTGATACAGACCAAGCAAAACTGAGAAAGAGGTACTACTAGAGAAATCTATTACCTCGTTTGGCATAAATGATATACTAAAATAATTAAAACCTTTAACTCCTGAAGTAAGAAGAATATGCATATTATTATGAAGTAGCTTACCAGCAATTCTGCTAACTGTTTTTTGAAGTTCTGCAGGGATGGGAAGGGGCAGATTCGATCTTTCTTCGAGTCCATGAGATGAAGTCCTCTTATCTCTTCTTTTCTTTTCCTCAGTAAAGAGTCTAGAACATAATTGGAGATCCGCAACGTGATGGTACTCATCACCCTGCCCAACCAATAGCTCAGGTTGGTTGCTCTCAATATTGATCTTCCAACATTCATCTCGCCAAGCAGTGAACTGCAATAGAGAAAAGAAACTCTCAAACAAGATTTTCTTTTGGGAGAGTTGTGGAGTGGGTGGGAGGTAACAGAGAATTCAAGTATCAGTGGTTTTCTGACCTGCTTATTAGCTATATCATTGTTGAACAGTTTTTTAGACAAATTTCTGGAACTCCTGTTCAGTTCCACACAGCCAGCACGCAAGACCGTTGATCTGTGAAACTGCTTAACAAATGATGTTTCAAGACAATCAAGAAATGTATTGTGCTTCTCATTTGTCCATCCCATGCACTCGTCCTGAAGTCAAAATATGAAACATGCAAATCTATGAATTTCCTAACTTTTAACAGGTTAGTGAAAAGAATCACAAGGAGATTAAAGAATGTATCCTTGAACTTCCTGAAGATCAAAGTGTCAAGTATCTCCAGTTATCTACTAAATTAATCCAACAATGATAGCACTAGTTATTGACTTACCATAAACTCTCTTTGACTTTTTAAGGCTGAACCCATAGCTTTTAAATCCTAGATCCACCTCTGCTTACCATAAGCTCTCTTTGACTTTTTAGTAAAAAAATGCAACTTTTTCTTTATTGTTTCCTTTTCTTTCTTGGATAGTGTGTCTAGCTCATTCCTTGACTTTTCAATTTTCAATTTCTAGAGACCCTCGCATTCTATCTCATTTTTCATTTCTTTCTTTGATATTCTTTTGACTTAAGTTTCAAAATCCCCAGCAATATGAATACTTCCTCTTTTTTTGGCACTCTCTTAAAAATTATAAATAAGTACTTCTTGACTAACTTATCTCATCTCTTTACAATAAACATGCACTCCATTTGTGTGCTTTATGCTATGTAATCCATATTTACTTTCAAGAACTAATATTACGGGCAAATAAGGAAAAAATATTTAATTTTATCTTCTCTTTCTAAATTGATAAGTATTTTAGACCTATTTTTAGCAACCATGACGGCTAACTGGAGGAAGTACCATTCTCCTCATATACTCACTTGAGAATCATCACGGATGAAGTTTATAGAAATATGTATTTAAGTGTTTGTTCAATGAAAGAGAACCTCAAAATTGAAAGGTTAATCTCTCAATAATTTTTTTTTGCATTTTGTCCAGAAATGAAGTACCAGAGAATTTCTTTGCATTTTGAATGGTTGCTTAGTTTGCAATATAGAATGTAAAGTATTTAAAATAATGCTGTTATCGATAGTTTTCAAAGTATGGTAACTCGTCGAGGGAAATTGTAGAATGGATGATGTTTTCTTGTGATAATTGTATTAATTATAATTTGCTCATCAATTTTTTGACATCGTAAAAGTTTATATAATCAAATCGAACATTTATCTTTTTTTTTGGATAACCAAATGTTGTAGCCGAGATTCAAACTCGGGTAGCGCATATGTGAACAAGGATCAAAAGGGCACACTGGCCAACCAACCTAGTCTGACAGAGTGTTGTTAAAAGTCGTGCGTATGCCCTAAAGCGAGGCTCAAAACGTGTTGAACGCTTCGCCTTGCTTAATTTTCACTTTAGTGTTGTCATCAAGGTTCTAAGGCATACTTTTCCTTGCCAATGAGCCTCTTCTAAAGAGCTGAAACTAAACAATTGATAGTTCACTTTATCGTAGAAATTTTTCAATTTCATTGTTCATATATTTGTCATTCATGCTTATATTTGTTAGTCTTGGATTAAAAATATATATTTGTATGTTTTCTCCCTTGGCGCCTTTTGTTAAAAATTAAAGCCCACACTTTATTTGCACTTAAAGCCCCAATGGACCTTAGAGCTTTTTTGCGCTTTTTGCTTTTGATAATAGTGGTCCACGTCCAACATATAAAATCAAACATTAATCTTAAAGGTAGTGATTCACCCATCCTCTTAAAGTCCTAGATACCCCTCTGTCAAGAGCTATCTTTTGAGGTTGACTTAGGCCCAAGGTTTATTTCCTTTCCATGATATCAGAGTCAAAAACTTCACTATACTTGGTTTCACCTATGTTTGGCTCTTATATTATGTTTCCATGCTCCAGATAGCCAGGTCTGAGGTCTGAGTGTGAGCAGGCCGGGTAGGGGGTAAGGGGGAGGATCTGAAGTGTCCCACATTGATTGAAGGAATGAGTTGTATCCTTCTATGTTCTCGACATTCTTGCACAATCCCCATCTCATGAGCTACCTTTTGATGTTGAGTTAGGTCCATAACATAGTATTTAAGCCAAATCTATTCCTATTTTTGGTTTACCTAATGTTCGGGTCCCAAATGTTATATTGCCATTCTACAGATGTCCAGCCAGGGCATGACAGGGAGAGGGAGGTATTAAGCGTCCTGCATTGCTCGAGGAAATGGGACGTTGTCTCCTTAAATGGTCATGGACAATCCTCACCTTATGAACTAACTTTTGAGGTTAAGGTCCATCTTTTTAACAATTTTCAACAAGTGGGTTGAACTTCAAGCTCTGGGATCATTATACTTTAATTCACTAACAAGAGCACCCTAGCCCTACATCATAAGGGAATCCACGGCATAGCACATGAGTAGACAAAATGAAGGAAAGACAAAATTCAACAGACTCTGTCATTTGGCATTGTGTTTTAATCCCTTGAACAGATACATCAAAATTTAATCAGAACAAATGGGAAGCTGAAGGCATCACCTACTAAGGGAGCACAGATGCATGAAATTTGTCTGACCAAGTGAACTAAGCATACTGAGCACTTATTTTTCTCACATTCATATGCACTAAAGTGGTAGCACAGCAATACTTTGGATAAGTCCACTTTAACAGGCAAGTAAAATGCACAGAAACCAGGAGCAGTAAGCACTTTTAACAAGACTTTTTACTTTATGGGGGTAGGGATCTGTGAAATGCTTGACAAATGTTTGAAATTTTTGAGATCCTCTAAAGCTAGAATGGTTCAATAGACAGGAATCTTTAACACTGGCATAACATTTAAAAGAACTCTAGCCCACTGAATTTTCTATCTACCCACCAACCCCTTCGTTGTACCTTTCAAGTTTCAACTACCTATTCCGACAGTCATTCTGACAATCTAGGTAGTACGGAGAAAAACACATGAATATGGAATTTTCAATAGAGAGCAATCTTTTAACACTGGTATAACACTTAAAGGAACTCTAGCTCATTGCATTTTCTATCTACCACCAAGCCCTTCATTGTACCTTTCAAGTTTCAACTACCAATTCCGACAGTCATTCTGATAGTGGTTCAGGTTGTAGGCTTTGTACTCTTTCTTCTTTTCCTGACAATCTTGGTAGTATGGAGAAAAAACACGCGAATATGCAATTTTTAAAAAGAGATGCACAATTTGTTACATCCTGAACTTATAAAAACACAAGGTTTAGTCCTATGAAGGGTGAAAGAGATGAATACAGAGAATTCAAGTAAAATTTGATTAAATTTAAAGTAGCATAGGAAGACTAAAGTGGAATACAAAGCAAAATTGAAAGATATTACGGTCATCTCAATGTAGAAACCTCTGGAGAAAAAACTAGTACTTGCCAGATATATAAATAAAAACACTAGTGCTTGGCGAGAGCAACAGGAGAATTTAATTAACAATGAATTGGGGAAAGTAAGAAGAAATGAAGTGTCAGGAAACCTTAGGTTTACTAGAAAATATATTTCTATCGCAACTTCAACAATTGAACAGTTCCCAAACTACTCTCTCTAGAGATCCCACAAAATATCTTCCTTCTCCCACAAACATCATTCACTATCTACACTGCATCCCATTTCCAAAAAAAGTACTTCTACTTTGACCGTCATAATAACTGTTAGAATAGAAATAAGTTTATATAATCCTATTTAGAATAGGAATAGGAATAGTAATAAAATTAGGGATAGAAAATAGTATCCTACTTGGTAAAGGATTTTATTGTAGTGTCTATAAATAGGGTCTCAATGTAATAATGTAGACACAACAACAATTCAATAATATTCTTCTTCAATATTTCTCACATGGTATCAGAGCCTCTACGATCTTGGTAGAGAATCAAAGAGATTCCGCTGCCGGCGGGTGGCTATTAATGCCGCCCGTATGGCCAATGTTAACAAAAGTAGGCCCAATGATATATGCATGAACCCCATATTCAAGGGAAGAAAACTCAGACAGACAGGTCACCGTGCGTCAATTTCCGGTGACTTTCTAGGGTTGTTTTATGTCAATCCCATATCCATCATTAATTTATGTAGCACCGTGTCATATTTTCGGTGACTACTTTCTCATATCTAATTTGTGTAGCACTGTGCCATCTTTCCGGTGACTACTTTTTCATATCTGATTTGCGTAGTACCGTGCCATCTTTTTGGTGACTACTTTTTCATATTGAATTTGTGTAGCACTGTGCCATTCTTCCGGTGACTATTTTTTTGCATATCTGATTTGCGTAGCACCGTGCATCTCTTCGGACTACTTTTTATATTTAACTTGCATAGTACCGTAGATTTTTCCGAACTACTTTCTCACATATGAGTTGCATAGCATCGTGTGTCTTTTCGGTGACTCCTCAAATTTGATTTGCGTAGTTCCATCCGTTTTTCCGGTGACTCTTCAAATATGATTTGCGTAGGGTTGTGCCATCATTCCGACCCTACCCATATAATTTCTCTTTTTAGTAGGGTCGTGCCATCATTCCGACCCTACCCGTATTATTTCTTTTTTTCAATAGGGTCGTGTTGTTTATCCGATAATTCCTATATAATTCTCTTTCTCAGTAAGGTCGTGTCGTCATTCCGACCCTACCCATATAATTTTATTTCTTAGATTATGACCACTTTCAGTCATCAAATCTAATACTCCAGTGTATGAGCATGTTTCAGCCAGTTTTTCGATAACTTTCTTGTTTAATATCGACTCGTCTATTGATTCCAATATGATCCATGTACTTTATACTAGATTTGAGCACTTTCCAGCGAGCGCTACATTGTGAAGAAGTCTATATGGAGCAACCACCTAATTTTGTTGCTCAGGGGGAGTTTAGTAGCCTTGTATGTCGATTACGTAAGTCACTCTATGGTCTGAAACAGCCTTTGCAAGCTTGGTTTGGGAAGTTCAACACTGTAATTTTATCACTCTATGTTTTATCGGCATTATGCATCAAATTCAGTATTTCAGGAGAAGACCAAACATATTGAGATTTGCTGACATTATGCATCACTAAGCACATTGAGATTGACTATCAATTTTGTGAAGTCGAGTGATCAACTTGCAAGTATCTCCACCAAGCCCCTCATCGGTCCTCATATTAATTATATCTGTAACAAGCTAGGTACATACGACTTGTATGCACTAGCTTGAGGGGGAGTGTTAGAATAGGAATAGGTTTATATAATCCTATTTAGAATAGGAATAGGAATAGGAATAGTAATAGAATTAGGGATAGTAAATAGTATCCTACTTGGTAAAGGATTGTATTGTAGTGTCTATAAATAGGGTCTCAATGTAATAATGTAGACACAACAACAATTCAATAATATTCTTCTTCAATATTTCTCACAATAACATTAAGGCCAACAAGTTTCCCCTTCTCCTTCAGCAGACAATGTTTTCGCCTCAGTCTCTCATCACTGATATTATTAGTCGTATTCCTTCTATTTATTGATATATGAGGGAAAAATGAGTGAGGGCTCTTCCCTCATGTACTCCCCAGAAGGAGGACCTAACGCTCTCTTGAAGTCAAAAAGAAGTTTTTTGAAAAGAGTCCAATGTGACAGTAGTTGCTGCAGCCTCGGTGCTTAATAATAGTTCTACTTTCTCTTTCTTATGGGTGGAATAGTGTCCTTTCTTTTCTCTATGATTCACTGTTAAAAAACATTTCACTTTCTTATGCTTCTCTCCTTGTCTTTCTTTCCAATAGTGGCAATAGAAACAAAGCTAACTAGAGATAGCAATCTCCCAATCAACTAAGAAACTTTATTAGGTCAAATTTTACCCTTGTACTTGGAGTGATTCTGTTGCATGATTGATTAGGTGGCACAAATATAATGTCAACTTTTAATGTAGCAGCCGGAACCAAACAGCCATATGTTGAAAAACATAGGTACACTAGATATTGTCGAATTACTGAAAGCAAAAAGTAGCACAATACCGATAGTTAGGATACTGTTCAATTTTTAATAAGCTGAGTAGGTGGTCATATTTTTCAGTCCTTAAACAGAAAGCAGCATATATATCTGCAAGAAACTTCCAGAATAGAGTAAGTGGGTCTTTGCCAGATATGTTGAAAATAGGATACAATTACGTCACCTTCTTAATAACTTGTACACCAAATCTTAGTATAAAAAATTAAATTAACCAAAGGAGATAATACAACTAGATTTGCATGGAGAGACTAGGGAACCTAAGGTATTTGAGAACAAGAGCATTTTGTTGGAGTACTTTTTAAAAGTGTAAGTCTAAGCTTCTGGTTTTAACTTATTCAAAAAAAAGAAAAAAGCTTCTGGTTTTAAGACTAGGAAGACTTTGAAGTACTTCTTCAGACTAGAGTAACCTTACCAATGCATTGTGCTTTCAGACAAACCATCTGCGTGACTGCAGCAAGTGATTGACTACATCTCCAGGAGTATGCATGAATATCCAAGAAGTGCATACAAATTTCTTGACAGATTTGTTTTGGACAGCCAATAAGGATGGTATCATTATGGAATCAAGCTATAATGTGCTGGCAGGCAAGAGAAGTGAAAGACAATGGCCATGGAAGATAATATGGAAGGTAGAGGTTCCTCCTATAGTGACCAGGTTTGATTGTATAGCCATGAATGAAGCTTGTATAACACAGGGAAACCTTCAAAAGAGGTGATACACTTATGCAGCAGGTGTTTCTTCTGAAAAAAATCTCAGAATATGTCAGACAGATACTACTACTCTGCAGATTCATTCGGCAAACATGGTGTATGTTCTTGAACCTCTTTGGACCTGTGTGGATAATGCCTAGGAACATAGTATCTCTGCAAACAAATCCTGGTAGGGACAAAGCATGGGAAGCAGCAAAAGAACCTGTGGAGAGATATCTCCTAGTCAGGTCAGAAGGAAATCGTTGGTGTTTCGAGATTAAAGAAACATCCGTCTCTTTTGTAAAGTTTAAATGTCTAAAGAATCTGCATTTCTGGTGCAAAAATCAGGTTGTACGTGAAAACGATCAACTGCTGGATTCCCTGAAATTTTTGAAGGATTGCGGTCCAGCTCTTCTGTAATTTTTTGAGACACCTTCTGGGTGCAATGATAGCAATAAACTTTTACTTTACTAATCAGAAAAACTACTAGCCATATTTAGTTAACATCAAGCAATGGTTGTCAACTTGTCATAGCATTTAAGAACACTGGGTTCTAAAAGCGACAACGTAATAATGACATTCATTTACTAGGAATCAATGATAAACTACTACTACTTAAAACAAATAATCAGCATAAATTAGTGGCAATAAGAAAGACCATTTTGCCAGATATGCCTAGTTTATTTTAAAGATACATCAGCTATTTAAAGCTAATTATGAAGTAATCAACAGCCAGCCGTCAATTGTTTGTTCGAATATCTGAAAACCTAATAAAAAGGTGAAAGTGACTCATGTACAAGTAATGCACAATGGAAACCTTCTTTCTTTTATTTTTTTTGAGAAGTAGCAGAAATGGCTAACCATGAAGGAAGACGTTTAATTTCATCATTAATCCCCTACATGCTTTATTTTCAATTTGCTAATTTTACAGAGAAAACACTCCTGGACCCTGGTCATATGGATAAACCCCCACCTGTTTCGTCTCAATACCAAGGAAAGAGGGGGATAAAAACGGAGAAGAAAACCACACACAACTGTGCTGTTACACAGGATGGTTGATGTTTGTTACAACTCCATTGCAGCTTCACAGAGACAGAAGTTGTGTGAGCAAAAATTGCAGCCTGTAGTATTTGTAAGCTGACAAATATTTAGACCATCCCCTACCACAAAGAACTCTATTTTTACCTTACCAAATTCAATAATGAAGTGTGTCTTTTTTTCCAATTATAAAACACTTTGCTCCGTTTTTTTGGATAAGTAAACACCATTTCATCATAAAAATAAACCACACGTATCCCATTCAAGATGTTTTCTTAGATCAGAAGCAGAACTTAATTAAGCATAACACATTCACATGTAAGATCTTCAATCTGATCTACAGATTGTACGCCGACCTTGATCCTACCTTAGGAGTTAGAGAGACTATTTTCAATGGACCCTCAGCTCAGAAAAAGAAAATAGAGAGAGAGCATATCAAAGCATTCCGGAAAAAAAAACATAACTACAACAAAATAATACGATAATCGAAGTGCAATAAAACAATAGACATCGAACGACAGAACTTCCTGAGTAATACTATGACTACTAGAGTGGAAAGATAAGTGAGACAATGATCTACTACCTACTAACCTCCTACCCTCTTCCAACTTAAGGTCATGTCCTCGATAAGCTGAAAATGCGTCATATCCTGTCTAATAAACTCTCCTCAATGCTTCTTCAACCTACCTCTACCTCTCCTGATCCATAGTCAACCTCACACATCTGCACACGAAAGCATCCATGCATCTCTGCTTCACATGCCTGATCCATCTCAATCTTGCTTATCAAATCTTGTCCTCTACCGAGGCCGCTCCCACCTTGTCCCGTATATCTTCATTTCTAATCTTATCAATCCTAGTATAGCCACACATCCAACACACAACATTTTCATATCCAAAACTTTCATCTTTTGAACCTGAGATCTCTTAACTTGCCAATGCTCCACCCCATACAGCATAGCAAGTCCAACCACCACTATATAGAATTTGCCTTTAAGTTTAGGCGGTCCCTTCTCATCACATGAGACTCCATATGCAAGTCTCCATCTCATCCACCCAACACCAACAGGATGTGTGATATCATCGTCAGTCTGTCCACCTCCTTGAATAATAAACCCAAGATACTTCAAAGCAAAAATCATCTTTGAAATTCTCAAATATAAGCAAATACCTTCAGAACTCATAAGGAAACACGAATATATAATCAACTACGTAATTCTTTAGCAAATTGTGTTACTGCCGTTCACAGAATCTGTTGTAAAAAAATCTAAGCAAATATATAGACGATACAAGGGGAAAAGAGGTGGAAAGAATATATGATTACCGTGGTTACATTTCCAGTCTGAAGCAAATCATGTTTGAAATTCTCAATTATCAGAGAAGACTCGCCAGAGTTCGATCGAGTCAACACAGCGATGCAACTCTCCGACGGCAACGGCGAGTCACTCCGGCAGCTTTCCTCCATTTCCGATATCCGTGAATGTAAGATCTCAAAGAAGAAGAAGAGAAAAAGAACCCTCTGGTCTCTCTGGGTCTAAAATTGGGTGTTGGGCTCGGTGGTGGGCCCCACGAAATTCCTACGTGGCGCGCTTTTCCACGTGGCAGAAACATTGAAAGTCGCCACGTCAGCAGGATTCATAATATCTTGGGCTAATGATAGCCAGATATTTTTCCAAGGACAGTTTTGGGCTAGTGAGGAACTTTCTTGAAACGTTTGATGCTGATGCTCACGCGCCTCCTCTTAAAGACAAAAAAGAATAGGGACCACTTTTACGTTTTTTATTAAAGTATTTTGAAATGTCTCAATATGAAGGGAAAAAAAAAGTTTCATTTAAATTAGGGATGTTTATGGTTTGATTTGAATAAGTTTTTTTTACTAAATCAAAATCAAAGTAATTTAGTTAATTTTTAAATTTTTAAAACCTACATTCTATAAAATAAAAATAAATAAAAAATTATCATTTTGGTTTAACTTTTTGATATATATTTTTTAAAATAAAAAGAAATGATTGTAGATTTTTTTTTATTTATAATTAGCTGATAAGAAATTGATAATAATAAAATAGTAGAGACAAGAAACAACCATTTCAAATGAATATAAGAGATCAACATTTCTCTCTACTATTATAAATCTAAATTTTTTATTATCTTTTAGCATTGTTTCAAAGTTCTAATATGTTGTCGAATTAAAATTAAACAAAATATTATTGATTTTTAAAATATGAAATTTTGATCGAATTAAATCAAAATATTAATTTTTAAAATTAATTTTATTTAATTTGCTATTTAGTTTGATTTTTCACCAAATCAACGTGAACACACCTAATATAAATTGGGATGAATGATTTTATTTATTCTTTATAGTTTGGTTTTTATTCTTCTCCCTTCAAGTGAATTTGTAAAGTAACTATCAGAGTCAAGATTGGAAAATAATCAATTTGGTCAAGGTTTTAGGAGGTCAAAAGAACTTTAATAAAAGAATTGTATATATTTATTCTTAAAAAAAAGGTGTTTGACTAAGTTTTTAAAGAAAATAAGTGCTTTTAGAGATTTGTAAAAATTATTTTTTAGAAGTTAAAAAAAGAGTAATTTTTTTCAAAATACTTTTTCAAAAAACACTTCAAGAAAAATATATAAAGAAACACTTCTAAAATATTTGATCAAATACTAATTGTTATTTAAAAGTCATTTCTTAAAATATATTGGTCAAATACAAATTAATTTTTACCAAAAATATTTTTTTTAAAATAAATTAATTTAAAAAATTTATCTAAATAATCTATAAATTGAGAAATATTACTCTTGAAAAAAATCTAAGTGGAGAACAACAAACAATGAATAAATAGAAAACTTTAAAAAAAAAAAATTGAAACTGAAACAAACAGAGATTAAGATGAATAAATAAATATCTATGTGAGATATTTTAGTTGTCTCTTGTCAATTGTCAAATAACAAATAATATAATGGGTAGGTAGCAAGCCATTTTCTTATCTGGTTAGTCAAAGTGAATCTTGAATGCATGAAGATGAGGACCACGTTCTTATTTAGTTAAATAATTATGTATACTAAAAAAAATAAGATATTTCAAAATGTTTATTAATTTAAAAGAAGTTTAAAAATTAAATTTTTTTTCTTAATATTAATTATTGTAGAATTAAATCGCATGTAAAAAGATAAATATTAAAATACTTGTAAATTTTTTTTAAAAATCACTTGTGCAAAATTTTATCGTGATAAGTGATAACTAAATAAAATCAGATGAGATATTTATCAAGATTGTTCTAAATTTCAAATGTTGACACCACATTAAATGTCCTTCCCATTTCATCAAATACTTAAAAGACAATCAATCATATATGTCATTGACAACTTATTCTTATTTATTTTATTTTATTCATATGCGTTTTTATTTGCTAGTGCGAGAAAATTGAAAGTATAATTTAGGGAGGTGAGCATTGTCCCTACCTTATTGATATATAGACAATGGGCCCATTTGATTATAAATTTTGAAAGTTTATATGATATTTCAAAATCTTAAAATCAGTTCCAAATCTATTTTTGGGACAAGATATAATTATTGATTTCTTTTTAATTTATTTTTTAATCTTTATTGATTTCTTTTTAAATTTTTTTAATCTTTAGCAATATATTAAAAAAAACCCACATCTTTTTTTGAAAAATTATTTATACAACTATTCTTGTACTAATCACGGTATTGAGTCATTACATCACCATAGCTAAGTTATCACTACTAGCTATATCAAACAAATATACACTATTTTATGTAGCCTAACTATAACTTAAAATTTTGCATCATATTGTTAATTTTTGTAGACGCTCGGCTACATGTAATATATGCAATCTCCTTAGTCAGCTGTTTTCACATTCTTCTCTTCTTCTTAAATACTCTAATATTACGCTCTATTCATATAGTTGTCATGCTTCAAGCTTGGGTGATGCAAATCGGCACTTGATGTCTTAACACTGAAAAAGGTTTTAGCCTTACATACCTTGTCTTTCTATTGATATTGTATGTGCCATAATTTTAGCTTTCCCTTTAAGTGTTAATCTACAATAACCAACAAGATTGTAGCTTTACATAAGTAATAAAGCTTATATCAGTAGCTAACCAACAAGCTTGGATCACTTCAATTTATAAAAATAGTAGCAACCTCGTAACCCATCTACTAAAGGGTGCCTTTTTCACACATTTCCTCTCACCATGTCTACATAATATACACTCTCCGAATTTTACAACACCCAGAACAATAAATAGACTGATAACTACATTAATGGAGCTTTGATCTAAGCAGAAGAAGTAATTAAATACAGAGATAACAGAACTCTGATCATCTATTGAATGAAAAGTTAGTTACAATTTTAGGTGTACATAGCTCACACTTGACACATGTGTATAACTGCTGTATTTATAGGCTACTGCAGGAAGATTCTAGATCATAACTAACTCTAACTAACAATGCTGACTAGGCTAACCATGGTAGCTTGTTAACTTCATACTCAAGTTCATGGTTGGAATAGGTTAGCAACTCCAGTTTTCTTCAACAACACTTGATGTTGAACTTTACCAAGACCTTTTGTGAGTAAGTCAGCCAATTAATCCTTAGTGGGAATGAACTCACTCATCTTTAGCATCCCTTGACATATTTTTTCTCTTACAAAGTGACAATCTATGTCTATATGTTTAGTTCTTTCATGAAATATATGATTTGCTACAATTTGGATTGCAGCCTTTTTATCACACATCACCTTTATAGGTAACTCAATATGGACTCCAAGTTCTTTGAATAGCCCCATTAGCTAAGTGATCTCTGCAACATAATTTGCTATGCTTTTAAACTCAGCTTCAGCTGAGCTTCTGGAAATTGTCTCTTGCTTCTTTGACTTTCAAGAGATCAGTGCTCCCCTTGTAACACCCCGGATTCGAAAAGAGCGAAAATTTCAATTTTTAGAAGATGGAAGTGTTACCTACGGTTGGTACCAATGGTTGGTAGTTGGACCTACCAACCGTAGGTCAAGTTTCGTAGGTGCCACTATTTTTGGAGGAAAAAATTATAAATTTTGGGGGCTTGGCAGTGTGACCTACGGTTGGTCACCTACGGTTTGTAGGTTGACCTACCAACCGTAGGTCATGTAGTAGGTGGGGTCATCGGTTGGTTTTCTTTGAGAGATCTTTTGTTGTTTTCACCCAATGACTTATTTACTAATCTAGGTCGGTTCCCTTCAACTCCTAACACTATATAAACCTTCTTAAGCCTAAAATCTACCCTTTTCCCTAATCACTTTCCAATTACTCTCAAAACCTCTCCCAAATATTTCTCTCTCTAGGATCAAGAAGAAGAAGAAGTCACGCTAGGGTTCTTCAAGTTCAAGCCTCCATTCTTCATCATTGTTTAGGGTTTCAATTGAGGTATGTAGGGAGTTCATCAATGGGTTCCATTCACCCATTGAGCCCCCAAGGTTTTCTTAAATTCTCCAATTCAATTTCCCAAAATTGAACAAGGTTTTGATTTCATTCTTCATGGGTTCTATTTGTATGGATTCAATTATGTACTTATGATCTTGTTTTGATGATTTAGACTCAATTACATATTTTTCAACAAATTCCATGTGAACCCATGTATTGATCTATGAATTTGACTATTAACCCTAATCTTCTAAGTATGAATTGTTCAATCAAAAACTAGGTTATATTCTACCATGTGGGTTCTTTCAATTATGATCAAATTGCTTTGTTTATGCTTTTCGAAGTATGAAATTGGTTTGAATTGCATGTTTTAAGATGAATTTCCATGGACCCGTGTGAAATCCCTAAATATCTAGAGTTTGGTCTATTGTTGTGTTTGAACTATGAAAATATGGGTTTTATGATATCATGCATGTTTTCATGAAAGCAATGTTTTTGACTCAAGTATGCTCATGGATGAAAGTTTTTATATGTTCTATGAAGCTTGGCCACTTAACATGAATGACATCTAGATTTGTCATCAATGCTTTTTGGGCTATTTTCCGAAATTAGGTCTTGATTAGTATGGTAGCCGATTATACCATCAATGATTATAGACCATGCTTTTAAAACTATTTCCACTAGTAGTATGGCATTTCTAGTATGAAGTGAATGACTATGGGCCTTAAAGGCTATTATGAAAAGATCATAGATGGTGAAAGGTTTTCTCACGCATGGTCTAAGGAGCTATTCTAATGACGTAAGCTTGGACTAAGTCCATGGAAGATGAAACGTCTATGAACATAATTTTAGCTTGGATTGGTAACTCTAGTTGTACCTTTCCATTGATAACAAGATAACTAATTCCGTGGGATGTTTACTTAGCACCGAGAGGGTAGTGAGATGGAGGCTCTTCTGTTAGAGGAGGCGGAGTTACTAGTAGCAATCTCTTATCCCATAAACTATGTGCCACCATAGGTTTGTCTAGATAGACATTAGATAGTGGATCCACGTAAGCTAGAAGTTCATGGTCTTACCTTGGCAAGTAGGACACCTATTTTTGGTGTAGGGTAGGACACTGGATTCCATGTTGATATCTCACATGGGTCTTACATATCGGTTAAAGGTAATTTCCCACAATAATGAACTAAAATGACTTTCAAAGTACTTCACAAGTTTTAAATATGTTTAGCTTGCATTGACCTTGGTTTATGAGTTATGATTTTCAACCCTTTTTATATCATGTTTTAACTTGGTCATTACATGTTATGAAAATGTCCCTTTTTAGCATGATTCAATGTTTTATTGCATTCCCCTCATACTTGGTATATTCCATGTACTAACGCATACTTTTGCGTACATTGTCTCATAATGTAAATGTAGGATTTGGCGCTTCTCCATCCACTCGTGGCTAGAGCTTAGTAGAAGGATCTTGAAGACTTGGTGAGTCCTCATACATTCGAGGACGTAGCCACTTTATATTTTATGTCTTTATTGTTGAACTTTGTATGGGTTACGTCCCAATTTTTCATTCTATGAGTTTAGATGGCTTTGAGATTATGTTTAGTTTTCCGCTACTTTTATCAAACTCTTAAGATATGACACTTACTTTTGTACTCTTTGATTCTATTATCTTATCTATGTGTGCTAAGTGGCTTGTATGAGGCCTTTCCGGGGTCTTGTACGCCATGTCATGGCTAGGGGGTACTATGGGTCGTGACATCCCCAAGCTTTACTAGGTAGCCAGTAACTGTCACGACCTAAAGTACCCCCTAGACGTGACATGGCGTATAAGACCCCAAGAGGCCCTATACAAGCCACTTAGCATACATCATACAAGATAATAGGGTTAAAGAGTTCAAAAGACAATTGTTGAATCAAAAGAGTTGATAAAATGTAGCGGAAGTCTAACATAGTCTCAAAGCCATCTAAAACATGATAAGAAAAGTGATTGGGATGTAACCCATACATCACGTACAAAACCCAAAAGTAAATGACGTAAAACTGTAAAGGAATCTCGGTCCTCGGATCATGAGGACTCACCAATCTCCAACAACTCTTTAAAGCAAACACTAGCCGAGAATGAAGGGAGAAACATTGAATCGTACATTAGTTAAACAACATAGGCAAAAGTATGTGTTAGTACATGGAATGTACCAAGTATGATAGCAATGCATAAGAGTTATAAAATCATGCAATAAAAGGGGCATTTATATGATATGCATTGACCAAGTTAAATCATAAGGTAAAAAGGGTTAGGAAACACCAATCATAATCATGGTCAATGCAATGCAAGTTTTACATATTGAAATCACTTGTGAGATCCTTTTGAAAGTAACTTAGTTCATTATTGTGGAAAGTGAGCCTTAACCGACGTATAGACCATGCGAGCTGTAAAATGGAATCTGGTGTCTATCCCACACCGAAAAGAGGTGTCCTTACTTGCCAAGGTAAGAACCATATACTTCTAGCTTAAGTGGATCCACTAGTGAATGTCTATCTAAGACAAACCTTTGGTGGCACATAGTTTATGGGACATGGGTAATCGTCACTTGTCCACTCGGTGCTAAGCATAGTTCCCACGGATTAATCATAATTCACAACTTATCTTATCATTAATAGACATGGGTAATCGCCTCTTGTCTTATCATTAAGGGGCATGGGTAATCGCCTTGCCTTATCATTCATGGAAGGCACATCAAATAGCTAATCCAAGCTAGAGTTCATTAGAATAGCTCCTAGTTCTTGATTCAAGTTTAGTTGAGAAAACCTTTCAACCCTATGACTCCTTTATGTGAGAAACCCTTTCACAACCAACAACAACAATGATTCACTCTCAAAGAAATCTTAATTCATCATCAATTTCATAATTGAACATACATATCTTCATAAAATTCATCCTTTGATCATTTATAAACTTCATCATGAAATCATAGCTTAGAAATCATAAATCATGCATGGGTTTATCTAATTTCATCTTAAAATCATTCAATTATCTCAATTCATGCATAAAAAGACATAATCCAATCAATTAAATCTTAATTCGAAAGAACCCATAAGATAGAAGAAAGCCCTAATTTCAATTGAAGATTTTAACTTGTGAAAATTGGAGAATTTAGGAACCCTATGGGGGAAAGGACTCCATAGGTAAAAGCCTTCATACCTTGGAGTTCAAAGCCCACAATCAATGGGGGATTTGGAGACTTGACTTGAATCCCAAGTCTTCTTCTTCAATCTTTAGAGAGAGAAATAATTGGGGAAAACTTTGGAGGGATTTGGAGAAATTTGAAGAGTGATTTAGATTAGGTAGATTTTAGGCTTAGAGGACTTATATAGGGTCTAGGATTACGGCTAAACTGACTTAGTTTAGGTATTAAACAATTAGGAAAAAGACCAAAAAACCCTTAAAATAACTGCCGGACACAGACCTACGGTCCATAGGTCCAACTACGGACCGTCCTGGTCAACTGTAGAAAGATTCAGAGACTATTCAATTTGGTCTTCCAACGATGGTTACCATGTACGGTTCGTTGGTCCACTTACGGACCGTACATACCAATCGTAGATTCCAACTTAAGGCTTAAAATTTAACTAAGTCTGGGAGAGACCTACGAGACCTATCTATGATCCGTAAAAGAAATGACGGACCGTCCTGTTGAGTCATAGAAAGAATTTTGAAACTTGACATTTTGAAATCATTGGTCTTGCCATCTACGGTTCCCACCTACGGCCCTTAAGTCAACCTACAGTCCATAGATGGCTTCCATCAGTACTGGCACTAGTTCTGAAAATCCTAAAATTTCCTTCTTTTCGAATCTGAGGTGTTACGGTAACAGACCCCTAGTCTCTAGGCATGTTCCACAATATGAGTCACAGTAGGCAAGTGATTCAGTTGGCATTAGCAGTCTAAATCCTGGGCTTCTTTTATGTATCTAACTATTCTAAGTGTTGCTTTCATGTGAGACTCTTTTGGATAATGCATGAACTGGCTTAACACCTGAACTGGGAAAGCTAGATCAGGTTTAGTCACAGTGAGATAGAGCAATCTCCCCACCAGTCTCTGAAATCTATTGGGATCCTGCATCATGTGATCTTCAGGTTCTCTTACTTGTAAGATGCACTCATCATACTTCACAGAAGTTAGTTTCTGGTTTTGTTCAAGTGGTGTTCCTGTAGGCTTAGCTCCTCCTAGGTCATATTCAGCTATCAGTTCTAGTACATACTTCCTCTGAGACATATGAATTCCTTTACTAGATCTAGCAACCTTAATCCCTTGGAAGAACTTGAACTCACCTAGATCTTTCATCTTAAACTACTTTTGAAGATCCCTTCTGGTGTCATTTAGAAGACATTGATTGCTACCAGTGATCAGTTGATCATCCACATACACCAGCACAATAAGTATGTCACCTGCAACCTGCTTAGTAAATAATGAGTAATCATAGTGAATTTATCTAAATCCCAATTGAACTAAGGACTCTGTCAACTTTAAGTTTCATTTTCTAGGAGCCTGCTTGAGACCATATAGTGACTTATGTAGTTTACAGACCCTAGTGGCATTCTCCCCCTGTCTAGCAAACCTAGAGGAATAGTCATGTACACTTCCTTGTGAAGATCTCCATTAATAAAGGCATTGTGTACATTCATTTGTTGAATTTACCAGCCTTTAGAAGTAGCTAGAGACATAATGAACTTTACAATAACCATTTTAGCAACTGGACTGAAAGTCTTACCATAATTTAGACCTTCTAGTTGACTAAAGCATTAGGCAACTAGTTTGGCCTTCCTCTCAACCTCTTATGTGGACTTATATTTCACCTTATAGACCCATTTGCAACAAATAGACTTCTTACCAAGGGCAAATCTACCAGACCCCAAGTATGGTTATGTTATAGAGCTTAGGATCAAGGGTTGCATCCTTATAAAAAGAGGGATCAGTAATAGCTGAATAGGTGGATACACTTGTAGCATAAGATGGGGACAAATGATAATAGGTCAAGTGATTAGACAAAGGAAAGGAGTAGGAGTTGCTCTTTGGTTTAGTGACAAAATCCTGAAGCCATAAAGGAGATTTACTTGTTCTGGAGGACATTCTAGGAGGAACAACAAGATTAGGAAGCTGAGATTCATTTGAACTTTCAGGATCACCCTGGGAATCCTCATGAATAAGTGGATTAGAAGAACTAGAAGGTGGTAGAGAGAACGAGGAACTAGGAAAGCTAGAAGGTATATCTATTGGTATAGGAGGGACTGAGGTATGCAGGAAATGGAGTAGGATCAAATAGGACTATACTCAAAACTGGAAAAATAGGATTGCAAGAAATTTAAAGGCCTTTTAAAGGAAACACTTATTCCTTGAATACAACTATTATACCCCATTTTAACTTGCGTCAAAATAGTGTACGACATTTTGGAGATTCCCTAATTAATAACTGACTTAAGAAGTCGTCACCTAATTATTTTTAAAGGTTAATTAGGACACCTAAATAATTAACTAAATGATGCTAAAATTAACTTCATTTTAAAGGTCTACTAAACATAAGATTCTAGATAAGGGCTCTAGTTATCCTAAAGGAAATGAGATTAAGCATCCTTTAAGATTCGTTAAAAACGATTACTGACCAAACTTGTGGTTAGTTAATTAAAAAAGAAAATGAGTGAATAATGTTTTTTTAAGGCGTAGGGGGTGGCGGCTTCCAGAACTTTTTTTTCTTTTTTCAAAGAGATGCTGGTTGTAAATATTTATAGAGTGGAATTAGGGTTCTTCCTATGTTGAACGGGAATATGAGTTTTAAACTTTGAAATTTTGTCAAAAGAGGGTTCGAATCTGAACGTTTGAAGTCGAATGGGACCTCACGTGATTGAGATAAACCAAAGCATGACAATGGAACTGCCAATCTCTGCCATGGCTAAAGATACCAGTTTTTTTTCTCAAAGAGGAAGATGGAGATAAAGACTAAAGGGGCATTGGGAAGAGCTGTTAGATTAATTAGGTTTTCTTTGGATTAAAATCGGGTTTGGGCAGAAATTTAGAGCATATATTTGGGCCGAAGACATATTATTTGTGGGCTGATTATTTGGTCTGAAACTGATGGGGCTTTTGGCTGAATTTAATAGCCTTTTTCCTTCTCCTCTCACTTCTAAATTATTTTGGGCTTCTAACTTAATAACTAATACAATATATATTATAAGATGACAATTACTAGTTTATAAAATAAAAATATCAATATTACGACTTCATGCTAATATAAAATATAAATACAAAATATGAATTTATAATTAATTTAATAAGTACGAAACTTGAAGTAAGATGACGACAATCGATTATTAAAAAAAAAAGTGTAAAAAGTGATAATATAATTTTAATAATAAAAACATACAATTTTAGTAGTAATAATAGAGCAAATCACACCGGAGATAACCTTTTTGTGACAGAAAATAGCCATCATAACTGCAGGAATAGCTCTAGGAGAGAATTTTTCGAGAACTTTGGGGCAAGCAGCATAGCATAAACAACTAAAGGTCTCGACATTAGAAAGGGAAGAGGTTGTGAATGAAGCATTTTGAAACGTGTTTTAAACTTCAATAGCTTAGATGGAAATCTATTGATCACGTATACAACAGTGTTAACACATTCCTCCCAAAATCTTAAAGGGACAAAAGCCTGAAACCTGAGTGCCCTAGCCATATCTAAGATAGTTCTGTGCTTTCATTTAGAAACTCCATTCTGTTATGGAGTGTAAACACAAGTACTCTGATGAAAGATACCAAGAGTGGACACAAGAGATTGAAAAGAATGACTAAAAAACTCACTCTCATTATGAATTCTCAGAGTTTTAATACTAGTAAAACATAGGTTTTGAACTTGAGTAAAAAAATTCCTCAGCACTACTATTGTATCAGATTTAGATGTGATAAGAAACACCCAAGTATATCTTGAAAAATCATCAACAATGGTTACAAAGTACTTCATGCCATTGTGAGTAGGAATCCTGTTAGGACCCCAAATATCACAGTGAACCAAGTCAAATACAAATTTAGACAAATGAGTGCCTACACGAAAATGAAGTTTAGATTGTTTAGCCAAGGGAAAAACAGTACAAGGAGTAGGGATTGCAACATCTACAACACTAATACTAGGAGACTTCTTTATCACATCTAGAGGAGCATGACCTAATCTTCTATGCGATAAAGAGAGACTCAGAAGAACCAGCTGAATGAGCACAACTTGTAGCTGACTGAACAAGAGCTAGACTGTTGAAACCTTCCCTAAGAATATAGAGACCCTGATCTTCTCTACCAATCTCCTTGACTTGTCCATTGGAGAGATCCTGAAAGATGCAAAATTCAGGAAAAAAACAGCCATACAATTAAGTTCTTTAGTAAGCTGTGAGACAGAGAGAAGGTTGCATTTTAAAGTCAGGAACAAACAATACATTTTCAATGATGTGATCACCAATAACCTTAATATTACCAACATGTGAAACTGAAACCACATCTCCAGTAGGTAAATTAACTTGTCTCCTCTCAGATTTTGGCATTACTTTAATTTGACTCTATCTAAGAGTTCAAACTGAGAAGTCATGTGATTAGATACTCCAGTATCAACTATTCAATCCTTATGGACATATTCTGACACTAAGACAGACAAGAAACTACCTGTAGTTCCAACTTTAGTGGCATGTTCTCCTCCATTCTCACTTTCCTTAGACAACATCTACAAGATCTAATGATATTGATCTTGTGTGAAAAAAGCAGCAGGAGTTGAGGGAATCATGTTAGGAGCTTCAGTGTTACTGTGAGATACACATGTGGACAGACCTGCACACTGAACAACATCAATACTATTAGCATAGGAACCAGTGTTAACACCCTTTCTCTTGGACCTCCAGCCAACTGGATAACCTTAACTTTAAAGCATAGATCCTTAGTGTGACCTCTGTACCCGCACACTTCACACACAAGGAGAGGCTTTCGAGGTTTATGTGGTTTATGCTGGTGATCATGGTAACTTCTTCTTGAATGACTACCCCCTCCTGGTTACAGACCAAAGTGAGAACCACCATGATTAGTTCTAGGAGTAGAACCACCTCCACCTCCACTTTTCTGAATGAATAGAGTTGTGTTGTCAACCACTATGGAAAGAGAACTATCATGAGACAGTATCCTTTGACTCTCATGATCAATAAAAAGAGAGAAGTCTTTGTTCAGATTGGGGGTTGGAGACAGTATCAGGATCTGACCTCTAGCTGCAGAGCTGGACTCATTTAACCCCATAAGAAACTCCAATAGCCTTTTGATTTTCAAAGTCCTCCTTAAACTTCATAGATTCAACACATAAACACTTGGCATGGCATAATGGAGTCAAACTCATTCCACATACCTCTAAGAGTAGTGTAGTAGTCAGTAACTGACATTATACCCTGAGTGAGACTATGAATTTCTCTGTGCAATTGGAAAACATGTGCACCATTGATCTTATCAAACCTTTCCTTCAAATCACACCACACTTTGTGATCATTACCACCATATACTACACTACCCAACAAATCATGTCTAACAACATTCATAATCCAGGACAAAATCATAGCATTACATTTTTCCCAAATATCAAACAGTTCAGGTGCAAACTGAGATTTAGGGAATCTACCATTAACAAAACCTACCTTACTCTTACCTAGAAGTCCAATTCTCAAGGATCTACTCCAGATTGCATAATTATTAGAACCAGTAAGCTGTAAAGAGATTAAAGAGCCATCTGGAGTATCATTAGGTTGTAGATACAAAGGATGATTGTGGTTGATAGTTGGCGCTATGTAGCAAGTAGATAGCAGGAGCTACATGATTTGCATTTGAATTGACATTGCCAATTTCCGCTGATCCTGATCCAATTTCAACTGTGATTGCCATTGATGAACAACTTTGGATCTTGATTGCTTGAGAGAATGCTTACTCATGATTCTACCGAAACAAAAGCTGAAAACCTAAGCACTACTCTAAAACTGGACAACAATTTATCTAGCCTCAGAAATGACAAGGCTTTGATACCATGATAACTCCATTAATGGAGCTTTGAGCTAAGCCGAAGAAGTAATTGAATACAGAGATAATAGAACTCTGATCATCTATTGAATGAGAAGTTAGTTATAATTTTAGATGTACATATCTCACACGTAACACATGTGTATAAACTTCTAGATCCTAACTAACTCTTACTAATAATGTTGATTAGGCTAACCATGATAGCTTGTTAACTTCATACTCTAGTTAACATAGACACAACGTGTAGCAAGTCTGCACAATCCTCAATTTAAATGTTGTATCTTTGTTTCTGCTCTAAAAGAAATCTTTACACGATTTTCTCTTAAGGTCAACCAACACTACAAATGATAATATAGAACATACAAATAGATTACGTTATAATTAGGTCAATAGATCAATAAATAGATCACTATGATATTATATGTAATCTCATACACAATAGTATGATATTATATGTAATCTCATACACAATAGTAAAATGAGAATGAATCATTCCTTAATTGGAGAGAAATTTTCAGTCCACTTTCCAAAGTTCAAAGAAAACTTATTTTTTTCGATGCAATTAGTCTTTGTTTGTAAATCACATAATTGTTCGTAATTTTAAAAAGGTGTGAATAGAAAAAGAGTTATGATTTTTTTGAAGGAATGTAACTTGTTTGATAAAGCACAATAAACATATATTCATATTACTCTTTGTTGTCTATAAATAGTACCAAACTTAGAACCCACGTCTCAAAGGAGACAAAAACTTTGCAAGCCACTTAAGTACCACTGAATCATCCACTTGTCTTTGTATGTGGATTCACGTAAATAATTATATTTTTTTCTTGATTTATCAGTGCAAATATAAAATTTATGTAAAAGTTATTGAATTCTTTTTTTGATTTTTCAGTCGGTGTTCGATACCCACATTAAAGCCTAATTAAATTCGAATTCACGTCGGGAAGTTTCACATTGAGAGTTAAAACGCTTCCTAACAAAGGCGACTCCGTACGACCGTACCTATGGGGACTCAAACCCGAGAAATCTGATTAAAAATGAAGGAATACTTACAATTCCACTAGGATCCTTGTTGATAAAAGTTACTGAATTCACCCAAGCTTCCATATTACACTGTAATATTGCCCCTGTCAATAATTAATAATATATTTTTTCGATTTGATTTATCGATTAAATCAACCTTTGTACGATCCTCCAAAAGAACCGAGTCTGATCAAACCTAGCCCTATGCCAAGTCCCCACAAGTTAGATGAGCATAAACCCCCACCTCTATGTGCCTACACACTCACCCACTCACTCACTCTCTCGGTTTGCTAAAGTTCTTTTTAAGTAAAAAAAAAAATAGAAATAGAAACAAGAAATGAAGTTCCTTGTCAGGCACCATTAACGAGCAAGAGAGACACTTGTCGATTTCACCAAGTCTTAAACTTAACAAAGAAGAAGAGATCCACACGCTTGCTCTCTCTATACTGTTAAAAAGGTACAATTCTGTTATTTTCTTTCTTCATTTTCTCACTGTCTTCTTTTGTCTACTTCTGCTACTACTAATAAAAATTAATTTTCCATTTTGATTAATCTTTGTTAGAATGTTAATTGGGTATTATTATAAATTAAGTTTCTTCTAGTTGTTATTCTCTTTCCTTTGGGCTGAATGAATATTTAATTGAATGAACTTTGCTTTTTCCATATTTATATACTTTTAATTTGTTTATTCTGCTAAGAACAGAGTAATAAAGATCAAACATCTTCTTTTGATCCTGCTTTGAATTTGATTTGTTTTCAGATTTATTAGATAATTGCTTATTTTTTGGGTGTTCTTTTTTATTTTCCTTATTTGAAATGAGCTTGCGGAAGACTAATTGTTTACTTTTTCACATCTTCTTCTTTTTGCTAGCGAAAAAAATAAAAATAAAAATAAAGATCAAACCTTTTGCATGATATTATGTTTTGTTTTTTGAAATGAAAAAAAAGTCTTAAATATGCCATCGAATCTTGATAAAAGACTCATTTTTGTCATCCCATTATTTCATTAATTGAAATGACATACTTGAGCCAAACTTTTAATGGATGACATAGATAAATCTTTTCTTAAATTCGATCTCATATTTGAGCCTTTTCAATTAACATATAATAGGGTGAATGAGCCTTTTTTTAAAACAAAAATGGCTTAAATGAACCAAACTCAGATGAGATAAATGAGCCTTTTTTTAAAGTTCTGTCATATTTAAGCCTTTTCCCTTTTGAAGTTAAAAGATTGTACCTGTTAATATTCTAATTTTCACTGATTAGTTTTTCCTTTTGGATTAAAAATGAGATTGCAGAAGACTAATAAATCGAGATTCTTGGTTGTGACAATATATATATATACATATGATGTTTGTATTAATTGTGGAGTATATTTCACTTATAGCTGACATTGGATGAATGAACCTGAGATTGAAGTTAGATTCTTGAATCAACTATTGGTCTTCTATTATAGAGTACACTTAAAATTTAAAAAGGTCACTTAACTGTGAGCAATTATGTAGCAAAGATATTTAACTTCGTTTTGTAATAAATAAGATCACTCAGCTAATTTTTTAATCAAATTAGCCCATTTTACACCCATAACATTTTGGATTTGGGAAATAATACCTCCTTCACTTTGAAGTTAAGGACTTGCAAAAAAATACTCATTCAGTTTAGGGTCCAAGTCAACATGGAGCTTTTAAGGGGTAAAATGAGTTTTTTGATGAAAAATTTGGTAGAGTGATTTTATAGGAGAAAAGGAGTCCTAAGAGTGATTTTATTGATGCAAAATAAAGTTAAATGACTTTGCTACATAATACTTCACAGTTGAGTGAACTTTTGAGATATTTACTCATTAAAATTGGGTCCACACGTGTTTGAAGAGTGCCCTGAAGTGAGTTGATGTTTGATGTCAAAACCATGTTCTGTACAAATATCTCTATTTTCTTAGCTGCTGATTTTCAGCTCTTTGAGCTATGGTGAAGTAAGGTTGCATCTTACTACTGTTTGAATTGTTGTAAGATGCTGAGGATATATAGTATCATACTAAGTCTAGTTTTCCCTGATAATGTCTTATTACTCAACCTTTGATCAGATTTCAGTTTCCCCTGAGAGTTATTGTACAATGGGATCTTACTTGAACTTCAAAGAACTTTACTGATACGCCACAGATAGAGAGCAATGGTGAGAAGTCGATGGGAAGTGGTAATTTTCCTTTAGCTAGACAATCTTCTATATACTCCTTGACATTTGAGGAGCTCCAGAGTACCTGTGGTCTCTGAAAGGATGTTGGTTCGATGAATTTGGATGACCTCTTGAAGAATATTTGGACAGCTGAAAACTCTCAAGCCTTAGCATCTTCTGCTGGTGTTGGAGATGGGAGTATGGCTGTGGGGAATTTGCAGAGACAAGGTTCTTTAACACTGCCTCGGACGCTTAGTCAGAGGACGGTGGATGAAGTATGGAGAGATTTCCAGAATGAGACAACAGTTAGTTCGAACGATGGAAGTTGTACGTTGGAGGAGTTTTTGGTAAGAGCAGGAGTGGTGAGAGATGATAATCAACCAACTGGAACCTCAAACAATGTTGGATTCGCCGGTGTTTTAGGCGAACCGAGTAGTAACAACAATGCTTTGAATATTGCTTTTCAGCAACCAACTCAAAACCCCGGACTTCTGAGTAATCAATTTGCTGAGAGTTACATGTTGAATGTGGTTAGTGTCAAATCTTCTCAACGACAGCCACAGCAGCAGCAACCTCTTATTCCCAAGCAAAGGAATGTTGCCTTTGCATCTCCTGTTTGCCAACTGGCTAGTCCAAGGGCAAGGGCTCCTGTTTTCAGCACGTTCAGTCGTTCTGTAAATACTACTGTTGTTCAAGGCGGTGTTATGCAGAATGGAGTTACGGGCATGGTAGGATTGCGTAGTGGTGTTACATTTGCAACAGCAAAAGGAGGATCCCCTGGAAATCAACTGTCATCCGACATGATTTTTAAGGACAAACTAGACAGGTCATCTCTTTCCCCTTCACCTTATGCATTTAATGAAGGTGGAAGAGGGAGGAAATCATGCAGCTCTTTGGTAAAAGTAGTGGAAAAGGCATAAGAGGATGATTAAGAACAGAGAGTCCACAGCAAGATCAAGGGCTCGGAAGCAGGTGAACTCATATGTCGATATTTTACATATTGAGTTATCTTGTGTTTATGCTGTTGTACTCATGCAATTGAGAAAAAACATAACTTAATTTACTGACAGCATTATCATAAACATCTGTACACCTCTCAAAGAGCATCTTCTCTAATTATACCAGAGAGATGGAATTGCATTTGTAGTTGTTCAACATCGGTAAATCTGCATTAAACAAAGTTGATAATCATAACACTATCCCGGAAAAAGATAGGTACATAAAGAACTTTGACATAGGGATTCATTATCTAAAACCTTATGAAGCAAACACATTCAACTTTGCAGGTTGATAGTAACATTTTTACACACTTGCATTTTGTATGAATGACTCCATTATGGTATTTCGGTATGACAGGCCTATACTTTAGAGTTGGAAGCTGAAGTGGCAAAGCTTAAAGAAATTAATGAAGAGTTGCAGGAAAAACAGGTATGTTGAAATTGAAATTCACTGCCACTACAAGAAAGTTATTGTAATGACTGTTTGCATTTGAATGTTTCACGCAGGCTGAATTTATCGACATGCAGAAAAATCAGGTAGTGGCCTCTTTTACAACTAACAAGTAGTACCTCTTTCTGTGAGTCAATAATTACCTACCTTTCCTGCTTAATTATGGACTAGATACAGATATGGTAAGTTAAAAGAATATGAACCTTAGGTAATTAGCTAGTGAATCAGAAGATAGATCAAGGGTTCAAGGAAACTAGCTAATCTTGTCATCATGTTTCCTGAGTGAATGGCATAATCATACATTCTTGTGAAAATGGTGTCAACTGCAAAGATATCACAATGTCAAAAGTGAATGTGTTCTACGTGAGAGACCGAGACAAATGCATGTGATTAGTTAAACTTGATTGCCTGTTTGATTGCCCATGTCGTTTATTAACTTCTATCAAAATGCAGTTATTAGAAAAAATGAATATGTCATGGGGGAGTAAGTTAAGATGCTTGAGAAGGACACTGACAGAACCTTGGTAGACATCCAGCATACAACTTTAAAGAATAGTTAAGAGTCGTGGAAAGCGTTGCTATATGTGAATATTAAGGGTAAGGCTGCGTACACACCAACCTCCCCAGACCCCCACTTGTGGGATTACATTGGGTATGTTGTTGTAATCTGATTTGGATCTTTTCTTCTCCATATTGTTGGTAGCTATGTATATAAATGAGAGTGGCATGTACTAGTGTTTGAATATTATTATTATTACTATGTAAGTGAGTTTCTTGCGCAAAGTTTCTGCTTTTATCTGCTTATTTATGAAATGCTGGTTGTGTCATTTTGCTCATCTAAGAAAGTCATGTATCGAAATCGGCCTATGTTGATTCAAGAACACAACACAAGGGTGCCAAGAATACCATCTATCAAATTATAGCTCAAGAAAGGAAGTCTTAAAACATGACTTCTAACAACTTAAAGACAAAAACACTTGGAATAAAGTCATTATGGGAGTTACGTTTTCTCTGTTTTCATGTATAATGAAAAGCTTAGAACAACATTTTCTGCATTATATATCACTTTGCAGCAAGAAAGGATACCCAATTCCTCTTCTCCTAGAAGGAAATATCACAAAAAGAAGACTAATGACAAATCCAATTACCAATGGAACAGTATTGATGACCTTTCTTGGAACAACAAAATGATAACACTGCAGCACATCAGTGTGTGATGCTGCAAAGGTAAGGAAAGCAATCAAAGAAAGTGATGCATGGAAGAAATCAGACCATCTAAGTCTATAATCTCTTGGCACACAAGGCTTAATCCTCCTTCCATTAAAAGTCCAAATGCCACTGAAAGTTGCCACCCCATAATGCAGTCTCCCAGTAGCTGATTTGAAGCTATCAGTGAAGGAGAAGAACACGCAAGAAGCAGACGATAGGATCAAGAAAATCCCTGTCATCCATTGTTCAAACTTGTTGCATTGGCCATCATTGGTTAGTATGGGTGCAAATATGGTGAAAGCAAGGATTGTAGCGGTGGGTAAGAGGACGTTGAGACGAGCAGTGCCACTTAAGATTGTGTTTATGATGTATATGAAGTTGGAATCATCCTCTTCTTGATTATCATAATCTGGGAGATAGAAGTCACTTTCATCAGGTTCATCACTTTCAGATAAATGTTGGTACATGAAGTTGTTGTCCATCTTGAATTTGTGGGATTGTTGAATTCTGAAGATAGCCTCAACATTATATCAAAAGCTTCCTTGCTAAGGTTTAGGGAGGAAGTCATTCCATTTCTTGTCAGGTTACTTCCTTTAGATCAAATTCTAGGAAAGGTATCTTTCTTTTGGTTTCCTATGTCTGGAGCCCATATTGGAGCACCGACTAAATCCTGATCGCGCACTACAGGTCCCATTCAGGGATGGCGCTCCCAACAGAATTTTCTCCATATCCAAGGCTCAAACTCGAAACTTTTAGTTAAGGGTGAAGCAGTCCCACCACTGTACCACAACCCATGTTGGTAGGAAAGGTATCATTATTTGGCTAAGTCTTCTTTTGTTGTATGATGGATGGTGGCATAGGGGAAGAGGGAATCACTTTTCTGCTCCCTTTCTTTTGGTTTCTTTGTGCTTTTTTCTTTTCCAAGAAGGACCTTTAAAACAGTTGGTAAAAATCTATTTGCACAGTGTGTTTATACCAAATCAAATACTATAATTTACTATGATTAAGTAATTTAATGAAATAAACATACATGCTGAGTAGAAGATGTCTATATTCGAAAGCATGACATATTGAATATTGCAGGGAGAACCACCCTAAATAATATTCCCACTCACGTCATGCAATATAGCAAACTATCCAAATCTAGTGGTGGGCATAAACATTGAAAAATTAAAAAATGGGATTGAATCAAACTAATTTTGTTCTTCGAATAGATTTTTGGATTTTTTTCTTCTAAAACTTTGATTCTTCGATTCAATGTTCATATAAAGATCGCCGGTTCTTCGATACAAAAAAATATCTGGTTAAATAAAAAATACAAAAAATATCTGGTTAAGGCTATCTGATAAATACAAAAAATAAGTACTGATAAAAAAAAATTCATGGAAGAAACTTTTTCAATTCTATTTTTGAATTATTTGGTTAAACAAAAATCAAAATCACCATCATAATTTTAAAAAATGACATCCCTCTAGACATTCCTCGCAAAAAAATTCTTGAATAGTTATACTTATCCAAAAATAGAATAACTAATAATAATAAATCCTTTGAATATGAAGATATTTTTCATAACACAAATTTCATTCTAAATATTGACGATTTTTTTCAACTTCAATTGTCATTAAGGTGGAGCAGGGGAGTAATTAGAGACAAACATGGATACTGAATTGCAGATTTCAATATCAAATTTACTACGAATACTGAATTAGGCGCCAAAATCCTAGCAATCGTATTTAATTTAAGATTTTCAATTAAATTTAAATGTCATTTTTGATAATTTATTCTGATTCTACTAACGCAATTAAATATATTTATAAAGATCACACAACTTAATGTAATATACTAAATAAATGCAGTGAGTTACTCAAGCAGATGAGGAATCCCCAAATCAGATGTAAATTAATACAACATAATAGGGTGGCCAACATACTAGCAAAGAAGAGACAACAAGAATAACTATATTTTGTTGTTGAAGAATAGACCGTCTACCTTTCTTCGCTTTTTTTTTTTGGTTTTACATCCGGTATTCGGAATCTGCATTGAAGCTCTGATTAAATTCGAATCGCATACTGTAGGGTCCATTTGAGGGTGACACTTCCAACATAATTTTCTCCATACCTAAACCTTTGTTTGCTGTTGATGCTAGTGAAGCAAACAAATATTAAATTCTTTTACTTAAGTTTATGAGGCAAATATGCTAAGTTGCTCGAACTCTTCACTTTTGGTACCGCACCCGTGTCGACACGATATGGTTGTGGGTGTGGGTGTGGGATCCGTGTCCGATTTGGTCAACCTATTTTGGGTACTTTGACCAAAATCGATGGGGAAAATCTGAATAATTTTAATGATTTTTATAATCAATACAAAAGCTAAGGTGAAATTGAAGGAAATGAAATACTTTTTATATAGAAATTTCTATGTCACTCATTTTCCTTTGATTCCCTTCGAGGATTCTCCTCAATTTCTCTACGTAATATCTCATATTTAGGTTTTACAACTCTATTTTTAGATATTTTAATTATTTTTAGGCGAAACCCCTCACCCGTATCCATACATGGATCCATATCCCCAAATCTTAAAAATTAAATCATGAAGGATCCGACCTCTAGATCCGCACCCGTATCGAACACCCACACCCGAGTCTGAGCAACTTAGCAAATATGTATATCAGATAGATCTAATCTTTCTATTGTACCAGCTATAGAAATTACAAGCAACTATGCTTGTCACCCCTCTTGTAATGACACATATTACTAATTAATATTCTCTCCGTCTCATTTTATATAATTTAAGTTATTTTTAAATTAATTAAAAAAAGAATGACACATTTCTAATTTTAAAATATTTATTTTATTCATAATAAATGATTTTCTAGCCACATAAATATATGACTTATTTTAAATCACAAATTTCAAAAGTCTTTTATTCTTAAATTTTGTGTCAAGTCAAACTAACTCATATAAATTATGACAAAGGGAGTATATACTATTGTCTTTTTACATAAAAAAAAAAAATTCCATTATTTATACGCACTCTATTTAAAAAAGAATGACATACTTTCCTTTTTAATATTTCAGTCTTTGACATGACATGTTTTAAGCTATAAAATTAAAAAGTATTTTATTATATTTGACATTATTTTAATTTATGACCATAAAATACATTTTTTTTATTTTCTTAAATTTGATGTTAAGTTAAATTAGGCTATTCTTTTTTAAACGAGAAAGTATATAATATGTAGTATACCGTGTCCTTTGGCAACATAAGCATCTGAATGAAAAATGAGTGTAGCGATTTGTAGAGTATCGTGTCGTCTCTTGCAGAATCACTTGAGAGTTGGTGGTTCCCCTGCTCCGAAATTCAATCTTCTTTCGGTATTCTCCTTTTCTCCATCTCTTTTCCTATACTCGACTTGCTATTTTAAATGTTAATCAATTAATATTCGTCTTTCGACTTTACTCTCAACAATTCAAGAGTTTCCCCTTGCTTTTTCTAATGATTTAGTCTCCATGAATGCGGAAGTACTGTTGTTTCTTGTTTTTATCAGATCAGTTATTGGCGTTCTGCTTAACTATTCTAGTTTTATATTCGAAAACTTCTTCAGGAACCAAATACATATGGTTCTTGTAATACACCCTAATTAATTTGGGATGAGGTTTTTACTCGGTTGTTCATTGAAATTGGGGGTGGAAAAATCAAACCCAACTGCCTAACCCGCTTAAGTAATAACCCCATTGAGTGGATATGGAAACCAAATTGACTCATTAGAAATCTTGTCAAAATCTTTTTAATTTGATACGTTATATATAGTCATAATAAAGAAAAAACTAATTTTATTAGGTACTAAAATATTTATAAGAACAAATAAAATAATTAAACCTATTAAAAATTTGGTTGGGTTGGGTCTTGACCTGTTCTATGACCCGTTTTGATCCAACCCATTTTGACCCACACAAATTTGGGTTGGGTTGAGTCTTGACCCATTTGCTGTCTTCCATTATGACCCGTCCAAATTTGACCCAACCTGCCCAATGGCCACCCCTAATTGAAATTATTTCCTAACTAGTTTTTGGTTGAGTAGTTGATTATTGGTTCAAAATCCTTCACTTCTTATACAATGAAAAATGGTTAGATAGGATTCATACAGTCCATCCTAACAAGTTAGATTCATACATTGGCGATATGAATCATTTATAAAAAAACTAAAGAATTTATCAATAAATAATCTACTGCACCTCAATCCGAAACTTTTAAAAAAGTTTCGGATTGAGGTGCAGTAGATTATTTATTGATAAATTCTTTAGTTTTTATGTATCCAGGATTTTGACTAAGGGGACACTATCTAGGATTTCGACTAAGGGGTTCGAAAAATAAAAATGAAGTGTTTGTGATTTGAACTTGGAATCTCAAGGTAAATTTTGAACCCCTCAACGACTAAGTTAACCTCTAATTTTATGTTTAGGGAATTCAAAATCTATAAATATACATAAAAAATATTAGAAAATACCTTATAATATAGTGTAATTTATTGCTGAGGGGGTTAGGGTGAACCCCCTTGCTACACTCTATATCCGCTCCTGCATATAGCTGAACCTAATTACTGTGTGATTGAAAATTTTTCAGTTTTGTAGAACAGGAATGGATATAGAAGATTCACATAGTCAACCTAACTAGTTTGGGATTGTGGCATCATAGTTGCTTCTTGATCAAAGATTCTTCAACTTCTATGGAATGAAATGGATATAGAGGATTTATATAGCTAACTCTAACTACTTTGAGATTAAGATAGAGGATTGGTTGAAAAATCTTCAGTTTTTAAATTTTTATAGACTCAAATGCGGACTTCATATAGCCAACCTTAATAAGTTTGGTATTGAGGTGTAGCTGATCATGTATCCAAATCTATTTAGTTTAAGATGAGGAACACTTCAGTTATTAGAGCATAATGAATATATCATGTAGCTGATATTAACTTTGGGGTTAAGGTTCAACTCTTATGGAGAAGTATGGATATAGAGGATTCTTATAGCTGAACTAGTCTGGATTAAAGCATACTTGAGTGTTGATTGAAAGTTTTTCAGTTTTTTTGTAGAGTGGGGAACATATATATAAAGGGTTCATATAGCCAACCTTAACTAGTTTGGGATGGAAGAGTAGTCGATTGCTGATTGAAAATCGTCTGTTTTTTATGAGTGAAATGGATACTGGGAATCCTAACTAATTTGTACTTGATTGAACATTCTATTATTTTTACATACTGATAAAAAGACATTCTACTACTCGTATAGAGGAGAATGGATATAGAGGATTCATATAGCCGATTCTAACTAGTTTGAGATTGAGTAATAGTTGATTTTTCATTGAAAATTCCTCAGTATTTCATCCTTTCTTGAGAACTAGTTTAGACTTAGATAAAGTTTATTGTTAGGAACTAGTACATTCTGTCCTTAAAATTAATATCCCTGCATCACAAAAGAAGCATGGTAGAACTCAATTAATATCGAAGCAGAATGCGTACATTTTGGGGAATCACTGTTCTAAGAATTTCTATCTTTTTAAAATTATGTTAGTTAATTCAAGAATTTTTTGGTTTGCAACTGTTTTGTTAAGTGTTCACTTGGTTACTCATCACTGTGTGTAAACAAACTTTGAAAAGATCCGACCTGTTATTTGGAGGACTTTTCTGTTTTCTAATTATCACCATAAATCGGTACCGAGTATCTCTAGATCTGCGAAGCCTATCCCATTATATGTATATAGATTTGAAACTATGCAATGCAAGAAGAGTGGTGAAGTGGGGCAGATGGGGTGAATGGTGATGTGAGTTTTTTTGCTTCTTAAGAATGATGGACTTCAAACTAGTATTAGTAGCATGTTCTGTTTATGCTGAGTGATTTGCTTTTTGATTCTTATTTTAAAGGTGAGTTTTCAGCTAATCACTGTAGCACAAAGTGGTTGCTCATAAACCTGTACGAACAGAGTGGATTTAGACTCTGTAAGCATTCAGAAAGTCCATAGTGTCTGATTCATATGTAATTTTCAAGTTACACAAAAACTTAAAGGGTTAAAGACATCTGATTTCAAGCATACTTAAAGGGTTAAAGACATCTGATTTCAAGCATAACAAGCATTTTTGCTTTTTTTTTTTTCTTTCTTCAAACGTTTTATGATTAGATTTCTACAATTCTCTACCTGAACTGTCCAACAAATGCATATGTGTACTGCTTGGAAGAAAAACTTTTCTTCTCTACTTTATCATTGAAGACAAAAACTAATATTTATACAAGAGGTTCCTTGAGGAGCCAGGTCTCCTATCATAACTATAATACACAAAATGGAAGGATACTAGAGATTGATATACAATACTTCTAGTTGTCTATCCTAGTTAGAGTCAACGTACATTTATCCTTAAAATGCCCCCTCAAGTTGAGCAGGATGTGAAAACTGTTAACTTGCTTCTCAACATCTGATAGCGTGCTTTGGGCAGAGCTTTTGTGAGAACGTCAGCTATCTGATCATGAGAGCTGATATACTTAACTACAATAGCCTTGTCGCGGACCTTCTCACGAACAAAATGAAAATCTATTTCCATGTGCTTTGTGTGTGAGTGGAAGATCGGATTTGCAGTCAAATAGGTGGCACTAAGGTTGTCACACCAAAGAATAGGTGTGGGCAAAGCAAGGTAGCCAATCTCTTTAAGTACCATTTCCAGCCACGTGAGCTCAGAGGTAGCACAAGCAAGTGCTCGATACTCTGATTCAGTACTCGAGCAAGACACAACCTTTTGCTTTCTAGAGGCCCAAGAAACTAAATGAGAACCAAGGTAGATGGCAAAACCGGTAGTGGACTTGCGATCATCAAGAGAACCACCCCAATCAGCATCGCTATAACCATGTAAATGCAGAGAGGATTGCCGGATAAAGAAAAGACCATAGGAAGGAGTGGCCTTGATATATCGAAGTATTCGTTTCACTGCCATCTAGTGAGAATCCAATGGTAAATGCATGAACTATGATACTTTGTTTACTGAGTAGACGATATCAGGCCTTGTAAATGTTAAATACTGCAGAGCACCGACAATCCTTTGAAATAGGGTCTGATCATGAAAGGGTTGACCATCATAGGAGGATAGTCTGCTTGAAGATGAAGCAGGAGTAGACACCAGCTACAAGACTCTATTTGGGCACGTTTAAGTAAGTCAGAGATGTATTTTTGATGGCACAAATGCAAGCCACGGGGTGTCCAGGTTGCTTCAGTGCCCAAAAAATAAGAAAGTGTGCCCAGATCTTTGACGGCAAATCGTGATTGCAACTTAGCAACAAGAGAGCTAATGCAACCAGATTTATTTCCCATCACCAAGATATCATCAACATAAATTAAGCAAAATAATTTAACACCACCAGAATGCATATAGAACAATGAACTATCTGCCTTAGAGCACTTGAAACCAAATGAGATTAGAGCATCAGTGATCATTTATTCCACATGCGAGGGGCTTGTTTAAGGCCATAAAGCAACCGTTTTGAGTAAGCACACATGATCTGGTTGTGAAGGATCAACAAATCTCGGAGTTTGGGACATATATACAACTTCGTCAAGATGTCTGTGAAGAAAGGCATTTCAAATGTCCAACTGAGTAATATGCCAACGACAAGAAATGGCAGTGACAAAAGCAGTCGAATAGTGGCAGGTTTAACTACTGGGCTGAATGTGTAAATATAGTCAACGCCTGGTCTTTGATGATATCCCTTGGCTACAAGTCTTGTCTTATACCGTTCTGTTGATCCATCTAGCTTCCTTTTCGTTTTAAAGACCCATTTGCATCCAAACACATTATGGGACGGGGAGGGTGGGATTAGCTGCCAAGTTCCATTTTGTATGATGGTGTTAGAATAGGAATAAGTATATACAATCCTACTTAGAATAGGAATAGGAATAGGAATAGGAATCCTAGTTGGAAAAGGAGTCCAATGTAGTGTCTATAAATAGGATCTCAATGTAATAATGTAGATACACAATTCAACAATATTTTTCTCCTATATTTCTCACATGGTATCATAGCAATGGTGAGAAAATTAAATCAGCCGTCACTATGCAATTTTTCGGTGACCTAAATTGTTGTTCGAATAAAATTCTGTCTGTGTTTTTCAAAAATAATTTTTTCAGCAATTTTCTTTTCCCCGGTAGGGTCACCTCTTAAATCCGAGGCTAACCATATAAATTTTTCCTGATTCCGACCAAGTTTTTTGGCGATCAGATCCCTTTTCCCAGCAGTCAGATTCCTGCCCTAATTTTTTTTTATTTCCAACAGTCAAATCTATTTTTTTGTGAGAATATTCTAATTCCATAATGTCATTCGGGATTGATATTTTTGGCTCCAAAAATATAGGAAGTTCAAGTGCTATGATCACTTCAGAACCATTAATGTGAAGCTCAAACTCTTTAGCTTGGGCTTCTTCGGTTGAGTAGTGGTGCAAGGGTCAAGGCGTCCATGATCACTTAACCAACAATGCTTGTGTGGTAAATGAAAAGGCAAAGGCTAGTGAGATAGATGATAAAGCCAAAGCACAATGGGAGAAGGTTGATGCTCAATTATGTAGTCTCTTATAGCGACCTATCGATTCCAAGTTAATGCCCTTGTTTCGCCCATCCCAAACATGTTATTCAGTTTGGAAAAAGGCACGTGCTTTATATACTAATGATATATCTCGATTCTATGATGTGATATCTCGAATGACCAACTTAAAGAAACAAGAATTTGATATGTCTACTTACTTGGGACAGGTACAAGCAGTCATGGAGGAATTTGAAACATTGATGCCAATCACTACATATGTGGACAAACAATAAGAGCACAGACATATGTTGTTTCTAGTTCTTACACTTGTTGGACTTCATCGTGACCATGATTCAGTGCGTGATCAAATCTTAGCTAGTCCTTCAGTACCTACAATTGATGATTATTCTCTCGTCTACTTCGTCTAGCCGCGTCTCCCTATCACAAAGTAGTTTCATCACCTACCCTTGACTTCTATTCTGGCATCTCAAAACCATAGACAAACGAACATATCAACCTATGGAGAATCAGCGAGTACGAGGTCGTTTTGGAAGATCTCGATCCAAGTGTAGTTATTGTCATAAGCTTGGACACACTCGTGACATAGGCCATATTTTGCATGGTCCACCACCCAGTTATGATCCTACTGCTATAAAGAAATATAATGAGTTCCTTCGGAATCACGCAAGTAAGCAAACATCTCCACAAGTAGCATTTGTTGCTCAGCCTGATCTACCACCCAATAATACTCATATTGCTCAGGCAGAATATGATGAGTCCCTTCAGTATCGAGCAAGTAAGCAAACGTCTCCACAAGTAGCCTCGGTTACTTAGCCTAATGTTCATGTTGCGGGTAATTCTTTGCTTGTGTTTCACAGTCTAGTACTCTTGGATTATGGGTCATGGACTCAGGCGCTTCTGATCATATTTCTGGTAACAAATCACTTTTGTCTGATATTGTTTATTTGCAATCTCTTCCTGCTATTACTTTAGTCAATGGGATCCAAACAAAACCAAAAGGGGTTGGAAAAGCCAAACCCCTCTCTTCTTTCCCTCTAGACTTTGTTCTTAATGTCTCTTAAGGAAACAATATGGAATGTGGAACCTGATTTTGAATTGAAGATGAGGGCATTCTATTAATTAATTAACAAGATGCAAGGACTGCATCACCCCAAAAACGCAGCGGAACATGGGATTCAATGAGTAGACTGTGAGCAGTCTCAATGAGATGCCTATTCTTTCTTTTTGCTACACCATTTTGTTGAGGGGTGTACAGACAAGATGTTTGGTGAATAATGCCTTGGTGAGTCATAGATATCTGAAACCGGGAGGAATCTACAGTTACTTCTACATCTCTAGTGGTAGTGCCACTGCTCTTGACTTATCATCGACGTCCACGGCCAACACTAGTCCTAGATGATTCATGTCATGTCCCGGACCCTGCTCCTACTGCGGACTTGCCTCTTCCTAGTCAATCGATTGCACTTAGAAAAGGTATACGATCCACTAGAAATGCTAATCACTATTATACTTTCTTGAGTTATCATCGTCTCTCATCACCCCATTATGCCTTTGTATCATCTTTGTCCTTTATTTCCATTCCTAAGAGTACATGTGAAACACTTTCTCATTCTAGGTGGAGGCAGGCTATGATTGATGAGATGTCTGCTTTACATATGAGTGGTACTTGGGAGCTTGTCTCCCTTCCTGTAGGTAAATCTATTGTTGGTTGTCATGGGTTTATACAGTCAAAATTGGTCCAGACGGACCTGACCGTCTTAAGGCTCGCCTTGTTGCCAAAGGGTATACTCAGATATTTGGACTTGATTATAGTGATACTTCTGCTCCCGTGGCTAAAATAGCATCTGTCCATATTTTTTTTATCTATGGCTGCGGTTCGTCATTGGCCTCTTCATCAGTTGGACATTAAAAATGCTTTTCTACATGGTGATCTTGCGAAAGAAGTCTATATGGAGCAACCACTTGGTTTTGTTGCTCAGAGGGAGTCTAGTAACCTTGTATGTCGATTGCGTAAGTCACTCTATGGTATGAAACAGTCTCCTCGAGCTTGGTTTGGAAAGTTTAGCACAGTAATACAGAAGTTTGGCATGACTCATAGTGGAGCTGATCACTCTGTGTTTTATCGGTATTCTGCACCAAATCGGTGTATTTATTTGGTTGTTTATGTTGATGATATTGTTATCACTGGCAATGATCAAGATGGTATCACTAATTTGAAGCAACATCTCTTTAAGCTTTTTTAGACTAAAGACCTTGACAGATTGAAGTATTTTCTAGATATTGAGGTTGCTCAGTCTAGATCAGGTATTGTTATTTCTCAACACAAGTATGCCTTAGACATTCTTGAGGAGACAGGAATGATGGGATGTAGACCCATTGACACTCCTATGGATCTAAATGTTAAACTCCTTCCGGGATAGGGGGAGCCACTCAGTAATCCTGAAAGGTAGACGGTTGGTTGGAAAGTTGAATTATCTCATAGTGACTAGACCTGACATTTGTTTTCCTGTGAGTGTTGTAAGTCAGATTATGACTTCCCCTTGTGATAGTCATTGGGAAGCAGTTGTTCGTATTTTGCGATATATAAAGTCAACTCTTGGTAAAGGACTACTTTTCGAGGATCAAGGCCATGAGAATATCACTGGATATACAGACGCTTATTGGGTAAGATCACCCTCTGATAGACGTTCGACATTCGGATATTGTGTTTTAGTAGAAGGTAATTTGGTGTCGTGGAAGAGTAAAAAACAAAGTGTGGTTGATCGATCTAGTGCATAATCAAAATATCGAGCAATGGCTGCAACAACTTGTGAACTAGTTTGGATCAAACAGTTGCTGGGAGAGCTAAAATTTGGCGAAATTGGTCAGATGGAACTATATTGCATCAAATCAGTGTTTCATGAAAGGACTAAGCACATTGAGATTGACGGTCACTTTGTTAGAGAAAAGATACTCTCAGGAGATATTGTTAATAAATTTGGGAAGTCAAATGATCAGATTGCAGATATCTTCACCAAGTCCCTCACCTGTCCTCATATTAATTACATCCGTAACAAGCTAGGTACATATGATTTGTATGGACCAGCTTGAGGTGGAGTGTTAGAATAGGAATAAGTATATACAGTCCTACTTAGAATAGGAATAGGAATCCTAGTTGGAAAAAGAGTCCAATGTAGTGTCTATAAATAGGGTCTCAATGTAATAATGTATATACACAATACAATAATATTTTTCTCCTATTTTTCTCAAGAGGACATTCTATTCATCATGCATAGCTTTGCACCAACTCTTATCTTTTGCAGCTTGCGAATAGCAAGTCGGGTCTAGTGAAACCGAGGTCATAGCTGAAAGCGACAAGGGCTGTTTTGGTTTTAGAGAGCTTGTGTGTGCACGGATAACCATTTTGTGGGGCTTCAAAGGTGTGAGATGTAGTGAAGAGTTAGAGGGTGAGTGATTAGGCATAGAGCCAGAGTGGCAAAGCAAGACCATCTGTAGTAGGTTGACCACCTGTGGGAAGAGACTTTTGCATCGAGTTAGCTGGGTCCATTGTACTAGAAACATTGGCAGAAGCTAGTTGGTTTGAGGACGTGGGAGATGGTTGCGTAGGAACATCTTGACATCTATTTATGGGTACATTAGAATAAGGAGATGCTGCAACAGTAGTTGGCATTGGCAACTGAATAGTAACAGGTGTTCTATCAAAACTGGCCAAAGAATTGGGCACCACGTCATCTCGTACAGCAAATGGAAAAGTATTTTCATCAAAAACAACATGATGAGAGACATTAAATTTAGACGGGAGGGGATCAAAACACTTATAACCCTTATGAATCTTGCTGTAACCAAGAAAAACACAAGGTCTAGAGCGAGGAAATAACTCATCTTTCGCGTAAGGACGCAGCCATGGAAAGCAAAGGCATCCAAAAATACGCAAACGGGAATAAGCTGGATGGATCAGTTTTGAATAAAATACTAAAAGGAGAGTAATTATTCAAAAGTGGAGTGGGCAATCTGTTGATTGTAAAAACAGCGATTTTCTTGAAAGCATTTTATTGGGCGACCAAAGAATTTTTCCACTGTTGTACGAAATTGAATAAAGACAGATAGAACTTCAGACTTAAACTGAAGAAAGTAAATCCAAGTATATTTGCTAAAGTGATCAAAGAAGATAACATAATAACGATAGTCATCATTAGAAACAACTGGGCAGGACCCCAAACATCTGAACAAATTAAATCTAGAGGCCCTAAAACTAGACTCACTAAAGGGGACTTTGTGACTCTTACTAACAGCAAACGTAGAGCACAATTTAGGAGATAAACTGGGGGACGACACAAAGACACTTGATGGCAAAGCTTTACGAACGGTAGGATAGGATGCATGGGCTAGTCGTGCATGCCAAACACCAAGGGATTAAACCACTAGGGCTCTGATACCATGAAAGAAAAACTTTTCTTCTCTACTTTATCATTCAAGATAGAAACTAATATTTATACAAGAGGTTCCTTGAGGAGCCAGGTCTCCTATCATAACTAGAATACACCTATCATAACTAGAATACACAAAACGGAAGGACACTAGAGATAGATATACAATACTTCTAGTTGTCTATCATAGTTAGAGTCAACATACATTTATCCTTTACATTGCTTTCCACATTGTTTTAACCTGCTTTTTTGTCCTTTCCCTACTTAGTATAATCTTTTCGGTGTGTTTGGCATGGTTCATTGCAAAAAGATTATGAAATAAGACCTCATCTGCTAGTCCTTTTTGTAATGTACAAAGAGATGATTAGGGATCTCTGGAGCTTTCGCACACCTGTGGCATCTATTTTGGAAAAACCTCTCCTCGATAAATGACCTTGTGTTAAACAAGCTTCTCAGTGACTTATTAGAAGGAAATAAAACCCTCTTTAGTCGCTTATTTTTTCTTTCTATTCATTGTTTAAACTTTGCCATGTATCTTACAACACGATTTATCATATGATACATGATTCACAAGATGGTCATCTTGATACATATCCCTTTCTTTCTATTCATTGTTTAAACTTTGCCATGTATCTTACAACACGATTTATCATATGAAACATGATTCACAAGACGGTCATCTTGATACATATCCCATACTCGGAAATGGTGCTATCATGCATATCTCCTGCTTTTCTCATATTTACAGCCACAACTTTGCTTAAATGAAAATGTTAATCTTTTATTTTGAATAGTGGAGATCGTTTTCCACTGTGTTTCCAATCATAAGAAAGGGTACCTTACCAAATTGGTTGTAGGCATTACATCATGTAAAATTGACCATTTTATTCATGTAAAGTGAAAAATTATGAATTTGGTACTCCCTTATTAGCATCTAAACTAATGTTGACAATTGTTTGGAGTTGATTGCTGTTGGGCATGCATATATTGGTTTTTACTGGAACTGTTTGAAAATACTCCTGCTTTCATGGGTTTCGTGTATTGATTCAGTTATCTATGGAAAAACTTGGAATAAGTTCTAGTTGTTTGTAACTAATTTTGTTGGCCATCTACAGGAAGCCAAGGACCATAGAAACTTTAATTGGATAAATGATGGCACATCCTGCTACACCATCTTCTGGATTGTCCTCAGAATCGTCCGAACAAATTGAGAAGCCCATGGAAAGTAGAAATATGAAAGGAACACTATCCCTCTCCCCACAAGTCCCAGATGCTACACAGGGACCTGTGGCTATTTTTTGGGATATTGAGAACTGTCCTGTTCCTAGTAATGTACGCCCTGAGGATGTGGCTGGCAACATCAGAATGGCTCTGCGGGTCCATCCTGTTATCAAGGGAGTGGTCACTATGTTTTCTGCGTATGGAGATTTTAATGCTTTCCCCAGGCGATTAAGAGAGGGCTGTCAGAGGACTGGTGTTAAACTCATAGATGTCCCCAATGGAAGGAAGCACGCAGCTGATAAGGCGATCTTGGTTGACATGTTTGTTTTTGCTCTTGACAATCCTCAACCATCATCCATTATGCTAATTTCAGGAGATGTTGATTTTTCTTCTGCCCTTCACATTCTTGGTCAACGAGGATACAATGTAATTCTTGTCATTCCTGCTAGAGTGAGTGTTTCATCTGCTTTATGTAATGCAGGGAGTTTTGTCTGGGATTGGCCAAGTGTGGCCCGAGGTGAAGGCCTTTTCCCCCCTGTGAAGGCCTTAATTCCTCCTCGTGGAGGTGTGGCAGACGTTTCTGGGATGCTAATGGGTTGCCAGATGTATGAGAATTCAGATAAAGAGAATGAAGAAGCTACAGTGTGTAGAGGCCTCTCGCGAAGCAATTACAATGCAAGGAATTTCTCAATGATATCAGAGTCTCTAGCTGAATATAATGGCATTTCGATGTCTTTGCCATGTCATCCTGGGGGTATGCCATCTCACAGCCTTCCATCTGGTTTAACTGAGGTTCCAGCTGTAGGTCCATCTTCATTTGGCCAGAGTGATGTAACGTCGGTTCCACCTGGGGATATAAATGGTTTGAAGGGACAGCTGGTGAAGTTGCTTGAATTATTTGGAGGTTGCTTGCCTCTTACACATATTCCCGTAGAGTACCAGAAATTTTATGGGAGGCTGCTTTATACTTCAGAATATGGGGCTTGTAAATTTATGAATCTTCTGAAGAAGATGGCTGATGCTATATCTGTCGAGGGAAAAGGCCAAAGAAAGTTTGCTTACCTCCGTAACAGAAGAGCCGGACCAAGTACTCCTCCCTTAATTGTGGCAAAAAAGGATAGAAAAGGAAAAAGAATGCAAGTAGTGAATGCTGATATTGTGACTACACCCGAATCTTCAGATGAGTTCTCAGATGATGAAAGATTAGATATAGAACATGGGGGGCGTAAGAAATCTGATACAGCTGCATTAGTTGAACAAAGCCTCCAAAGGTTCAAGTATGAGATTCAAGAGATCCTTGTGAGCTACTTTTGTCGGATTCTTCTTAGTAATTTTGAGGCAATATATGAACTGCGGTACAAGAGGCCTTTGGACTATGAGAGCTTTGGAGTGACAGAACTTGAGCAGCTGCTCGAAAAGGTGAAAGATGTAGTGGTTATGCAAGAGGAGCCAGTCAGCAAGAGAAGGTTTCTGGCTGCTGTTGGGGGGTAGAGGAGCTGCTCATTCTGTTTTGTTGACAATTTACCATGTAAAAGTGAAGTTTTCTGACTGCTGTTGGTAGCTAGAAGAGTTGATCCTTTACCATTACTTGACAACTTACTGTCTAAACTTGCCTAGAATTCTTCAATTGAGGTATGCATCGTTCCGACTCTATCCTTGTCCTGTTTCTTGTTTCTCCTGAGCAGGGGGGGAGAAAGACTGAATTTTTTTGTCATTCTCAGCTTATATGATAATGTCAGAAGTTCCGCCGTAATGTGGAGTGGCTGAAACTGATGAACCATAATGGGAGATCTTCCTGTACATTTATGGCCTACCTGCAGACTGCAGTTAGTGTTTGCATCTGAATACATGTTAGAATCATTCAACCAATAGTTTGTTTTCAGTGAATAACGGTCTGTAGTATGTCATTCTGATGCTTTCTGTTTCACCATTTCCTGCTCAAATTTGTCGAACATTTGAACATTGACATAAACAATTCTGTATTGGTGCTTTAATCAGTCAAACATTCTGTATTGGTGCTTTAATCAGTCAAACATTCTGTTATGGATATTTACTTTGAAAAGCTCGACTGTTGCTTGGCTCAATCTCGTGGTTCTTACTTTCTTTTTCTTGTTTTCTGGGCCAACGGAGTAGAGACTGTGTTAACAAAAGATAATTGATCTAGGCACCTGAGTTTGAAATAAACCATCTATTTTTTTTTTTTGAAACTGGTGATGTTGTATTCCTCAGCATTAAGGTATGCTGGAGACCTCCAAAAAGTTAGTAACAAGCTAAAACAAGAGACTAATTACAGTAATCCTAAATGATCTACTAATTGTTCAGCATTTTCTATACAATGTTCTTTACACCAAAAGTAGAAAGTTGCAATGCAACTCCCTTTGATTTTCTGAATGTTGTTGAATCTATCTTCAAAGTTTCTTCCATTCCTCTCCCTCCAGATAGTCCACCAGATACAGTGTGGGATTATTCTCCACCATTTCTTCTGTGTCTTGCTTCCCCCTCTCCTAATCCAACAACTTAACAAGTTTGCTGTGTGGTCTGGCATTGACCATTTTGTCTATATTAAACTGAGGAACATAGTCCAAAGCTGAGATGTGACTTTACAATGGAGAAACAGATGATTATTTGTTTCTCTAGCCTCACTGCATAACATGCATTTGGACACAATTGGCAATTCCTTTTTCTGCAGGATCTCATGAGTGAGGCAAGCTTTCCTGTTTACTAACCAAGCAAAACACTTAACTTTAGTAGGAGCCATACTTTCCCATACATTCTTCCAAGTTCCTATTTTGTTCTCAGTCATCCAGGATACCTCTTTCCTATAAATTCTACCTACAGAGAACTTGCCATCCTTATCATGTTTCCATCTAAAAGTGTCCTCTTCTACGGTGGTGCCTTTGAAACCATCAATCATCTACAATAGCTCCACAAACCTGCCTACTTCCCAGTCATTAAGATGCCTCCTGAAGAAGAAATTCCATCCCTGAGGGGACCAACTATCAGCCACTGTAACCTCAAGGTTAGTGCATATATTGGCCAGGGAAAACTTGCATTAAAACTTCTTGTCCAATCCATAGGTCCTTCCAAAATAGTATTTTGTTACCAGCACCCACCTCATAACATGAATTCTTTACTAGTCTAGGCCAAAAATTTCTTATAGATCTCCATACCGATGTTTCATAGGTGGTTGATACTGCATTAGTACACCATTGCTCTGTTTGGCCATACTTATTTAGGATTACCTCCTTCCATAGAGCATGTTCATTTTGCATTAAATCTCCATAACCGTTTCATGAGCAAGCAATCATTCTACATTTTCAGATTCCTGACTCTTAAACCACCAGCCAACATGAAATCACATATTTGTTGGTTATATGTAGATTTGCTTGGATGTAATAGATTAAAGTCCCCAGGGACAACTGCTCACTGTTATCTTTTATGGGTGAAACTCTGAAATCTACTTCCTTGAAAATATATTCTGCAAAAGGCATTTGAATGTTGCATTCTTGCTTAAACTCTTACCACAAACAATTGGCAGAGATCCATTCCAACTATATATATAAAACATCTTATAATCAGCTTCAAATTGAGGAATTATTTGATAAATCATGATTTTTATATTTGAACATAAGAAAAGCTTCTCATTGTCTTGATTAACAATGTATAAGAGGTGCCTGTTGTATAGAAGTCTTAGGCTATGTATAGTATGGTTGGTAAACCCTTATGCAAATTAGGTTAGTAAATATTCTATAATTAAAATATACTAAGTTATCACCCTTCGGGGTGGCCCAGTGGTTTGGGCTTGGGACTTCCATGTTGGAGGTCTCAAGTTCGAAACCCCTTGCCAGCGAAAGCAAGGGGTTTGTCTTCTGGGTTGAGCTCATCGGACGGGGCCTTCCTAGCGTAGGTTACTTCTCTTGTGTGGTTTGTGAGCTATTGCATAGGAGTGGGGTTTTTACCCTGTGTGCACCCAAAGGGTAGCGGCTGCGGGTTTCCCTTGTCATAAAAAAAAATAAAAAAATACTAAGGTATCATATAGAATATTCTATATGATTTTACTTATTCAAGTACAATGAATATAGACACCTATGCACTTGATATTCTAACATGCCACTTCAAATTTGAAATGGGAAAACCAACTCAAGTTTGCTTATTTTGAACAATAGAGAGTTGACATCAAATTATACCTGGAATAGTGCAAAATCACCAAAAAGAAAAGCAGTGTTGGAATTCTTTCCTTAGGAAAATCGTTGGTGTGCACAACAAAAGAATCTATTCTCAATCATCGAAAAAGATTTGGTATTGCAAATCTCCTGAACATTCTTGAATGACATAGCAACGAAAAGAAATTATAGGTCTTGAAGAGGGCACTGATCATATAAAAAGTAGATGTGTTGGTTGTGAGAGAGAACGGTGCTTGAAAAGTCCTAGAGGAGCGGTGCATGAACGGTCCTCTAGGGATTAGAGCCACCAGTTGTTGAAGAAAAGAGCAACTCCAAACATCAAAAGGAAGATCAGAAGAAGAAAATATTGGCTTGAACACAGTGGCCGATATAGCTTGCCTATAGTGGAAGCTATTCGAGTCTTTACCAAGATCATCGAGGTCATATTGAAGTGTGTGATCATCTCATCTAAAACTTATAGTTTGAGCTATAAGAGGAAGCACATTTTTATTACTATATTATATCTTCAACATGCCCTTTTATGTGTGGGCCTTAATCTTTTTCATGAGCCAAGGACATGAAATTTCTCTTGCTTATGGTCTAAGTTGCTTGAACTCTTCACTTTTGGTGCTGCACTCGTGTTGACATGATATTGGTGTGGGTGTGGGATCCGTACACGGTCTGGTCAACCAATTTTGGGTACTGACCAAAAATCGATGAAGAAATTCCGGTTAGTTTTTTCTTTTTTTGTAATCAAAACAAAAGCTAAGTGAAATTGAAGAAAATGAAATATCTTGTATATAGAAATTTCTGCCACTCCTTTTTCCTTTAATCTCCTTCGAGGATTCTCCACTTGATTAGTATTTTCTCCTCAATATCTCATAATTTAGGTTTTGTAACTCTACTTTTTAGATATTTGAATTATTTTTAGCCAAATCCCTGCACCCGTATCCATATCTGGATCCGTGTCCCCGAAATCTTAAAATTTAGATCATGAAGGATCCGACTTCTAGATCGGCACTCATATCAAACGCCCCCGCCCGCACCTGAGTCTGAGCAACATAGCTTTTGGGTGGCAAAAGGGAGATAAGGTCAGAATCCCAGAAAAATGGAATCGGTAAAACCTCATAAATGTCTTGGTGTGCGGGAGAGAAGGGTGCAAATGAAGATTTGAATTTGGAAGAAGGTAACATCGACGGACATAAGGTACCACTGGATGTCAAGTGAGTAGCACCAATATTTGTTTTGCACACTTGGATAACCTAAGAATACACACTTAAGAGCACGGGGGCTAACTTGTCTTTGATGAAGTTATTGACAAAGCCTCCCAAAGACATAAGGTGGGAGAGAAAACAAAGGTGAGTGAGGAAACAAACTAGGGTATGAGACTTGATTCTGAGTTGCAGAGGAAGGCACAAGATTAATAAAATAAAAATATTTGCGAACTGCATTCCCCAAAATTGCAATGAAACATGTATAAGTAGGATGCGAACAGTCTCAATGAGACGCCTATTGTTCCTCTCAGCTATCTTATTTTGTTGAGATATATAAGAACATGTTTGATGAATGATCCCATGAGAGTTTTATGAATTGCCGAAATGGAGAAGATAAATAGTTTGGTGTATAATCACTATGAGAAGTGTGAATATAGACACCATTCCGACATAGAAAATGTGAAAAATGTAAAACAACTAAGTTGTCTTTTCATCAAGAATATCCAAGTGGAGCTGGAATAATCTAAGTTACTTGGACTCGGCAAAATTGGTGCCGCACCCGTGTCGACCCGACACTGGCACGGGTAAGGGTGTGAGATCTGTGTCAGATCCGGTCAAACGAGATCGGGTGTGTTGACCAACAATTCAGAGAAAAAAATTGAAATTTTGATATCTCAAAGTAAAGATTTGAATAGATCGGAAACAAATACCTTCAGTTTTTCTGCTATATGGTGATTGTGGCGCCGAACTGAACTAGGGTTTTTCATTGTTTTGTTTCTCTGGCTGCTTCGTTTTAGGCGTGAATGGAGAAGAGGGAAGCGTGGGGTTTTGAAGAAATAGGGTGTGGGTCGGGTCGGTCATGGTTTTGGGCTAGTTTTTTTTTTTTAAAAAAAAGTTTTTGGGCCAGATTTGGTTTTGAATGTTGGGCTAAATTTTGCTAAATATTTGGACGTGAATAATGGTCCATAACATGAGTGAGACCAGGTCCCTTGAAGTCCTCTTATCAAAAATAAAATTAAAATTAGAGTATTATTTAAATGAAAAATAATTTTGATTTAAATTAGAGTATTATTTAATCAAAATTAGACTAGGTCCCTTCGACGGTACATTATAAGTTTTCCACAATGTCTCATATTTATGTATATTTTTAAATTTTTAGTTTGTTTTTTTGCCGAGTCCCCGCACCCGTATCCGTATCTAGATCCATATCCCCGAATCTTAAAGATCAGATCATGAAGGATCCGACATCGGATCCGCACCCGAGTCCGAGCAACTTAGGGAATAATCATTAATGAACCTGTCAAATTAGCAGAATCTGGAAGTAGGACTGACCCAACTAGAGAGACAAACATCTAAAGTGACCAAAAAGAAAAGAGACTTTGCTCTATTATCAGACTTGGGGAGGAGGAACAAGTGTGTTTACTGAATTGACACAACTCACATTCTAAAGTAGACAAGTGAGACAAATAAGATACCATTTTCTGAAGCTTTGATGAACTAGGTAGAATGTCCCAATCATATATGTAATATACCTAGTGAAGCAATAACATGATTGGCTATGTACAAAAGACACACTTTGGACAATTTAGGAAGGCTGAGGTAATAAAATTCATATGATTCATGCTTGGAACCAATGATTCGCCCCGTACTACCTTCCTGTATTTAACAATACTGTTGTTGTGGACAGTCACTGAGCAGTTAAATGTTTGGGATAAACTACTAATGAAATATGAGATTACATGAAGAACTGAATTTAAAGTTAAAGTAGGAGCCAAGCTAACTTTACCTATTTTGTTGCCATAATTTTGAGATATATTGGTCAGTGTGACTATCAGAGGAGATGAGAGTGAAAAATAGTAGGTAAAAGAAACTTATTACCAAAAATGTGATTAGAACTTAGAAGCACTTGAATTAGTGATCCAAGGACTAAGAGTAGGAGATTGGGAGACACAAGCCATTCTATTACCCGTCTGGACGATATAAGCTATCTCGGAAGAATATGTATAAGTGTTTTGTACGGAAGGAATCCAACATAATCAGGCAAAGAGACCATCTGGCCAGTTGAAGTGGTGGATCTCATCTTCTTGCACCAAAATCTTCTGAAAGTCTCGTGAAACTACACCAAGTCTATCACAAAACTCGACTGGAAAAAGGTGAATCGTATTGTACCTGAAAAAATGGGATTTACCTGGAAAGTGTTTGGACTTGTCCAAAAATGTCATAGGAATGTTTTGAGAATCAGGTACTGAACTCTGAAGTTGTAGTCGACTTGATTAGGCTGAATCTGTGGCAGAGTCGTAGAAATGAGTCTGTTCAATTAAAGATATGGTTGGAAAATCTTGAATTAAGTCTGTTCCACATCAGAGAAGATCCCAATCGTCTCTATTCCTTGTCGGAGAAGCATTTGGTCATCTAAACATGTTGAAACTTCCGGGATGGTTATGGGACAGGAGGACGTTCCCACAATCATAGACATCTCGTTAAAAATGACTAGAGAAGAAGACACATATCGACGCGTGCAAGAACATGTGTTGGATGGTAGTGCCTCCATTTTAATTTATTTGAACTTATTTAACGCTTGGGCCTTGGTCCTCTCATCATGTTAAGTGGCACACTTGAATCTGTTATTGATTCAAATCCCTTTCTCCCTTTGCAACAATTGACTAGAAAAAAGAAAGAATAGGTGAGCCAAGAATAATGTGTTACCAGCTTGCCTTGATCGGGATCGTGTTCAGAATAGAATCAAACCCTTCTGTCAAGAGTTATAAGTAGTAAGGGGAAGAGAAACAAGATTGTTTGACTGATTCTTTAGAAATTCCTGCTAAACTTTGTAACTACAGTATCAGCTCTCACTTGATGAGGCTTTTCTTTACTGAAGTTGGATTAGGCTTTCCTCTTAGTAGTACACCATAAGGTCTTGCCGTAACCTAGATAGAGTAATGAGATAGGGGAGAAATCAAATTAATTAGCAATCTTGTCAGGGCATATCCAACGATTTTTCCATTTTACTGTTTTTTTCTCTTCATTTTACAGTTCAATATCTTAATTTTTGACTACTATGATAGGACTGTAGACATTTCACCTCTGAGCAAGGTAAGTTAGCCCTCAACGGGGAAAGCCGTTGCATGGTGGCCTAGTGTAGGCAGACCTGACATCCTCAAAGGATGAGCTCTATTGTATTTTATTACTATGTGAAATACTTGGTAGTTTCTTCTAGCGGCTACTTCCTTTGTCTCATCTGATTATCTTTTCTATTATTGCTGTTACAGCTTCAGGCACAGGCTCTGGATTATAGAAGTCTGTCCAGTTAATAACTCCTCAATGGAGACAGCGATGGCAGGCCAGTTTTGTAACGGTAAAATCATTCATCACTTTTTTCAGTTTGATTATGGTTTGAATGCATATTGGAGACGAAGTAGGCGTGGCTACCATGCTTCTGCAGAAGGAGTAATGGGAATAATAGTCTATGTTACATGGACTCAGCTTTGGGTACATGACCATATGGATATGTACATTTTTTGGCATGAAGTACCTATAGGCTATACCAATGTTGCTTACATTTGAAACCAGCACGTCAAGGCAATGAGGATCCATATAACATAGAACATAGTTAACTTTAGACCATCTAACCTTGTTTTATATACGAGGTTAGAGGCTTCATCTGTAATCCATATCTAATAACTTTAGGAGATCTGAACTAACTTTAAGTGCATGTGCACCAGTTATGAAGTGGAAATATGGTTGTATGAATATCTAAAATATTAGAAATGTGCAACCACCTTAACATGGCCTAGTTGGATATCAGTAATCCCAAGTTAAGTAGTCATAGAGCCCATATGATTTCTCATGGAATTCCAACAAGCTTCGTGGTTACTTTTTCCAGTGTAAAATCACAGTCCATTTTTTATCCCGTAGTATCTGGCATATAATCTAGACGGAATTGGGCTAGTCTTACCTGCTGTGCAGATATGTTCTGTAAAGAATATGCAAAAAATAGTCTTCTAATTGGGCTTCAGAAAGGACTATTATTATTGAGGAGTATCTATCTAGTTTTTCACACAATTATGGGGTTCAGACGGATTGTCTTTCTAGTTTATTGTGGTGACCTGGAGCTCCCTTCTTGCTTCATATGAAACCTTTGCTCTCTTGCTCACAGATTATGGTGAATCTTTTCTTGCCAAGAATATGTTACATCTCGCTCATGGACCATCACTTGTTAGGTGAATTTTTAGACGACCATTCATTGATGCGCTTGACTATCTTTCCTTGTACTCTTCTCTAACCTCATCCCCTTGGCAGGTAAATGCGACAATCTGAAACTTCACTCGTCTTACCCATGCATGACACTTTGATGCTTCTTCATCGGACGGGTATTTACTTGGATGAGATTTGGTTTCCCACGTTTGATATATGCAGCACTCATTGGGAAGATGCTCAGGATGTAATGGTGGTTTCCTCATCATCTCATTTACAATATGAGAGATCAATCATGAGAAGAGAGACGTAGAAGACTGATCCAAAAGGATTTGTTAATTGTTGTATTCTTACTAGATCTTGAAATCTATCCTCTGGCATTATATCACGTCTGTTCGCAGAGTTGGACTGCTGTTGAATTGTTGTTTCTGTGAAGGGGACTCGCTGAGGTGCTCATTTGTTATTGTCAGCAATCTCTTTACAGCAAATACTGAAAATAGAAATTTATTATGTGTAGACTGGTGCAATTTTTTACTTCAACAATCAGGTTACACCATGATTTTTGAAGGGGCTGGAATTTTGACTCTTTCTGGTTTATTTCCTGGTTGTTTTAATAACAGATTAGGGATTTCTTTTTAGTACTAAGACTCAAATCTGAAAGAATGATCAATGTAAGAATGAAGAATAAAGGAACACAAGTTGGTGTAATTTGATATTGTATCAGTTGTCCTTTTTTTTTATATTGTATCAATCTAATATCTGTCATTGTTTTCTAACTTTTTTCAAATTCTATTTCTAACTTGTTTGGATGAGTAGTTGAACAAAGAATGATAACTACCTCTCTTTTCCTTCAAATTGAGTTTTTTTTTTTCCTTGGAAAAATTATACAACAAGTCAAACAATAGCTATGTATTTAATGAATACAACTATAGTTTAAAAAATTACAATAAGTGACTATATGTTGATTATTATAGCAAATACCATGTTTATAATCTAGGCATAGGTTAATACAAAAAACTACAATTATGATTTGTCTACAACTTTCAAAACCTTTTATAAATGGACAAAGAGCAACAATTAGATATAAAAATTGATTCACATCATTCTTATATGCGAGCCGGGGTACGTAGAATCTAATACGTACAAGTATCTCGGTAATTTATTGTATGAATCAGACGGTGTTTTCCTCAACGAATCTACAACCTTTTTCTTAGCCCTCCATGCCAATATGTAGGTTATATCAACTCCAAGGTTCAATTTAGCATCATCTATTATATCCTTTAGTGTGTATTTTTTCTTATGATTGGATAGTTTAGGTTTAACTATCCCTCCAACCAGATTACTTGTTGTTTGTCGTTGAGAATATACTCTGTCCTTCAAGGGACAAGTATAATTCATGTTAAACTCTCTAATTCTAAACATTTCAGATTTGTTGATATTTGACGATTTCATTATCCACTTACAATCTTCGGATATTCAAAAAAGAGTATAGTTGATACAAATACAAATGAATACTCATCAAACAAACACATATACATTCAAAAATGAAATATGAGTATAACTGATATAAATACAAATGAATACTCATCAAACAAATACGCATACACATTCAAAAATGGAAGAAACAACTTGTATTTATTTGTATCCATTCTAACAAAATGGAAGTAACAATTTGTATTCATTCTAAAGATGAAAACAATATACTGAATGTATTTGATCTCTTTGTTCGAAATTGAAATTGATGGTCAATTGAATATTGTGCCATCACAGCCTTTAACATTGCCTTGTCTCTGTAAACCTGATCTACCATTACCTCTTTTTGGTTAGTGTTCGAAATAGTCTCACAATTGACCAAATCAGACACAATTGGCACACATACATCTGCAAGCACTAATGCTTGTGCATCAAATGTATCAACTGTATCTACACCACATAGTCCTACCCCTTCCATTTGAAGGTTTCTGTCACTATATTCCCTACCCTTGATTAATACAGTTACGCACAGTGGATACTTTCTTAATTTTTTGGACTCTTTCTTCAACGAGATATACATTCTTACCCCGTGTCGGTGCATCACTATCTTCAATCTTGTATTTTACCTTGATACAGTTGCATCTCAAATCTATATCAATGTGTTTAGCAATTTTCTCAACTAATTCTCTATATGTTGCATACTCCTTCAACATAATTGCCTCTATCGTGTATCCAAATAGCAAATGTATTTGTTTCAACTTTTTGAGTGCATGATCATAAACTGATGCTTGTCATTGTTATAATTTCTTTCAACAAAGTTAAACTCAATTTTAGATCGAAGTTTCTATTAAACACATTTTTAAAAAAGCAACAAAAAGCAATAACATACTTTGTATATCCATTATAGATCTACCTATTCAATATAATATTGTAATCGCTAAATTTGTACCCCAATCAAATTTGTATCTCAATCAAAATTTGTATACATGATGGATTGACTAATAATTTTGATGCATACCGTTAAATATTAACAACAAATCTATATATATATATATATATATATAATAGGAGAGGTGAAAAGTGCCATGTGTCAGCACTACAAAAATCAGACTTTTTAAATAATTAAAATTAATTATATGTAATAGGATTAAATAATAAATTACTATTCATTTTATTTTTAAAATGATTTTAAAGCAATTTTTACAATTAAATGATAAATGATTTTAAAAACGTTCTAAAAAATATTTTAAATAAATTAGTGCGTAAAAATAGTTTTAGATAGATTTGTTTATGTTAATTTCTATATTTTAATAATTAAATTTTAATATTTACTTTAAAACCAAAAATCTACATAAATTAATCAGTTTTAAAAATTTAAATTTTTACAAACTTCTAAATCTATATCTAAAATTAATATGCAAAAGAAAACGTAGTAACCAACTGATAGTTCCATGTTTCTTTTTTTAAAAAAATAATTAAAAATTAGTTACTATTTTTTAAATTTCCTATCTTGAAACACGGTTTTATAAAAGAATAAAAAAAGAAAATTGAAAATTTTAGTTAGTACGTTAGGGATTCTATTTTGTGGGAAGTTATGAAATTTTTTATACAAGATATTTAAAGTAACTTTCCATAACTACTCCTTCTTTGTAGCAAACATAATGCAAATTGTTTACATTAATTTCTTAAACATCAAAATAAATTAACAAGCAAGTATTAGACTCATTTTATGAATGTAAAAAAAAATTGTGCTAGAATAAAATTATTTATTTCATACTTTTCTGTTGATTGTTGTAACATTTAAATTTTCTTCTTTAGTTTTAAAATATTCAAATATAAAATATTTTATATAATTTAATTAAATATGAAATATACTAAAATTATATAATAAAAAAGATTAAAAATAGGATACTGCAGTTACTAAACCAAAAAAAAATTCAAATTATTAAAATAAAATAAAATGAATTAAAAATAAAAAAACATAAGACAATTAGAAAACCATAACTCCCCACTTCCCCATTCCCTCTCTCAAGGTAGGTTTTTTTCCTCCCCCACTCTATATACGTTTATATATACCACAATCATCCAAACAATCTGTTCACTCATAGATAATGTTGTTTCCACGCCAATAGTATGCTTACTCTCCTTTTACTTATTGATTTCCATTAGTATTTTGCTTTTATTTGAAAAAATTAAGAATTGGTATTTAGTGACTGATTTTGTATTAGTTTTAACTTGATTTATTTTTATTTATATTTTTATTAAAGGTAAAGAATGAATGGAAAAATTAAAGAGAAAAATCAATTCGTATTATTACTTTTCATATCATGTTGTTTCGTATAAGATTTTTTCTTCTCTTTCTATTTGAACATGTTTGAAGCAAATTTTATCGAATGTAATTAGGAAAAAATTTATAGGTTTCTGTTTTAATGGAGTTTCACTAAGTATGTTGTTATTGTTGTTATAGTTGCAGCCTTTGTGCACATCAATTGTACAGATAATTTAGACACATGATTTTAATATAGATTTGAAAAATCATATAAATAAAAAATATTTACTAATAAATAAGAAAGTACAATGCGTTTAGTGTTCATAATGTTAAATTTTTAAATCATCTTTATTCTGTTTATTGTGATGCATGGCCAACTATGACTCTGGGTGTGAATTGAGGCACAAATGCACGATATAAAGTTATAAGCTTTGTTAATAGTTGTTATTGTTTTATTTTTAATTTATTTTTTAAAACAATAAAATTGAAATCTTAAAGGATCATGCTTTTGATATATATAAAACAAATGTTATTAATTGACGGTTGAAGAGCTCTACATAAACTCTTATTGTTTCCTAAGCATATCCAATCATATACTAAAATATGCATACATTCAAATTACTATAACATAAATATATGGTAAATTTGGATAAACCGAAAGCATGTCATAATTTTAAAAATACAATTTGATTGAGAAATGTCATAATTTTTAAATATGCAGAAGCTTTTTAAGAACGAAAAATTCAAACTAAATTAAATTGTAAATTATATAAATTTCAGTAAAAATGACAAGATCCTACATTCTCAAAAAATCATTTTCATATTTTATTTAATGAACATAGAGATTATGGTTTAAATACTTCTATTTCATACTTAAATCTTAATCAACTCAAAATTTTAATTTAAAAATATATCTACATTTGAATTTGGGGTTAACAACAAAAAAATTATATTGAAATGATTAAAAAAGTTAATTAAAAATTTAAGGTTTAAAGTTTATATGCTAAACATTTTTTGAAATGGTTACAACTTCCCCACTTGGAGACTGATATGCTAAATGAAAGGAAAATAAAAGTAATGAAAAGTCTGATCAATAGTTATTAGTGTTAATTATGTATGAATTTTAATAATAAATATCTTTATTTGATGTGGCTATAAAATAAAATTATCTTTAAAACTCTTAATATGACTTGATCAATAGGATTTTCAAAGAAATTGATGCTATGAATCAATTAGAATCGAGTGCTCTTTATTTTTATTTAGTATGTGCAAGGACACATGAAATAATTGAAAATTTTTCAATAAAAGACAAAAAGTATTGATATAAAGCATAATAATCTAATTGATTAGAAATCACGCACGTTACATCGCCCTATTTTTTAGAACTATTTATTTATTGTCATTAAATTTGTAGTTTAATTATTATTTTTGTGAAAACTTGTAAATATTATAGTACATAAAGTGCATAATTTTTTTATCTTTGTAATATAAAAGGATAAAATTCATTTTATTTGAATTGGAAATGAGATAATTTTTTTCTGTTAATTAAGATAACAAAAGTTATATATGCGTGGTTAGTTTTTTTTTTTATTTTTTAAATGGGGCTTTTTTGTACGTGGAACGTTGACTTTTTTTGTTTTATTTATATAAAAACATATAGATTAATTGAAAGATAATGATTTAAAATATATTAATGTGATAAATGTCGCGTTCATTTAAAATATATTAATCCTAATTATATCTTCAAAGAGGGTTATTATAATATCATATATTTTTTTCCTAAAGATTGGAAAGGAAAAAAAAATAATCCAACACTTGATAGATAATTTTAAGAAATTATAGAAAATGAACTAACTTTTATGAAATTTTTTATTTCTAAGCTATTTTTTGAAATTTCATAAAATATACGCTTTGGTATATTTTTTGTTTAATACTAAATAATTTTTGAGATGATTACAACTTTCCCACTTAGAGATTTATATGCTAAATGAAAGAAAAATGAGAGTACATGAAAAGTCTAATTAATAACTATTACTAATGGTTATTTATGAGATTCAATGATAAATGTCTTTAATTGATGTGGCTATTGAATAAAATTATCTTTAAAAATTCTAATATTACTTGATTAACAAGATTTTAAAATAAATTGATGCTATGAATCAATTAGAGTCGAATGCTCTTTAGTTTCACTTAATATATGGGAGGACACATGAAACAACTTTAAAAACTTCAAGAAAAGAAAAAGAATTGTCGACATAAAATCTATTGTCATTTAATTTGTAGTTTACTTTTTATTTTTGTGAGAATTTATAAATATTATAGTACTACATAACTTTTTTTTTATCTTTTTAATTTAAAAGGATAAAAATTATTTTTATTTGAATGGGAGATGAGAAAATATTTTTAAGTTAATTAAAATCACAAATAGAATATGTGGGTGGTTAGTTTTTTTTCAAAAGTTGGAAAAGAAAAAAACAATCCAGCACCTGATAGACAATTTTAAGATATTAATAAAAAAAGGATGGACTAATTTTTACGAAAACTTCTATCTCTAAGCTATTTTTTAAAATTTCATAAAGATAACTATTTGAATGTTTTTTCTAAAGAAAATACCAATAAATTGATTGTTCAGTCACTTATTTTATTTGTAATAATAGCAAGAAAATATAAGGGTCATGACTTAAGAAGATTAAAAAAATACTAAAGTTCATTGGAGAATTTAAAAAATTAAAAGTAAAATTCAAAATTTTATACAAAAAGCGAAAGTAAAGAAAATGTTTGTTCATAATATGATATTTGAAAATCTTAACTTGAAATTATTGAGTAGTTTACGAAATCAATTCTTGAGAAAATTATACGAATTCATCAGTAAACTTTGAATAGTATTGCATATAACATAGGATCTAACAACAATTTTAGATAGAGGAAATATTTTTGAATATTATTGCATATAACATTAAGTTAATATTATCATATAAATAGTAATAATATATTAATATAACTATTTTTAAAAACAAATTAACAAGTAATTAATAAATTTTATAAATTATTCTTAATTTAAAAATATCCGCGCAACGCACTGGTACGAATACTAGTTATATCTAACAATGTAATCATAATTAATTTATACACGAAAATGACAAAGATAACACCTTATAAATGGTGAGTTGAAGAAGTTGTGATAGAGAAAACACCTTATAAATGGTGTGGATTGAAGAATATCAGTGAATTATCAAATTTGTACTTCAATTTGTTGTTCAGATCGATGTGTTATTTTGAATTCTCCAGAGAGAACGACGATAAATTATTTTGAGCTTCCTGTTATAAGACGGAAACAGTTCATGAAGTAATTGTAGTTAATTTACCATATTGGAAGAGATTCCATCTGAGATTTACTCCAATTAGTTAGTTTGTATTTGTATTTTTTTCTCAGTACCAGCGAAACAAATACAACGAATACAACTTGTAGCAAATCAAAAGTGTAACTATGTATTGTAATTAGTGAAACTGTTGCGAAGAGTTCCTATTTATCTGGTGCATTTTATTTTGGATACTACTTGTTTACAAGTATGGATTTTATAATCATTGTTTAAAAAAAAGTATATTAATTTACAATAAATTAAATATTTAATAAGTAATAATTTGTGTATTGTAATTTCTACCTAACTAAATCCTACATAAATAATACCTATATAACCAAACCTGCATAACTAATATCTGCATAACTAATATCTACAAAACTAATACATGCATAACTAATACCTACATAACTAATACCTACATAACTCTAATCAGTAACCAAATGACCCCTAAGGGTACTTCACATGGAAATTGGAACGGCAGTAAGCAATTTTTTTTAAGTGATAAATATTTATTAGCATGCTACTATACAATGAAATCACTTTTAAGGTATTCATTAAAAATAAGAATAAATTGAAAAGGAATATAGTAAATGACAAAGTTGATCACTAGTGAATCTATTTTGGAGTTGATAAATGTATTCAATTATTTTGTGTGTATGCTTATTTGCGTGTAATTTATTTATTATGTATGATGAGAACTGTCTAGCCTCTTTGTGTGTCAATAAGTTGATGACTCAAATAAAAGGTTTGGTGCATTGAGTGTTATTTTTATTGGTTCATACTAATCGAATATGAATGGCCTTTGATCTATTATATCATTGGTTGAGGGTAAGACGGTAGATTCAAGTCTCATCGCACCAAAAGTGTAAGACATCATATTAAAGTTTGGATGCACCATATTGAAAAATGTTTGAGGATAAGACGGTGGATTCAAGTCCCATCGCACCAAAAGGGTAAGACATCAGGTTAAAGTCCGGATGTACCAAAATAAAAAATGTTTGAGGGTAAGACGGTAGATTCAAGTTCTATCGCACCAAGAGGGTAAGACATCAAATTGAGTTTTGATGCACCATGATGATAATATATTGGGTTCGAGTCCCATAGAATTATGGCCTAACGCGCCTTATATGGGTAAGACATTGAGTTTGAGTCTCAATCACCATAGTGATGATATAATGATGACTAAGGTTTTGATGAAAAGTTATGAAATTCGTCCCAATGAATTTTCTCCATTCCCTAAAGCGAATGTGGTAGCAGTACATGGTAATCCACCCAATTGCTCCATTCTATCATATGAATGTAGTAGTGGTGAATAATAAGTCTAAAAGATGACAAGTGATTGAATGTATGAATAAGGGCGTTGAGGGACAAAATTATAATAGTCATCATTGTGGTAATTACAAAAGGAAGAACACTGTGGGTTCTCCAAATAATCCTTCAAAATGTGAAGGTAATTCTTATCATCATAATTGTATGGAAGGTCATTGGACCCGTGGCCATCGTGTGACATAATAGTTTGATAATTTTATAAATCCTCCATCAAAATAAAAGAATATAAAGTGGTGGTGCACTTTACCTTTCAAAGTGATGTTGAGGTGGGTCATGTAAATATGTCAAATATAAAGTATGACACGTATAAATAGTTATGGTCAACTCATGAGGAGATTGTGACTTGTAATAAGTATCATGAATGTTTGCCCATTCTTGAAAGTGAATGTGTTAAAATATGAATTAAGAACATATTCATGTATGGTTGAAAATATGTCACAACTCACCTCTACGGGAGGCTTGAGGGAAATAAATAAATTTTATTTGGCAAGAATGATCAATGGTTGTGTACGTTTATACGTCATAAATATTATGGTATGTTTATTATGAACTACCCAAAGGACAAAAGAAATAAGTAATTCTTGCCTATAAAAGTTGTGGTCATGACCAAACTAATATTATTGTGTGACAGTAAAAATTTGTCATTGATTGTGTACCTATGGTACGACAAAAGTAAAGCAAGAAACATACCTTGGTTGTAATAATTTTGATCATGACAATAATAATATAATTTTCTCCTTGAAGGAGATGTTCACCATACGGATGATGTCATGGAATACGTGATAGTACACAAAATTAATTGTAAGCTCTAAAGAGTTATTGTATTATTATCGGAGGAATAATACTGGGGTTGTAGTACACCTCAAAAGAAGCTTTTTTAGTTTCGGATGAATTGAAAAGAAATATTGAGATTATAAATTACGAAAATATTTAATATCTTCAGATTACTACAACCGAAGCTAGTTATAAATATTTATGTAAAAGATTACCCATTTTTTTCCTCTTGTTTGCTGCACACAAATGTGGGCATGCTGATGGACTCACATGCAAAAATAAATTATAAGTGTACTGAAATAAAGATTAGTTGGCATGACCAGTTGACCATTCTGATTTAAATGTGATGCAAAAGTAATTGAGAATTCATATGGTTATATATTGAAGAAATAAAAGATTCTTCAAGAATTCTCTTCTGTTGCTTATTCTTATGATAAAATGATCATTATACCAGCTAAGTTTTGGGATTGTATCCCTTGAAGTTTTGAAACGTATAATAAAAAAGGTGAATATGGCCCGTTCACCTGCCATGTGGACCGTCTGCAATTATATGATTTTGATAATTGCATTTATGGGGTGGTCACAAGTCCTTTGATATCAACTTACAAATTGATTTTTGTAAGTTCATTTGCTCGAATTGTTAGATCAAGAACACGTTTCAAATTATAAAATTATGTTGATAATGCTGGTTGGTTTAGCAGAAATTGTATGCCTCCAATTTTAACTAAACCAATGGCTACAAGAACGAATCTCTCAAAAGAAATTTGGTATAAGAAGAATTTATTTAACATGTAGCAACACTTGTATGCATCAAGTCAACAAAGGTCCCCTATCAAAATTGGTTCAGGATCAAGAACCAATTATTTTCATCTAAAACGTTGAATGTGCAGTTGTGATTTAATTGCTCCACCACGCACAAAGATGAATTCCCAAATGAGGTTGGGGTGAATGTTAGGTTTTCTAACATTAGGGGGAGATGTGATTGATAGCTGAAAATTATGAATTATGAATTATCTAGATCCTCATAAAAAAAATGTGAACTTGAAGTTCAAGTGATAATTCATTTGCATAATGTTGCAAATTTATTGTTAGATGAACATATTGACCCTATGCTATAATTTAGCTACAAATGCTCCAATGAGAAGTCCTTGAAGAACAAAGTCTATGATACGCTTGAAGTGTGATAGACAGATCGATTCCAAATATAAAACTCCTTGAAGAAGGAAATGAGCTAATGATTAAGATAGTCATGATAATGAGGCAAGTGCTTTGAAGGAACATGACGACATAACACGTCATAAAAAATTGATAAAGATTCAAATACCTGAAATAATGAAAAATGAAGAGATCTCAATAAATTATGTCATATTGAAATCGATATCAAATAATTGTCGATAGTATCTTTGATATGAAGTAGCGCTCAATGATATAGATCGTGACGAGGATCTTGAATTCAAATGTGTCACATAATGTGGACATATAAATGATTGGCCAAATAAAATGCAAATTCAAGTATATTTTGTTTCACTTAGAATAGTGACGTTTTGGACTGATAGTCTATATATCAAGGTATAATGTCAGTTGGGTACAAATAAATTATTATGAGATAGTATAACCGTACTATATCAAGTACGGCTTGTGCCTTGGGGTATAAAGATTTTTCGCAAAAGTCCTGAGATTATTGGAGATATTTTCTCCTGTGGTGGATGTAATGATGTTTATTTTGATCTAGCAACATATGGAAAACTTGAATGCATATAATGAATAATTGTCATTTCTAGCTAGACAATGAAGGTTATATAAAAATTCTTGAAGCATTCAAGGTGCCTAAAGCATATAAAAGTTTGAAAGAAACTTTTTCCATAAAGCTTCAAGAATCCTTACATAGATTGAAATAATCAAGGAAGAAAGTGTACAAAAAAAATGACTCTATTTGTCCTTACATTTTTATAAAAAGGTCAGGATTTGAATTTGTTATAATAATTGTGTATGTTGATGACTTGAACATTATTAGCACTCTTAAAGAGCTTTCAAAAGTTGTTGAGTGTTTGAAAGAGAGTCTAAAATGAAAAGATCATGGTAAGACAAAATTTTGTCTTAACCTACAGATTTAGAATTTGAAAAATGAAATATTTGTCCATCAATCAACATACATCGAAAAGTTTTGATGCGATTTTACATGAATAAATCATATTTATTGAGTATCCCAATGATTATGAGATCGCTTGACATAAATAAAGATCAATTTCGATCTCGAGAGAAGGATGAAGAGTTTCTTAGTGATGAAACTCCATATATTAGTCAATTGGGACACTATTGAACCTTGCTATATACGATTAAATATTTTACAGTGAGTTTATTGACAAGACTTTGCTCCTCCCCAACAAGAAGACGTTAAAATGACATCAAGGACATTTATGAAGTTATTCTACAAGACAATTAACTGCAAATAAAAATGTCTACAAGATGATTGTTGCTATGAACAAGTTGAATGAGTAATTTACTTGCAACAACGAGGTCATGAATATAGTGATTTTCAAAAATGTATTCGGCTAAGCTCAAAGCCTCATAATACCCATGAAACTAGAAAATGATATATCATGATGAGTTCAATAATGCAACATCTTCATGAATGTGATTTAATCACAAAGACATTGTCAATATCAATATTTGAAAAGCTGGTATATAAGATTGGATGACATCATCACAAGAAATTAAGTGATGTTTTAATCAGGGGAGTATATACGCATTGCACTTTTTTTTCCTTGATCGAGGTTTTGTCCCAGTGGAATTTCCTGGTAAGGTTTTTAATGAGGCAACAAATAATGCATATTAAAAGATATGTGTACTCTTTTTCCTTCACTAGGATTTTTTTCCACATGATTTTTCCTAGTAAGATTTTAACGAGACACATTATTTATGGACATCCCAGGGAGTGTTATAAATCCATTGAACTAAGTGGATTGTCCATTGAGTTTATTCATGAATTACTTGAATTCATGTATACATATTTTCAAGGTGTATGATCCATTGTGGATAACTATGTACCTACTTGTCTAGGCATTTAACATGATAACCTTTGGGGTGATATCTCAACAGTATAAATAGAGATATCATTTACTATTTGTAGGCCACACTTGAAGAAGAAAAGTTTTCTCCTCCATTTACTTATCTTGTCTTCTTCTCTTTTATTATTATATTGTTTTGAACTTAATTTTATAACAGTTATAATATAAAAAATAAATACGCAATTATCGATGCTTAATCCTTCTCTTTGGCTCTGTGTTCCCCTACTCCCTCTTTCTCTGAGAGCCACACCTACACAGACACCCAAAAACTCTCTTTCTGTCTCTCTGTTGTCATCTATCCATATTCTAGAGCGGCATATTCTTGTCGATTTCCTAGCACCATGACAAAACCGTCATCAATGGATATGTAGCTTTACACCCACTTTAACAAATCCATTAATCTAAGTTTTCGACCAGAAATTGGCCGATCATCTTCTCCATCTGATTCTCAGGTTCTCTCCTCGACCCATTAATTGTCCTGCTCATACATATATATAGTCTAAATTTCAACTTCTGGTTCTTTTTTTTTCTCCCTTGAATTCACTGGTTACTTTATGTTCTTATAGAAAAATGGTATTTGTTTGATTTTTTTTTTTTTAAATTTAGGATCTATGATTCTACTGAGTTCAAATATTGTTATTAATATTGGGTTTTAATCAATTTTGTTTCTTTTGTGTTGGATTGCTCGATTTTGACTGATTTTTTGAGTTTTCAGTTGCCTCTAAAACTTGCTTGGTGATATCGAGGATTTGACTTTATTGGTCATAGTTGTTGGGTTTTGGTGATAATCACGAAGCTAATGATATTAACTGCAACCACATTTGTGGCAAATTCTTGATTTTTTCTCCTTTCATTATCAGCTCACGAGTCTACTGAGAGATGTTTGTTTTTGTTGGGGGTAAGTGTGAAATGTACAGAACCCTCATGTTGTGTTAAAAAATACTCCTCTTAGTGTTGGAATGAAATGAACTTGAATAGAGAAGGCATAATGGTTCATATACTGGACTCTGATTAACTTGGAATTGAGGTATTTTGTTGTTGGGTAATTCGGAGTAAATGATCTCTTTGGCCACTTATGAATTGGATAGAAGAAAATGACCTTTTTAGATCTATTGCTAAGAGGACATAAAACTAAAAACAAGTTTGTAAAAGGCTACAAAACAAAATCTCCTGGTGATTTTTCATGTTAATCCTTTTTTATCTGGTTATTAATATACATTTTCATCCTTGACAGTAGGCTCAGCAGTCAAGTTAGCTGTTTTTTTTTACAGAATACTGAATAATGTTGATGATTGCTTTCTCGGGCATGAGAATTTTGCTTTATATTTGTCATTTGAACATTCTAGTTTCTACTAAGTATCGGGAAATAGCAAGGATTATGATAAGAATTGGGTTATTTGAATAAACAAGAAAATAATGCGGAAGCAAATACCCAGTGAAATCCCACAAGTGAGGTGTGGAGAGGGTAGAATGTAGTAGACCTTATCACTACCTCGTGGAGGTAGAGAGGTTGTTTCCAAAGAAAATACTAAGATGAAAAAGTAGAATTGGAAGATATGTGAAATTCGAGAATAAAATTCCCAAATTTTAAGATAAAGTCTTAAGATATCTAAGTGATCTTAGTATTCAAAATTAGCAGATTAAAACTAATTATGATACTAAATGAGTCAATTCAAGAACATAGATCAAAAGTGATCCAAATCCATATTTTGAAGAAATTAGTGACAACAATTAGCGTAAGGCTAATTACATTATTAAATTTACTTTAATTAAAACCAAAGATATCAAGTTAGGAATTAATCTTACCTCTTAAAGAATCGTTTTTATAAGATTGTAAGATAAATTCATTGTCACCACACACAAACATGTAAAAAAGAGAAACCTCTCAAATGATATTGATCATGTCTTTTGAAAATAACAAAATTCACCCCTATATACAGGGGAAACCTATCCCAAATAACATGAGATTCAAATCCTACTTTTATGAAAATAATAACTAGGAAATTTTTAAACTTGTAAAATAAGTAAAACTATTCCAAAAACTACCTAACAAAAATAATGGTAGAAGTGCAAAATTTGCACCCAAACATAATGTCCAAAAATGACACGGGCCTCTCTTGGGCTTCATGTGGGGCCCTCCATTGGGTTCTCATGCGGCCCCAATCTTCCTTCTCGTGTACTTGTACTTGGATCAAGAAATATATGTAACATTTAGGTCACTTCTTGCCACAATTCTTTGACACTTCTTCCTCGATAATCATCTTCTTGATTTTTCATTGAACCCTTCAACTTTGATGGAGGTGTGCCACCGTGGATGCTATCAGATTATGTTGTCTCCACCAAGAGAAAGAACATTTTCATCTTTTGTTGAATTGAGTTTGTGGTACTTGTATTGTGTTATTCACGCTGAATTTGTTGGTTATTCAGTCCCCTCACTTTGATAAATTTCTTCACCCAATAGTTTCATCTGTCACGTGAAGTGATCTGACTGCAGCAACTACTTTAGCTTCACTGAAAGGCATGGCTGAAGAACGAGTGAAAATTGGTATTCCCTGTGTGCTCGTTTATACATATCCAATGTGTGCTCACTATTCAAAGACCTTAATCACTTCATTTATATGCTAGTGATACTACTTTGTGTCCGCGATCTATTAGGAGTACTTAAGCATCTTGATTAGCACTAAGTACCTACCTTTAAACAATCATTTTGTCCAAGACTCCATCTTTATGTTTTACAATATTCAAAGGGAATGGAGTGGTGTGATACAAGGGGTTATCACTTCATGTGTCATGTGTGAACAATGTGCATTACAGAAGCATGCATTTCAGGCAATGCGATGCAAAATTCTCTGGGGAGAAGCTATTAGGTTCTTTATACGACATTCTAGATGAAAAAGAGATTATGAAAAAATGGACATTTTTCTGTTTGAGCAATATAGCTCCTCTCCATGTACTGTTATGTTTTCTTTGGCAACATTAACTTCTTCTCGAGTTTGTAATGTTTATACTATGTTCCTTTTTTACTTTCTTCTTCAAACACAAACTTTTTCTCTTTCTTCTTGTCTGCAAGTGTCTCCCTCTGCCATTTCTTATTCTGAGCTTCTCTTTTGCTTCTTTCTTCTTCTATGATTATATCTCAGTACTTAACTAAAACAATCAAATATTTTATGATGTAAATGTATACTTTTATATGGTAAAATTGGAAGTCAATTTTGTGATTGAAGTTATCATTCTATGGACATTGAAATTTATATGTTCATGATGCTTACATTTACTTGTTTGATTATTACTATCATTATTATATGTTGGATTCTAAAGTTAGTTGCTTGAAGTTATAAGCACAAAAAATTTTACTTCCTCCGTCCCAATGTATGGGATGCACTTAAATTTGGCACGGAGTTTAAGAAAGAAAAACTTTTGAAACTTGTGGTTTTAAACAATTTATAGATATTTCTATGGCTATATCTCATTAAAGGTAAATTGAAAAGCTTAAAGTTAAGTTGTTTTACATATAGCAATGCATCATTTTTTTTGCGACTAACTAAAAAAGAAAGTGCATCACATAAATTGGAATAGGGGGGAGTACATAGGTATAATATTTTTTTGTTTGAATTATGCACTTGACTTGGAAGACACAAACACTTTGTTCTTGCCTTTTGCTTAAAGCCCTTGTGCTTCGTCACTTTTGTGCTCTTCCCTTTTTACTTTTAATAAGTGCGCACTTTCTTATTGCTTTTTTTGTTTTTAATTGTTGATTTCCCATTTTGTTCGTTATTACCTTAATCCTTATTGTTCTTTTTTCTTTTGAGGTTGGGGGTGGTTTAGAGGGAAAATCTAGACTTCTTTGTTTTTCTCTTCTTTTGGGGTTTGGGGAGATGGTTTAAAGGTTGTTTGTTGTTTTTATCGTCATTTTTTTTATATATATATTTATCACATTCATCTTTATCCATGTTCTTTTTTTCCCTTTCGGTTGGGGGTTGTTTAGAGGAACAATGACAATGGTTAGTTGAAAATGCTTAGTTTACCTTTCCTTGTCACCTTTCTTTTGGGGTTAAGTCTCAAACTTTCCTAATTCACTTAGGCAATTTAGTTATGTTTTACTCTTTTACTCTATTTAGCGGCTTCTAGATCATAAATTGGTGATGTAAATACTTGTTAAGGATGTAATCGTACCTTTTCATTTGTGTTAATTCAGTGGTTTAACTTAAAGGGATCCATCACCCTTACTCATTGTCTGTCTTGGTTGAAGATTTTGAGATAGGAATGTTTCAAGAGATTGCTCAAACCGGTGTGTGTGTTTGGGGCTCTGTCTTTACAAAATTCAGTCTTCTGTGGTCAACCTCAAAATTTTGGCTGAATTTTAAAGTATAATTAAGGTGCAGATTGGGTAAGTGCTAACTTGCTTATGTCAGCAAACGGAGCCAAAATTGATAATAACTGAATAGTTTCAGTGCAAGCTCTTTATCCCCAAGAGTTTCTCCAAACCGCTGGGTATCACTTATTATTAGTTAGGAAAAAAAAACTTTCGATTTTTGTAGTATGTCTGATTATATTACTATTTGCACTTGCTATAAATTGTTAGGTCAAAATATTAAGGTGACATTAGGACAGTTTTTCGGTGAAGTGTTCCTTTTCTTTTCTCGAAAAATTTGTTGAAAAAAGTTTTGTGAAAAACAATGTGTATTGATGACCCTTTGAATGAATTTTTTAGAGAACAATGGGTTTGATTGGATGTTTCTCGAGAAACAAAAAACTATGTTTGACAATCTTTTCCTTTGCAAAACTCTTCATCAAACCTTCACATCAATAATTCCATCAACGTTATGCAAACATCATGACTGAACATTTTAAAAGGACATGCATTAGCCTAATATTAACTTCTCTTTTGAGCCGAGGGTCTATCGGAGACAACCTCTCTACCCCACAAAGGTAGGGGTAAGGTCTGCATACATCTTACCCTCCCAGACCTCATTTGTGTACATTGGGTATGTTGTTGTTGCATTAGCCTAACATTAAGTGTCCATTTGGTCGGAGATTGTTTTCACTTTTTTCTGGAAAACTGTTTGGACATAGTATTGTTACAATTTTTCAAAATTCGAAAGGCTGTTTTCACAATTTTCACTCCAAATCACTCACAAAAATCCGAAAACAACTCCAATTTGTATCCATGTCCAAACACAACTCCAAATACCATTTGCAACTTGAAAACAAATACTATTCTTTTTCAAATTTTGCAATGCTTATGTCCAAATGCCCTCTAGCTTACAACAAGATACCTAGTGTTATCCCACAAGTGGGGTTTGGGAAGGGTAGTGTGTACGCAGACCTTACCCCCATACCTTGGAAGGTAGAGAGACTATTTTCGATAAATCCTCTTCTCAAAAAGAAGCACATCAAAGTAGTTGGGAAAAAAGATAATGGCATGTGAAGACAACGTTGAACTACCTGGTAAAGAAATACTAAAGACAACATTATATGACATTCTTGGAAAAAAAGGAACTACAACTACAACAAAATAATACTATAATCTAAGTACAAGAAACAACAGATAGTAATAGAGATCGAAGACCCATAAACTACAAGAGTAGTACTACGATTACTAGTATAGAAGGGTACGTGAGACAATGCTCAACTTACCTACTACCCATCTATCCTAATTCGTGTGCTCCATAGCCTCCAGTCTAAGGTCATGTCCTTGGTAAGTTGAAGATGCGTCATGTCCTGTGTAATCACCTCTCCAATATGCTTCTTTGGCCTACCTTTATCTCTCCGAAAATCATCCATAGCCAATCTCTCACATCTCCACACTTAAGGCATCTGTGCATCTTCTCTTCACATGTTCGAATCATCTCAGCCCCGCTTCCCGCATCTTATCCTTCATCAAAGCGACTCCCACCTTGTCCCGGATATCTACATTTCTAATCATATCTCTCCTAGAATGTCCATACATTCATATCAGCATCCTCATTTCCGCAACTTTCATCTTCAAACGTGAGAGTTCTTGACTAACTAATACTTTGCCCCATACAACATAGTATGTTTAACCACCGCTTTGTAGAACTTTCCTTTAAGTTTTGGTGGCACCTTTTATCACACAAGACTCCTGATGCGAGCCTCCATTTGATCCACCCTGCACCAATACGATCTGTGATATCATTGTCAATCTTCCCACTACCTTGGATAATAGCCCAAGATACTTGAAACTTTCTGTCTATTGGATAAATGCCCACTAAGTTTGTAACAAAAAAAATATGAAGTAAAAAAAAGTTAAATGGTAGGTTTATATTTTGGAAAACTAGCTTAATGTTAAAGGAATTTTAATGGAGCTTGTTGTACATAATAGTAATGTAGAAATATAGCTGAAACATTAAAAGAGAAAAATGACTTGGTAAGAAATGAGGGTCAAGGTGATAAAATTGAAAATTTGTAGGCCATTGTGAAAGTAAGTTTGGTTTGGATTTTGCTCTTGCTTGATATTCTTTTAAAGAAAATGCTTTTTAATAGAGAAAGCTCTTTTGAGAACAAGACAAATTCTGAACGTGGCCAAAGGATAATGTGTCTTAGGCAAGACTTAATGAATCAGTTATGTATCAACTCCGAAAAGTATGCAACTAGATGGAAGTTGTTTCTTTAATTTTTTTTCTTCCCCCCCTTACCCTCCATCGACTTGAACCTTCAACCTACTGGTTGATGGTGGAGGTGCTCAACCACTTGAGCAACCCTCACTTGTCCAACTAGATGGAAGTTTTACTGCTTTAAAAGTTGCATTATGATATTAAATGTAGCACTGTAGAGCTTTAATTTCTTTCAGATAAGCAGAAAAGAGTTGGTCTTACTTAAATCAGTTGCTTCAATGGACTAAACATGTCCTTTGAGCAACTGTAATTATACTGATCATTTAGCAACTCAAATAAATAGGTCTTCTGTATCCCTCTATCTGTATATGTTCTTCTATTCATATCATCAAATCCTAAAGTTAGGTGATGACAAATCCTACTTTTCGATCAGTACATGATTATTAGATAGCAGCACTTGTTTCCATATAACATAGCTCATTTTGTTCTTCACTGGCACGTCAAAACTAGAGAACAAATTGAATGATCGTTGTTTGATGAGCATTAATGTGATTGTAGAGAGCTTTCTCACAGTTGTCTTTGTATATGTGTTAATGATTTGCTGCTTGCTGAAATTCTTCAATTCATGATCATCTAATGCTTTGCAGTTGTATTGTGGTTTTTACCCAGATTGTGACCGCTATACACTATGTTGGCATAATTTAAACATATTCTTTACATACTTCTAAATTGGAATAGATGATCTCTAAGTTGCCAGTTGCTACATAAACCAATTTCAGTTTTCCAGAAATTTTTGAACAGCTAACACTTAAATTATGTTGTAACCTTTTTCCACTCTCAACTTCCGTTAATGTGGATCTTTCAGAGGATTTCTTCACTAGTGCTCCTAAGGACCCTGTGTTTCTCAAAATGGCCCACATGCAAGGGGACAGAAGTGTTTTGGACTCCTTTCCAGAAAACATTGATCTTAATCAGGGATCCGTTTCAAATAATGCTTCCATGGATGCGACAGCTCCCTGGGATAGCTTTCGGAATCCAGTAGAGAATCAATTGTCAAATCCCATGCTTTCTCCTTCTGGAAGAAATCCTAGTTATGTTAATGGTGTTAATTATAATGCTCAAAGCTTTAGTGGCTGGGATCAAGGTGAATCCAGCTCCACTGCTAATTTGCATGACCGCACACGTGGCAGTGACTTGAAAATAGGACAAGGTTGGACTTCTTCATCAAATGATTATGTTATGATAAATCCAAGGCCAGGACGCCGATTTGAACCTTCTAGTGTCTTTTCTACAAGCGGTTATGGTGGCAATCATGTAATTGGCAGGCCTCCTAGTGTATCATCAAACCTTACCTTGGATCATAGTCCAGTAAATGCTAATTTGAGTGGTGGATACAATAACGATGATGGTCATCTGGTCATGCGAACAAGTGTACCTCCACTTCACAAATCTGATAGGTCGGAAGCGGTGCGTCCTCTGGCTTTTGGTGCATCTGATGACAGTGGTACCTTTACAGGTAGTTCTGGTTATTTGACAGGGACAAGTAATTTATCAAATTCTTCTATGGATAATTGGGGTTCATCCTGCAAGCGCAAGGCCATTGAAGGCAATTCTGGACATTCTTTTGCAGGTGGAAGTTCAAGCTCCAATGCCGGACCTGAGAACACTGTACAGCATAACTATCCAAGTAGTAATAATGCTTCGAGCAGCTTAAACTCACTACCCCATTCTGCAAATATGCAGAATGTTGGTTATCTGGAGAATACTTATCCAAGAAATGGAGTTGGTACAAGTATGTCTACTTCTGATGTATTTCCTCCATTAAGTGCTGGTGGAATTGTAGAAAGCTCTGCAAGAAATTTTGGTGCTATAGCAAATCTTGTGAATCAGGATCTCATTACATCTGGTTTACTACCGATTGGCACTACTGTGGGGCATTCTAGTGTCAGCCCTGCCCATGCGCCACCTGGATCTGCCTCAGTAACAAGCTCTTTGGACTCGAGACAACCATTTTCACTGCCAATGAATTCAGGTAACCTTGGAAGCCAGACCCACACGATGCAAGTTCCTGGTTTTTCTAGAGGTTTTCACTCGCTTCCCTGGGATGCATCTCCTAGTTCACGAGGTGGTAGTTCATCAATGATTTCTGGTGATAGAGGTGCTTCATTGGGAGATGAAGCTAACTTCAGTACTGCCAGAAATAATGGGGAGTCCCATCCATTTGTTCCTGTTCCTGAGACAAGAAATATGGTACTTGACCCCACAAATTGGAGCTTAGCTACTGCAAACGCAAGCTCTTCTAGAAATAATCCTAGCTCTGCAGTGGGTCCTGGTTCTAGAGCACATAATTCTCCTACTGCATGGACTAATCAGAATTCAGCAACTACTAGCTATGATGGATTACCAGAATTTGCTCCTTGGGTTCTCTTCCCATCAGTTGAGCCCGAGTCTGGAAGTCAGAGAGGTCATTCTTCTCTGCTGCCTTCAGCTGCTTCTTCCTCAGAGGAGCCAGTGATGTCTTCCCGATATAGTAGCCGGGGTAACCGTCAACCACATCTTAGATCGAGTTTGATGGTTGATCCAAGTGAAGATGTGGATGGTTGGCGTGCTTTAGCTGCTGATGTTGAGGGTCGACACAGACTGGTATGAGGTTTGCTTTCCATAATAATATCTAAAGCTGTTGTGTTTTGGTTATGTATGTAGGTATCTTAACTTGGTTGTCTTGTATCTGGCATGATTGATGTAAAGATATTTGATCCCATTGGTATTTTATCCTCCTGAAGACTTCTTTTTATTTATTGCTTTGTTTAAATAGCTTTATTTCCAGTTGGAATCGTTTGGTCAATGAATTTAAAATGGCTTGTTAGCACTCATCAGTGATCACTTTAGGCTAAACAGCAGCCAAAATGTTATGGTTTTACCAATAACCGTGTTTGCCATGCTATTTGGTTTGTCCAATCTATGAATTTGATTTGTAATGGTTCACCACTTATGCAGCTATCCTTGTTATTTCTACATGTCTTGATTTTGAGTTGCTCTACGCCTGCCAATAATTTCCACTTCCCTTGCCGAATTGGAAACTTTGTCAGTGCTGATTAATCTTTTCTCCACTTATGTTCAACAGATTCGTCAAGTCCTGAATGCCATGCGGAGAGTCGAAAACTTGAGATCAGAGGTTTTATCTCAATCCTTATAATAATTCGATGAATATATATTTAGCAGAAATGAGTTGCAGCTTGTTATCTGAAATTGTGTACCTACATATACTTTTAATCCTTTTCAGAGCCCTGAAAGTTTGAAACATTTGCATTATCCTAAGACTTGTAAGTTGTGCTATGTTAGCTTTGGCGAGAAAGGTAAGGATTATATGGCCTGCATAAAGAAATGGATCTTGGGCTTAACTCAACCCCAAAAGCTTAGCTCAAGAGGTGAGGATTTGCCCAAGACCATATAAGGATATAGATTTGCCTCCCACCGAGGGATGTGGGACTTAACAGCCTTCATGGTAAACATTATTGCCTGGATGAGGAAAAAAGACTCGTTATTATTTCTGATCGAGTCAGTTTGAGTTTTCTAATGATCAAAAGAAGAAAGAGCGAGTTTGAGTTTTCTGATTGCAATTTGGATGGATTAGAGGTTTTAAGTTTTTGGAGCCAGTTATTTAACTAGTCTCGATGACAAGATCAAATTGCATCTGATTTTTCATCATGAAGGTTCTAATTCTTGATTCCCAGTCTTCCTCATTGGACAGGGTCCTTTTCCAACCCTTCATCCTTTTTTAAAAATGCTCATTACCTGATCCAACTGCTAAATTATGAACTTCTTACTGCTAGACAATTAGAATAGCTCAATTTTGCTTGGCTACTTTATTTGCTGAATTCTTACTGATGAATGGAATTTCTGGTGACTTTTGTGGACACTTTCTCAGGATTATATGTTGGTTGATCCGTTTATCAATGGAGTTGCTGAGTTCCATGATAGGCATAGAGCCATGAGGCTCGACGTTGATAGTATGTCCTATGAGGTAATGTAGTTTAGTTTTGTTGTCACTAAATTTCTAGATGCAGGTCTCATTGATTGCTTCGTCTGTTAGGAACTATTGGCTTTGGAAGAACGTATAGGAAATGTAAACACAGGCTTGAATGAAGAAACCATTTCGGTCAATATGAAACAGCGGAAGCATGGGTCTGTACGTGGACTGTCCTCATCCAACTTGGAACCTTGTTGTATATGTCAGGTAAGAATCTTATTTGATGTTTTTACATATATTACTAGATAATAGTTGTCCCAGAACAAACTTTTTGGTGGATTTGTTAGCTAAAGTTGTCCTATTTCTTGTACTAAAATCAGGAGGAATACACAGCTGGAGATATCATGGGCATGTTGGATTGTGGGCATGAATTCCATACTAACTGCATTAAACAGTGGTTGGTGCTGAAGAACACCTGTCCGATATGTAAGATGACTGCCTTGGAAACTTGAACGAATTACCTGTGACAGCAATTTTTTCGTCTTCTATTTCCTCCCCTGTCCCAGTTAAGAAGACGGTGAACGAACACAAAAAGAAAAATAAGGGAGGTTCTTGTCAACTTAGTAATATTATACTATGGCTCCTGGAAAATCCTACTCATGATGGAACCGAAGGAGTTGTAAGTAAAAAGATTTGACATTGTGTTCAGAGAATTATTTATATCTTTATCTCTTTTGTGTTGCAGACATTTGCATCGAGTATTGTCCATTTCTTTGTTTGTTGTGGGATTGCAACACGACACATTTAAGTGTCTCGAGTCCTAAGGAACAATTTCATCGTAAGTAAAACCTCATACCTGCTTGTCAGGTTTCTCAACAGTCAACACCCATTCCTTCGAATTCCAATTGAGTGCTGCATGACAATTATATCACTTGATCTATCTTCAGGCTCACATCATTGGCCCTCTTTGGTGGTACTAACTAATGGTCCTGATATTCAGCTTCTTGGTTTTTGACCAATCGAACTTGAGAAAATTGAAAAATATTTTCTGGAAAGTTTTCTTCCATACCAAACACACCTGCAGTCTCCACTGCCCATCAAATCTGGTCTTTGCTATCATGACAAAGGGACAACTAATGTTAGATTACGTAGAATGACTCTAATCAACCCATCGTACTAGATGATTAACAGAGAATAGTAAGAACACACACTATAGGTGTCAACCTTGTGGATCTAGTTAGATGATCATAATGAAGAACGTTGTTTCATTGGTTGTAGAATAACCTAGTGTTTTGATACTAACTTTGTCATGATCCAAACTCGATGATTGATGCATAGTCCATTACTATTATGACACCCTAGCTAGCCTACCATATTCTTGGTCCAGTGTACTCTGTCACAGTTCTACTAAAAACATCCATATCGATTATTTGTAAAAAAAAAAAACATCTCAGTAGCTACTAAATACACCATAAACTTTATGGTGATATCAAAGCCAGAATCCCGCCTAAAGACTAATGACGCATCTAGAATTTACTCCTGATCCTTTTTTCTCAAAAAGTTGTGTACTTACACTGATCATTATTTCAAATTTTGGTTCTTGTACTAAAAAAGAAGAATCCCTTTTCTGTTAAGTGAAAAAGGAAATTATCTACAATTCACTCTATAACTAGCCTAACACTCTGTTTGGATGGTCATTACATATTGTTTCACAATGTATCGTATTACATTGTATTGTAATATATAAACAGAGCTAAAGAGTATTGAATTATAGGTAGGGTTTGTGTCTTTTCTTTTCTTGTGTCATTTTTTCTGTTGTCGGTATTTAGGCTCCATTACACATTTTCTTTGTACTTCTGTCTTTGCGTATTTTCTAATTGATCAGCTTTTGGACATGCTAATCATCTTCTATACTACCTTAAAAGCATGAACTCCCAAACTTAAATGTTAAATTACTATAATACCCTTAACTAAAAACACTCAATTTAGTTTATTTATTTAATTATATTATATTAAAAGTAGACACATTTTTCGATGAGTTATGACTTTTCCAATGAGTTGTGACGTATTCGAAGAGTTGTGACTTCTCCGATGAGCTGTGACTTTTCCAAAGTGTTGTGACTTTTCCTAAGGGTTGTGACTTTTTCGATGAATTGTGACTTTTTCGATGAGTTGTGACTTTTTCGAAGGGTTGTGACTTTTTCAAAGTGCTGTGACTTTTCCGATGAGTAGTGACTTTTCAAAGCGTTTTGACTTTTCCGATAAGGCACAATTAGTACCTATGCATACTACCATTTGTTAGCTATAAATAGAGGGGTTTCCTCTCAATTTTACACTTTAATTTTTTAAGTTTTCTACTCTTCTTCTCTTGAAAAATGTCACGTGTGCTTTGCAACAGTTGAATAAGTTCGAAGTTCAACGAAGTTTGAGATACCACAGAAGGAAGAGACCCCTAATGTAACGTTCCTCTTGCCAACTCTTATACCAGAAAAAACAAACGCTACATCATATGAAGGGCTGCCTTAAAAATAGAACGGCTACAAACAAACCCCAAACCAAGTACTAATGTTCTTTCTACACTTTTTATTTCTTCAATCGTTAACTAATCCAAATGCGTACTAATTTGCTCTACTACACTTTTCCTTTTTGAAGTGTTAATTGAGTTTGAAACTATTTTTTTTAAATATGGGTGAAGTATAGAGCAAGATATGGAACAATGAAAGTGTTTGAGAAGAGGAGATTGAAGTGGCATGAAACCATTAAGTCAAATTCTGCACTTTTAGTATGGGACAAAGTCAAACTGTGCAACTTTATGGACTATCAATCACTAATTGGTCGGCCTACTAAAGACACCGAAAATAATAACATAATCGCATTGAACTCCATTTTAAGGAATGAAAACTAAATCACGTGAGTCGTAACAGAATAGATAATACAAACATTTACAAATTTTAAAATCCTCAAGGGCATTGTCAAATGAATTCTGGTGCAAAATCTAAATACTGTTGGGTTCGAAAGTGATTAGGGCGTCATGCGGAAGCTTACAATTGCAAATTATATGATTGATAAATTAGATGACAAAGAAAAACATACTAAAAACATATTATTATTATGATTTGGTCAAGCGACCTACATATTAAAAACTAATATTGAAAAAGCATAAATATATTGGGAGAAAATCTCCCCATAAACAAAAGTCTTTAAACGACTACATTGTGGATTTTCTTGTGTTCTAGATATGAGAAGAGAGGTATTCAATTTATAGGATTCCAGACTTTTCTTCTAAGGAAAGAATAAACCAAATATGAAAAAGAAATATATTTTCCTTTAAAGAAAAGTTCAAGCATTTATGGTAATCTTTGACTTTTCTTTAAGGAAAAAATAAAACTTAAAATATGGAAAGAAAATCAGGGCAAAACCCTAACAAATCTCTCCTTTTGACTTGAATTTTCTGGCAAAATAATCTTGATCCTCTTTCTTCACACAATCTTCATGTATCACTGCTGCGTACCATGATTTAAAAATTGGAGCCCTGTGCTAAAAGTTATGAACAGGGTTGAAATTGGAGCTCATGCGTTAAAAGTAATATGCATGAGTTGAAAATGGAGCTCATGCGTTAAAAGTAATATGCATGAGTTAAAAGTGGAGCCCAAGCATTAAAAGTTACAGGGGTTGAAAGTTGGAGCCCATGTATTAAAGTAAGCATGAGTTAAAAATTGATTTTGTTTTAAGGATGGAGCAGCATGATTGTTGAAAATATATATGATTGAATATTTTTTCCACAGGTAGTATTAATACTTTTTTTTTTTTTGATAAAAAATCTTCATTATCCTCAATTGATGGCAACTTGATTTGACGCCTTGAACATGTCTTCAACTTTGTTGAACCATTGAATCATTGGACAATCGAACGATAGGATCGTTGGACCATGTGCTCTGATACCACTTGTTGGGTTCGAAAGTGATTAGGGCGTCATGCGGAAGCTTACAATTGCAAATTATATGATTGATAAATTAGATGACAAAGAAAAACATATTGTTATTATTATTTGGTCAAGCGACCTACATATTAAAAACTAATATTGAAAAAACATATATATATTGGGAGAAAATCTCCCCATAAACAGAAGTCTTTAAACGACTACATTGTGGATTTTCTTGTGTTTAGATATGAGAAGAGGGGTATTCAATTTATAGCATTCCAGACTTTTCTTCTAAGGAAAGAATAAACCAAATATGGAAAAGAAATATATTTTCCTTTAAAGAAAAGTTCAAGCATTTATGGTAATCTTTGACTTTTCTTTAAGGAAAAAATATAACTTAAAATATGGAAAGAAAATCAGGGCAAAACCCTAACAAATACTACTTGAGTTATATGCTTTATTGAAGAAATGAGTGTTTTTATCTAAAATATTTTAGATAAGTCTCCCATAGTAATTCTATTTTTGTTTATGTTCAATCTCATCAAAACTTTTTCTCTTGAAAAGTTGAAATTATAAAGTTTGGCTTTTTGTATTTAACATTATTTTTTTGTTTTGTACTCAAAATGATCACTCCATAAACAAATACAATACTATGTGATAGAGAAAAAGAGTCATGAACGTAAATTAAAGATGTTGAAGCACAAAAATAACAAAATACCTTAAGTAATTTGAGGGACTAGAGAAAAAGCACAAACATGTTGCAATGAAAGCGTTAGAGAAAGTTGACAAGTTTTATAAGGAATTGTGTCATTTGTATACACATGAATTAAATTTTAGGAACTAATTCATTAATGAATATTGGTTATATGGTTTATTACTAATTATCACTTGCATTTTTTGTATGCATTTGCTTGATAACAAAGTGATGCAAAATGGTTATAGATAGTGAGATTGTAGTAATTAGTCAGGGTTTGTTTTGGTATGGAAAAATATTTTTCTAGGAAATCAAGTTCCTTAAATATAATGAAAATGACTTGCCTAATTGAAGTAAGTAAAACAAGTTCTACAAGTAGCATTCCAAATTCATTGTGTCCTCCTCACACATCCAACAAACCTTATCTTCACCAACCCCCTATAGTCCTATATATTCCCAATTTCTCACAAACCCGCTCCCCCGTCACCCCGGCCACAACCACCTCCCATATTCTTTTCATAGATATATAAAAATATTTTAGAAAAATAGACTTACTTGCGTGTCGAACACAAGAAAATAAGTAAGAAATACACTTATTTTCATAAAAAAATAAATAAAGAATTTTCCTTCGTATCAAATAATACATCCTAAATGTGACTTATTTTTCCTCTTTAGGAGAAGTAGATCAAATTGACCTTCATTTGGTTTGGATACGCATATGTACTTCCATTCATATTTTACTGTCATAATTATTTTGTTCAACCCCAATCTTTGATAATACTTTCTCCATTTAAAAAAATGACCTACTTATTTTCTTAGTCTATTTTAGAAAAAAAATGACCTCTTTTCTTCTTTGAAAGTTAAACTAGGTCATTCTTTTTTAAATGGAATGAGTATTAGGCATACATTTGACACAATATTTATTATATGTGAAAATTAGTTATAGTACAACTCACAACATTATATATTCGTACAACATTCATATCACCAATTGTTGTCGTCTCTTTTAGTTTTTTTTCTTTAATATAAGGAAGAGATTTTGTATTGGAAAGACAAATACTTAAATTTTATTACAAATGTAGTAAGGTCTAAGGTCATGGACAAGGTTAAAGATGGTGAGGTCAAGGATATCCTCTTCTCAACTTATGTGGGTTTTTAGTTCGTCAAGATTTAAACTATTTAAATTTGATATATATTCTAAAGTATATTTTTAATCATATATGTATGAGAAAAATTGTAATTTATGATTTTTTTTCTGTAGCTTTGGATATCTAAATTTAAGGTGAAAATATTGAGTTGATCTAATACAATTTTTCTTTAGAAATTAGTCAAATTAATTTATAAAAAAGTTTAAAAAGAGTTCACAAAAGTTATGGCAGGGGAAGTATGAGTTATTTTTAGTTTAAATTCTCTCTAGATTTTTGGTATGCTGATTTGTGGTATGTGTGAATTTATTCTGTCGATAGGAAGACACACCAGGAAGATCATTTATAAAAATTTTTTTAGATAAGATATGTTTTATTACATTTTTGTACTCATTAAAGCAAAATAAGTAAAAATAATATGCATCGGACAAAAAAATTATTCTTCATCTTTGAAGATTCAGATGATACTGACCTTGAAAAACAAGTCATTATACGATAATTCATATTAATCTATCACAAAAATATTTACTTAATTCTTTTATATATATAAATATTTAGTCAAAAAATACTTTGATTATGTTGAAATTATTATACGCAACTAATGCATAAGTGAGCATATTTACACATGCAAACGTGTCGAAAAACTATTTATTCTAAAAATATGAATTTTATGTGTTTTGAAATATGAATAAAAATACTTGTAGGTTGAGTTAGAGGATAACACAAACAAGACAGTGAAAAATTGCATAACGGAGGTAAGAATCTTTTGATCAGGTATGCTTTTTAGACATATTATGATAGGTTTTTTTTTAATCTTTCTTTGTCATTTGAAAAACAATTTTTACTACCTTCTCAGAAACACTTATTTTTTCCTAAAAACTTGGTCAAACACTATATATATATATAAACACTTTTGGAAAAAAAAAGTTTATCCTTTATATGTACGTAAGTTCTTTTGTCATACAAGTTTAATGTGGTAAGGTTTTTATAGTTTATCCTTTATATGTACGTAAGTTCTTTTGTCCCGTAATATATAGGATCAATATCATTGAATGTTGACAAAGTGCACGGAAAATGTTGATGATGATAAAAGAAAACTTTTTTTCCTAGTGAAAGTTCTTATGAAAACAGCAACAAATTAAATACAAAGAGAATCGTATAACAATTCATCTACTTCACTTATGCGATGGCAAAATATAAATTCAAAATAATTTGCTTAAATTATCTAGATAAGTATTGCTTATGGTCAAATATTTATGGCTATATAGATTAAATTAAAATAGGATAACATGCAATTTTAGTTAGAAAAATAAAAATTATAAAATATAATGACAGAAAAGGAATAAGATAATAACTACTACCGACCAAACTTCACGTAAACAAACAAATCATATCTATCTATCTATATATATTAGGAAAAGTAAAACGTGTCATGTGTCAGCACCACAAAAATTCAATAATTTTAAAATTCAAAAAATAATTTTAAAATAATTTAAAAAAGATAAATGCTGATACGTTAGTCAGTGGGGAATTTTAAGGAGTGATTTTAGTGCTCCGAATAATTTCAAATTTTAAAATGAATATTAAATCTGAAAATTTTAATTTCAAATTTTAAATAGTGAATTGAGGGTAGTTATTAGTTTTAAAATTCAAAAAAAAAGAGCATACATCACATTAATTAATGGAGAATTTTAAGGAGTGATTTTAGTGGATAGTTATTATATAAGAATAATATTAAAAAAACTGTACTTGCAAAAAAAAATAGAAAAGGATAAAAATAGAAAAATAAACAAAAAAAATTAACTAATCAAAACCAACTTAAGTTCCTCACCACGTAACATCTCCCTTCCCCATTTATTTTTTGCATTTTAACACTAACTAATTCAATATGGATTTAAAAAATTGTATTGTAATTTTTCTAGCAAAGTCTATGTTGTTGATATAATATTTATTTCAATTCAAAGATAAAAATTGAAATTTGGACATCAACCAATTTTATTTTTATACGTAGATAAAGTTTACTAAAAAAATAATTGAATTTAAATATTTTTATAGTTCTACATTGCAACTATAAAAATAAACTGAAAGATAAAGTTTATTAAAATTAGTTTACAGATAAAGATAAATTTTACTAAATATTATTAAATTTTTGAATTTTGAATTTGAGTGGGAAGTTACAATTGATCTTCTAAAATTTGAATTGAAAACTAACTCTGTACTAGATTTCAATCTATTATTTTCTATATAAACTAATTCTCCATCAAACTTCTTATTTTATTCTCTAAATTCTTTGACACCTATTCTTTAATTCTTCAGTTGGTTTTTTTTTTTAATTCAATCTTCAGTCAGTTCCTTTCGTTGGTTATACATTATTCATGAAGGCAACATTTACATAAATATATATGTGCTCAATTTGGTTACCAATCAAAAATTGACTTTAAGATGATTTGATTTGATTATAATCTATCAACAATTTGTTTTATTTATTAGTAAAATTTTGATCTGTTGTAAATTATTTTATTGGAATTATTGATTGTCATGAAATGATTTTATATATATAGTGGACGCTAATTTCCTTTGTTTTTTAATTGTGCTAGGTTGCTTAGGCGAACAAATAACTTTTATAATGAGATTAAAAGTTTGCTTTCAGATAAATTTATTTATGAACAATCAATAAACTTTGAGGACGGCAACCTGGAATCAAACAATAGAAGAAGCGTAAGGTAATTGCTTAGGGAATTTGCATATATGTTAGATAGCCATTATACTTATCAATTGAATTGTAGAATTCCATCTATTCAAATTCATATTAGTATACTCAAATTTATAACTATTCTTCATTATTTTTAAATTTATAAATCGTTTTTAAGATTTTCAAAGTAGTTCTTTTGAATTTGAAGGTTTTGCAGGGTAATTAAATACAATTTTAAATGTGGGTTTAATTTAATGAGTTTGAGCTCAAGATAACTACTCAACAAAATTGTGCTATCGCTTTATTAAGTTATGAATTTATTTAGATAATAATGTTTGTATTCTTATCATATTTATAGGCTAAAAATTGATATATTGACAAAAAATTCCTATAGAATTTAATGAACTATAATTTACGAATAACATATTCTAAAAATATTCATTTGATTTGCGCACAACATTTCTATTTTGTATATTTACGGTTGAAAGCAAATTAAAATTTAAAAATGTGACAGTGTTTTATGTCATTATTTACATTTAGACACACAAATCATGTTTTGGGTTGATTGTTACCAATAAATGTTCTTCCTCTTTGCTAAAATTGTTATACAAAGGATGAGGGAATGTGAATTCAATAATCCTGTTATTATTTGTTTATCGAGAAACAATATAATAGATGAAAATTTTAAAGTTAATATGATTTAATATTCTCCAATTAATAGGTAAGACACTAAATTCAAAGATTCAAATTAATAGTAAACAAATGGATATAAAAGAAAAAAAATGCATACAAAAGGATAATATGGATTGTGTGAGGATATTTATGATTTTTATTAATTTGTAAATAATAAAGTAAATAATTTTATAATTATGGTTATAGTTATTGTTAACAAATTTAGTCAATGAAATAAGTTTATACATTGATTTGTTTTTATATAGGTACAATGTGAGATACTTATTTATTCGGAGAAGCATTTCAATTAGTCATTTATACAGTTTATCAAGATTACAATAAAGTCCGCGCAATGTGCGGGCACGTATACTAGTATATATATAAAAGAGAACCCTCAACCCGGTGACGTGGCGCCACCAGAAGCAAGGATTCTCCTTTTATTTATTTATTTTCAAAATTGTCCTTCTTAAAAGTCACAACCTTACGGAAAAGTTACAACTTTTCATAAAGGTCACAACTCTTTAGAAAAGTCACAACTCTTCATAAAAGTCACAACTTTTCACAAAAGCCACAACTTTTCACAAAAGTCACAACTCTTCATTTTTCATTCACACCTTTTAAAAGTCACAATCTTACTATAAGTCACAACTTTTCATAAAAGTCACAACTCTTCATAAAAGTCACAACTCTTTACAAAAGTCACAACTTTTCACAAAAGTCACAACTCTTCATTTTTCATTCACACCTTTTAAAACCCAACACTTAATTTCAAGGCACCAAAAGAAGAAAGAATAAACAAAGAAAATTGATTTCAATTGTAATGCGACATTACTACTCTTGCACCTCTCAGTCCACAACTCATAAGACTGCTTGAATGGTTGAATTCATTACATTTGGTTCTTTAGAAAACAAAACTTCTATTTCTGCCACTATTATTTGTTGATTTTTTTTCACTATAGGAGAGTCGAATTCAAATACATTAATTAACCTTCTTATGAAGTGTGTTTCATTCCTCATATTTCATGAAGCTTAATCTTTTACTGTAAGTCATAGTGATTCATGTAACTATTGCAATTTTTTTTTTGCTATTTTGGTGACTTTTTTGAACTCTGTTAAAAATTCAAACAAGAATGATTGAAAATTGATCTTCTCTTTTGTCCCTTTCTACAAGTTTTTTCATATATTTTTTGTGAAATTTGCTTGTGGGTTGTGCTATATTTGATAGCATACAACAACAAATTTGTGATAACTAATACAGAACCAATAGTGAAGTTTGTTAAAAGAATCAAACAGATTGATCTCTTACTTGCCACAGTTAGTATATTATTTTGATTGCTTTATCTTAGGTACAAACATTTTGTATGCATTGCACTCTTCCTAGAATATTAGTATAGAAACAATTAGTCCACTACTTTTATTGCAAGTTGACTAATTCGTCATATTTCTTTCTCTCTTCTTTTTGGGCATAATAAGAGATCAAGTTTTTTTGAAACTAACAGATGCCCAAAATACATTATGATAAAAATAATTTTTATCGGCAATAAATATGCACATTAACAAAGATTGCTATAGCCCTTACCTACATTAATTAATTGTCATTAGATTCAATGTCGCTATAAACTTTAGGGACATTTATAGAGAGTACTAATTGCCTTTGAAAATACATATTTAGCTGCAACTAAGCTATTAAAAGATCATTTTTGCTATAGTGATAACTCTTTCTTTTGGCTTCTTTATTAAATTTGTGAACTGTAAACTTAGATACACCCTGTCAGACTATCTTTTTGAAAAATATGTTATGCAACATGCCTTTTTCTTCTTGATTTTTAGGCAAATAAGATAGTCTTTATTATTATTTGTGGATATTTGTGAATTCAAGTGCTCACAAAATTATGCTCTGAGATTTTAATATGTTATGTATCAAAATTTTGGTTTAGAATATCCAGTTGTGAACAGTTCCATTCAGATGTCACCTACTGCTTGGTTGATCATTGTATTAATTCTTTGTAACTGCATACTATAACCATAACGATAATTATAGTTCAATTCCAAATAAGTTGGGGCCGGTGATATGAGACCTAAGCAATAGTACTGACTATTCTGAGAAAATAAGGAAAAACTTTTATGATACTAACAATTTTAGGGTCATTTTTAACATATATATATGATACGACATACTATAATAAAAAAGAGATTGATAGAGGTTTATAAGAAAAGAGTCGAAGGTCCTCCATTTTAATTTCGTTAATGATGTTCTTGTATGGACGTGATGTTCCACTTTACTTGAGAGTGTTGTTGTTCGAGGCTTTTTGGTATCTTCTTTAACGTTTGATGTTGTTCTTTATAACTTCTAGAAATTTAGAAAATTTCGTTATAGACTTCTTTTTTATACTTAAAATCTCTCTATGACCCATAATTTTTGTATAAAAAAAATGAAAATTAAAAAAATATAGCACTTTAAGATTTCGGAGGAATGCTTAACCTTAATATAAAATGTTCTTGACAATGTAGTGTATGTATCGAAAATACGAATATTACCGAATGATCATATGTAAGCTTAGTAAAATAGTTCAATCCCGTGCGAAGCACGGATAATTTACCTAGTATCTAAAATCAATAAAAATAAAGCTCTCTAACATGCCTATTTATGATTTAAAATTTTGTAAGAATTTAGACATAAAAATATAATACTTAAAATAACATTTAAAGTAAATTTTAAAAAAAATATATTTTAAAATTAAAATTATACTCCTATATTTTAGACATTATTATAAAAATAAATTGAAATTAAATCAATGTCATTATATCCATACACAACGCAAATGCGATCGAAAAAAGACAAACGTTTGGATACCAAACAAAAAAAGTAGAAGAACAAAGAGACAAACACACCTATATTTGGTGACATTTTCCTAACTTTGCATCATAATTTTCCATCGAATCAGCAGCAATGAAAATTAGAATTTGGACACCAAGACTTTGAGCTGAGTCATAACTCATAAGTTATCTACACCGTACTAGATTCAGAAGTCCGTGCTAATATGGGCCCAATATATATTACTTTTTCTTTTAATTTATGTGACTTGAAAAGTCTAATTCGTTTTTAAATATGATTTTTAGATATTCTAAATTGCTACTTATTGTAATCGTTAGTACTTTTTACGTAATTTTTAATTAATGTAGGTTACTTTCCCTGTTCTAATTTATGTAGCACCGACAAAATTTTGATAGTTAACCCAATTTTTTATTTGTCTTTTAAAATTTTAAATTGTTAATTATTGTGATTTATAGTAATTTTACGTCATTTTCAAAGAATAATAATACATGTTACTTCTTTTCTAATGTATATGATGTTTTTCAATATTTATTTTAAGTATATTTTTAACCAAGAATGAAATCATATTGTTTACTTTATTTATTACTGGGTTTTTAACTTTTAGACTCAATGTAGATAGCTATATGTTAGATATATGTGACTTTTTAATTGCTGTTAAAAAGTTTTATTGTGTCAATGGACACATAGTTAATTAATCTCATAACTAAAACTTTTTAGGCCCAGCGTTTAAGAAAGTTATAAAAAAGGAAAAATTACTAAAGTACACAGTTTTAAGCATATTATTTTTCATTTGTCCCTATATCTTTTAAAAATAACTAAAATTCCTTATTTTAATAATGTATCCGTGCTTGTATCAATGTATCTGCGCTTTCATTAATGTATCCAGATTGGGTTAATTTTTATTTTAATAATGTATCCATATTAATGTATTCGAATTGGGTTAATTTTTATTTTAATAATGTATCCGTATTAATGTATCCGTCTTTTCATTAATGTATCCGGATGAGTTAATTTTAAGGGATTATTGTAATTTAAAAAAAGTAGGGATAAATTGTAATTTCATCTTTACGCTATGTGATTTATGTAACTTACCCTATAAAAAAAGATTTTTAGTTTTAGGCCCAGAGTTTAAGAAAGTTATAAAAAAAGGTTTTTGAAATATATGATCTTACATTATATATATATATATATATATATATATATATATATATATATATATATATATATAAACTTTTTTTGAATTTGTGATTTTAAACATGTCACACATTTACTGATTCACATAAGAATAAGGAGTTTAATTAAGGATAAAGTAAATATAAGAAATAATAATGTTCTTTTAAGCAGACAAAAAAGAATATTAATAAATTATATATATTAAAATAAAAGAAATAATATCATCAAGAATTATACCAATTTAAGCTTTTTCTTCCCAATGAAAAAATACAAGACATAATTAATTTCGTGACTCAAACATTTTAGGTAGAGATGATTTTGAGTTTTGACTCCAAAAATAATAAAAACAAATATAATAGTAATAAAAGAAAGTCGAGTCCTTTCTCCCTAAGATTTCCATCATTGTCCCTAGCCCTTGCATCCATCGACAACAAAGAGGAAAAAGGAATAAAATAAAGAAGAAGATAACTATTTTACCAACTAATAGGCATGTTAATTAATTAATTTGTTTCAAAAGAAAAGAAAATGGTTCTTTTTTGTTTATTCAATCATTCTTACCAAAAGGAAGATGTGGGATCCAAATTGTTTGCACCAACCTCTCACCAACTTTGACAATGATGAATGATCAACTACCCTACCTACAAACTTTCTTTTTAGGTGCACGTCCTACTTCAAAGGCATGCCAATATTAATATTATTGCCTAACCCACTCACCAAACATCTTGAGGTATTTGTCATATATAGTACTTATTATCCCTCCGTCCCATTTTATATGAGTTAGTTTGACTTAACACAGAGTTTAAAAAAGAAAGAAAGATTTTTGAAATTTGTGGTCTAAAATAAGTAATAGATGTTTGTATGATTGAAAATATTTCAGTAAGAGTAAAATGAATATTTTAAAGTTAAATTATTACTAAATATAAAAATGTGTCATTCTTTTTTAGATTAACTAAAAAGGAAAATGAGTCATATAAAATGAGACCGAAGGAGTAATATTTATTATTTTTTAAATTGTGGTGGGATGGACAAATGAACATAGAGACAAGAGTAGTAATTTATAACATTTCAATCTATATATATAGGAAATTGCTCTATTTTGGTTCTGAACTATTCAAAACAGGATAACTTATCCTCATTTTTCATTTTGCTATTAGCTAACTATTTCTCTTTAGCCCATCCCCACTAATATAATAGACCTCCTCACCTATTTTAAAAACAAGAGAAAAATGATCTACCTTTGATTTAATTTGTAATATTTGTATTTGATTATATTAATAATGAGTCGATTTCTCAGATGATTACTCAATATGAGTTGAAAACATTGGAATATCCACCCCACTTATACAACTCATTTGGTTGGAGAACAAATTATTCCAAAATTAATTATTCTGGAATTAGTTATTTCAGAACTGTTATTTTATCCTTAATATAAGAAAAAAACTAACACTATAATTCCCAAATAACTAATTTTGAGATAAATTATCTCACGATTTTATCCCAAACAAACATGAATAAACTCATCATAGAATTAATTCTCAAAATTATTTATCTTTTATCCCTCGTATCAACGCAGCTCTAAGGTCCCTTTCATGGTTGGTTTTACCAAGTCTTTGAAACAAATCAACCCGTTGAATGAAGTCATCTAACGGTCGAGAGTCATCCTTAGCTACTTCCTTGGGTCCCAGCAATGAGTGGGACCCATACATATATCCTAAAGTATTGACAAAACTCGCCAACCACGAACCCGGTTGGCGGCCGGTCCATGCATGCACGTTAGCTACAGAGAAAGTCAATGCGCTTTAGAGAAATATTGAACCGGTCTGAACCGGACTCATTGTGTCCATATATAGGTTACCATTTCATAGTTTCCTAACTCAAAAACAGATAGAAAATCCTTCCATAATTAAAAAAAAGAAGAAGAAGAGAAAATGGCTGAGAAGGGTGCTGAAGTACACGAAATCAAACACCAAGAGGTGGGCCACAAGAGCCTTTTGCAAAGTGATGCTCTTTACCAGGTATAATTGGTGCCAGATCGAAGAATGATCAGTTCAACATTCTTTATCGAATATTTATAGTATAGTGACAGAATTCCTAACTATATTCCTCAACTTCCCTTTTCACCTAATTTTGTTTTAGATTTTTTTTTATATTTAGATTTTCTCTGTCTCAATTTATGTGTTACTTTTCATTTAAAATATATTTTCCATAATATTTATTGATATAGGAAGAATTGCGTCTTAGAATATTTTTTATATTAATTTTGAATATCTAAATTTTAATTTTATAATACTAAGGTAATCTAATCAAATTTAGCTTCAAATGTAATTAGTTAGATCAAACGGGTGATTTTCTCTTCGATTACGGATACTTATAACCCCATAAACTTAAAATCCATAAACCGAATTGCTAATTCATGACTCTCAAACGATAAGCGAAAAGTGTCATATAAATTGAGACTAATGGAGTATTAAGTTTGGTTATTACAAAAGAATAGTACTTTTTATCTAACATGAAATCTTAAATTCGTCTCTGACTAATAATCACTTCCTTCATGTTATATAGTATATACTTGAGACCAGCGTATATCCCAGAGAGCCAGAATCAATGAAAGAGCTTAGGGAGGTGACTGCTAAGCATCCATGGTGAGTAATTAATTAAATTTCATACCTCATTACAATACGATTATACATTGTTGTTGTTTTCGTGTGAATTAATTTATTAATAATCTGTATATGTTTGAAATTAACAGGAATCTAATGACAACATCAGCAGATGAAGGACAGTTCTTGAACATGTTGTTGAAATTGATAAATGCAAAAAACACAATGGAGATTGGAGTATACACTGGCTATTCCCTTCTTGCTACCGCCCTTGCTATCCCCGACGACGGAAAGGTAGTTAGTAACAATTTAACTTTAAAATATTCATTTTATCGTTAATGAAATGATTTATAGTCCTATAAATATTGATCACTTATCTTACATCACGAGTTTCAAATTTTTTTTTTAATTAAATTTTGTATTAAGTCAAATTAGCCATATAAAATGAGACAGAGGGAGTAGTGTGTTAGGATTGAACGATTGTTTTTTTCCACTAGCCGTTTAGATAATTTCACCAGAATTGTCCCAAATAAGAATTAAAGAAGAAAGAAATAAAAAAAAAGTTTCTACTAGGTGGTGGGGACGTGGACATTTGACTTGGGGTCAGAATATTGTAGTTATTCTTTTTTTTTAAATAATATTTTTTTTCGTTTATAATATATTAGGTGGGAGTAGGGTCAGAATATTATATTGTAAGTTGATATCTCATGTGATTTCTAATATGATACTTAACTACTAAATTTTTTACATAAATTGCTGCGGGCATGATTGAGTGGTTGGAAGGTGGGACTCTCATGCAGGAGATCTAATGTCAAATTTAGTCTTCGTCTATTACTTAATCATAAGCTTATTGCATGAGGCTTGTCTGGAACAATTTATATTTCTAATTTATTTATTTATTTTTGCAGATATTGGCAATGGACATTAACAGAGAAAATTACGAAATAGGCCTTCCCATAATCGAAAAGGCTGGTCTATCTCACAAGATTGATTTTAGAGAAGGCCCTGCTTTGCCTCTTCTTGATCAATTGCTTGAAGATGTGAGTTTCATCCAACCTTCGTATTCTTTTCTTTTTTATTACTTGAAATTAGTTACGAACTTTGTCGATAAATTATTTCAGAAAAACAATCATGGCACATATGATTTCATATTTGTGGATGCTGACAAGGACAACTACATCAACTATCACAAAAGGATCATAGAATTGGTGAAAGTTGGTGGTTTGATTGGGTACGACAACACCCTATGGAATGGTTCTGTGGCCGCACCAGCTGATGCACCCATGAGAAAATACGTAAGGTATTATAGGGACTTTGTATTGGAGCTTAACAAAGCCTTAGCAGCTGATCAAAGGGTCGAGATTTGCATGCTTCCTATTGGTGATGGCATTACCCTGTGCCGCCGCATCACCTGATCATTTTACATATTCTTCTGTTTTTTGCTTCTTTTTTTTAATGGAAAAAAACTTTTACTCAACTACCCAAAAAAAAATGTCTCTTTCTTTTTCTTTTTTTTGGTTTATTATTATGAAAAGGAGAAGGTTACCCTTTTGATTTTATGAGTTTATTTTCACTATTTGTAATGATAAAAAAATTTGCATCTCAATGTATTTCTTATAATTACAAGCAATATTGAACATTAATTTTCTTTTTGTATCATTTCTAATTAGATATCTAGCTCGAAAAATGCTTATTTGACGAAAAATAAAATTAATGTACAAAACGAAAGATTCATAATTAGCCTTCCTTATAATTCACTTAAATAAAATGTAACAGATAAAATTTGCAAGTATTATAATAAAAACTTCTATAAGTTCTAATTACGCGTGAAAACAAAATAAAAAAGATGAAACAAATGTTAAACCATGATACCATTAGGGTCAAGATTTAATAGTTTATTCATATATTATTTTCTAATAGGATCATGACTGGGAAGTGCTTCATCCTTTAACGAATTGCACTTTAATGAATTTTAATTAATCAGATCAGTATATTTTAAAAATAATTTTATTTCATTTTTTTCTTGCTTTCATATAAACGTTAGAAGAATGTTTTTTTAAAAAGTAAGTACTCCATGGGTTTAAAAAAGGTTTGTTCATACATAACTTCTTTTTTTTTGCTTAGAGCAGAAGGATTTTATTTAATATTAAAGAACATTCATATAAAAGGGAATTGATCTAAGTGAAGCAGTTCCATTTGCAATCTCTTTCAAGATCATTTGAATTTCTCTTATTTAATTTTGGCTCATACAAGCTAATCAGTTAAACTTGGTAGAACAATTGGCGCGGATTATCTCTGATAGATTGCTTGATCAAATTTGTAAGAAATAAAAAATGCTTATTGTTTTTTCTTTTAAAAAATAATACTTGTAAAAGAAATGAATGTGTTTGGTTAATCTTTATTTTAATAATAATAACAGAAGGTTATTTTTTCAGTTTTTAAGTAGAAGAAAAAAAAGTGCTTTCAATTACTGCCTAGTGATAAATATATTTAAAAAATGACACGTGTCCAATTTTTTCGCTATTCACTTGCCTTCAAGAGAGTGCACACTTTTTATGCTATATCAACATTAAGGGTGCATTTATTCTATTTTGAAATAGTTTAGGAGGTAACAAAACCGCATTTAAATTTAAATTTAAATTTGTTGTTGAAATTTTTATCATAACTTAAAAAGGAGAATACTTAGCCCTTATCCCTTTGCCAATTCATATTTCTCTTATCTTCTAATTTCGTTCTACGTAAAAATAGCACACTGGAAGGATATTTTGAAAGAAAAAAATCCAATAATTAAATCAGTGCACATTGGAAGGGTGTTTTAGGATAAGGTAAACTTTTTTTTTTTTGATACAAGAGGGGTAAATATGTCCATTTTAAGTTAAATAATAGTTTTGTTTCCATAAATATAAAAAAAGGGAGGTTCATGTAATAACCACTAGAAAGATATGTGTTATAAGCCCAAAGCTCAAGATAAATCTATAAAAGAGATAAGTATTGAAAACACTCCTAAATATGGCGTGAATTATGACTTTAATCCCCCAACTATTGAAAGCCTTAAAAACATCCCTCTACTTGTGTCACACCCCGAGCGTATACCCTAGGCGTGGCCGGCACTCGTAAACCATTGCTGGTCCCAAGCGAACCACTATGGCCTGGTCACTCGTTCAATCAGCGAAAAACTCATTATAAGCAAGAAAACATACTTAAGTGGGCAACTCAATCAATCAGTGTGAGATATAGCTTTAAAGAAAATGTAACTCATGATACAACTCAAATCACTAACTCCATATTATAAAAGATAGTTTCAAAAGAATGAACTCTGACAGGAACATCAACTCGACTCCAAGTCTATCTATCACTGTCTATGAAACCTCTAGTCCAATCATAAGAAGGTGGTGAGACAAGCCCGCGGCTACCTCAAAAGAAAATACTCAACTAAAAGCAAATCAAACACCTGTATCTGCATCATGAACGATGCAGCGTCGAAGACGTCAGTAGATGAAATGTACGGTATGTAAAATAGCTGAAAGGGAATGAGCTCAAGGAAACTCAACATCATGCCACTCAACTCAGAATAAAGCATGCAAGTTTAGAAATAACAATGCTTTTCAAATCGACTCAATCATATGCAATTTCAATCAATTTAAATCATTTATTTTTATTTGGGAGTTTCTCTAACCGACAACCATCACCTATGAGCTAGTGAAGATACAACGCTTTGTACTGCCGTTGCCGCAGCCGTTCAATACCTTGCCGGGGTAAGAGACGATCAACCTTCTTTGGATCCACAACCAACAAGTCCTCTTTTGGGACAATAAGGAAACATCCGAATTAACGATGCGATCCTATCCTACGTTGGCTACGTAATTCATGGGGCTTGAGTTATTTACACTCTTACCCAAACCGGTGCTCAATACTACTACCCAAATCAATTCATTATACTCATATCTATCAAGTAACATATTTTAAATCATTTCATCAAGTCTCAATGGACCTATCAAAACTCAATCTCATCTCAACTCATCATATTCTTTCGTTTACAAATCATATGCTTTCAAACCACTCACATCTCATCAAAACTCTTTTCTCAAAACCATCATTTATGCTCAAAACTCATACTCACTTAGATTCAATAGAATATGCTTCAAATCAGTTAAAAATCATACTTTGTTCAACGCATGAAAATCATCAATCCCAATTCAAAATAAAGCGTAGTAAAACAATGATCATTAACTCAATTAGGGTTCATGAGAATGTAGCCATGAATGACAATCTCAAGAAGTAGAAGTATAGAAACAACAACAATTTCAATGCATAATCCAATAGAACTCAAAGAACAAGAAATTAACTCAAATCCGGGATTCTAATTAGGGCTCAATTCAACTTAAACTCAAAAATCGATAGAATTTAGATGTAGGGCGCGTGGACGAACTCAATCCAACGTTATGATTAGCCTTACATACCTGGAACGATGATTATTCTAAGTGGAAATCGAAGGTCTCAATGAAAGCTCTTGAAACCCTAGCTTTTTTCTTCTTCAATCTTGCTCTCAATAATTCTAAGTGTTAATGAGAGAAAAAGCATGTTGGGTACTGATAAGGGACTAATTTTAGTCCCAAAACATCTGAGTTTTAGTTATAAAAGCATGGAAAAAGACAAAAACACCCCTCTTTAAAACTGCCGAACTGACCTACGGGACCACCTACCGTTCGTGGCTCGACCTACGGACCGTAGGTACCATCCGTAGGTCTTGGGTCCTCAAAAATTGAATTTCTGAGCCTTTTTGACGACTTGACAGAACCACATACGAGACCTACCTAAGGTTCGTCGTTCAACCGACGGACCGTAGGTTGGGTTCGTCGGTCACAGACTCAGAATTCTGATGTGACAGTCTTTGGTAAAATGGTCATAACCTTTTACTCCAAGCTAGAAAAAAGGCAAACTTGGTGGCGTTGGAAAGAGGACTCAAAGACCTTTAATTTGATAGGTCATGGGCTACCTAGTTCATTGTGTGCTGGGAGATATGATCGTTTGAAGTTGACCTAAATAGATTCTTATGTCAAAACTTAATCGATAACGATGCTTTCAACTCAACTTTGTGCTAGGGGGTGCTTGTGACCTTAAGTCACACCCAAATCCATTCGAACACCAAAGAAATGAGCTTTACACATATGATCAATTTAAGAATCACTCGGTACGATTTTACATGTAAATAAAGAATGGTTCGAGCCTTATCTTAGGAATTTTCGAGGTGTTACAACTTGGTTAAGTAATTTAAAAACACATCTCTTATGCCACATGGAGTCCACCTATGCATATATGTTGAATTTTCTACTGATGTGGCATACACACACACACACACACACACATATATATATAATTAAATGCTAAAATTTAGTAATGAAGATTTTTTTTTAAAAAAATAATTTTTTTTCTTACCTCACCCCATCCCCTACTCAGGTACCCCAACCCCACTACTTACCCCACCCCCTCACCCCCCCAATTTTTTTTAAAAGTGTTTTTTTATAAAAACTTTTTATCCAATACCACCGAATATCCCTCCCCCCCTCCCACCCGAGACAAAATTCCTTTTAAAATAAAATATTTTTTTTTCTTATCCCACCCCCTATCACCCCCACTCCCTGCCCAAAAAAAAGTTTAAAAGAAATTTTTTTGGAGTGGATGGGTAGTGAGAGGTGTGAGGTTGGGCTACTGGGTAGAGGATGGGGTGATGAGAAAAATTAAATTTTTAAAAAGAAAAAAAGTTCTTTTATCTTCTTAAATTGCTAAATTCTTAGCATTTAATTATTAAATGTTTTTAAATATTTTTTCTATTACATATATATAACTATGTGTACGCCACGTCAGCAGAAAATTCAACATCTATGCACATGTGGCATAAGAGGAGTGTTTTTAAATTTACTTAATCAATTAGAAGGTTGTTTTTAAATTCACTTAATCAATTAGAAGGGTGTTTTTAAATTCACTTAATCAAGTAGAGGGGTGTTTTTAAATTCACTTAATCAAGTAGAGGGGTGTTTTTAAGGCTGTCAATAGTTGGAGGACTAAAGTAATAATTCACGCCAAGTTTAAGGGTGTTTTCAATACTTATCTCATCTATAAAATTATCCCCAAAAAGAAAAATGTTTCATTTTCTAGGGAAAATATTTTTACTTTGAGGAAAAGAACAAATTAAACAAACGTGGATCTTTTTAGTATACCATAATTTCGTTTATTTTGATAGGTACATTTTCAAGAATTAAACAACTTGCAATATTGCTTCAATCTTTGAAATATGTCTTATTGGAGGAATATCAAATTAAATGACTGGTCATAAGTATTTACTATAAAACGATTGTGATAATCTAATTTTAAATTCATATAGATCGAAAGGTACAGTTTTGTTTTAAAAAAGAGAAAATGGTCTAAAGCCCCCCCAACCTACACCCGAAATCCCAACTACACACTCCAATTTCACGGGTGTCCTATTACCCCCCTGAACATTTTATTTCTCTATTTACTACACACCCCAGTGCTGAGCTGTCGTAGGAGGTGAGAACACCTCCTCTAGGCGTGTGAGAAGAGGAAAAAATGTTAGAAAAAGGAATAAATTTGGAATGGTCATCTTCCCCAAATTAAATAAACCATTGTTCCTTCTTCCCCACCATTAATCCTCATTTCTTCATTAATATTTTGACGATTTTCTTTTGGGCTTAGCTAGGGTTTAGTTGTTTATGTTCATTTCAACTTTAAATCTTGAAGTTAGGGTTTGTAATCTGCTCTAATTTCTTATTTAGGTTCTTTGAATTTTCTCTAAATTCGTCAAAAATGGCAAATGAAAACTTGAATAAGCTTTGTATGGATGAAATTTCCATTTCAATGGCAGAAAAATTTTAGCCAAAGAAAAGGAAATACATATATTTATAAAAGAGATTAAAAATAAAGTTCTAATATATGTAGGAAATACATATATTTATAAAAGAGATTAAAAATAAAAATTATGTTGGTATTGTAAAATTTTTTATTACAAATGGAACTTGAAATTTCCATTTCAATGGCAGAAAAATTTTAGCCAAAGAAAAGGAAAAAAAAAAGAAGAAGAAATGGGCTGAAAAAGAATAGAAAAAAATATAAAAGGGAAATAAAATAAAGAAAAGGAATAATAATATTTTTATATAAAATAATTGCAGAATAAAGAATATTTTTTTTTAAAAAAGTTAATATTACGTGGCAGGGCGCGTGCAATTCATTTTTTTTATAAATCTGGGTGTGCGTTTTTAAGGGGGTATATATTATACTTTTAAAATGTTCAGGGGGGTAATAGGACACCCGTGAAGTTGGAGTGTGTAGTTGGGATTTCGGGTATAGGTTGGGGGGGTTTTAGACCATTTTCTCTTTTAAAAAAAGAGGGTACAACTAATTGCTACAAGAATATACCACCACCATCATATCATCCTCTCTCGGTTAGAGAAAATGATAATAACATAAGCGGGTAAGCAAATCAATTGCAACAAATGTTTCAACCAATAAGAAGGACCTATGTACGGGGTTTAAATTCAATAGTTACTGACCTTAATGAAATTCTTCGTGAATTTGAAGGACAACATATAAGGAAGATATATTTTCCTATTTTGAATATATTTGATCCATCTCAATTGAAATTCAAACTTCAGATCTTTTGTGATAACGAAACTAGTGAGGTTGATCTAAGTTTAAAGCATTAGGGCCAAGAGTATCTACGCCTAAAGCATCTACGTCCTTTTTGTTTATCGTAAATTGTTTGAACCACCAATTATTTAGATTTTCTTGTTTAATCTTTTCCTTGTTTACAAAATTGTATTCCCCTTTTAGTATGACATTACTTGGAGTCAATAATTTTTTATTTTTGTGTGTGTTATCAGTTTTCACTATAAACTAAAATTAAATGTCAATATATTGGTACCATATTCATTCCATAATTTTACGTATCACTTAATTTTTTTCTTTTAAAATAGATAAATTATTGCTGAATCAAATAGAAATCACCAGAATGTCAATCAGTGATAGTTGATATAATCAGAACTACTGTAAAATATGTAATTGAATTGAATGGAACTGACTTATAATTTCTCCCCCGCATGGATATATACTTAATGTTGTTTCAAATGAAATAATTCATTTTCTAATGAAGGAAACCAAATGACTTCTCCTAAACATTTTCTATGTCCAAATTTAATGGTAGAGATGTGCATACAAACCAACAATTACTACCAACACTTTTATCATATCATTCTCTCTCAGTTAAAGGAAATGATAATAACATAGGCGTGCAAGCAATTCAGTTGTAACAAATGCTTCAAAGGGTCGAGATTTGCATGCTTCCTATTGGTGATGGCATGTAGCCTATGCCGCTGCATCACCTGATCATTTTACATATTCTTCTGGTTATTTTATTCAAGTACTACCTTAGTACCTTTCCTATTAACAAAAAAAAAGGAAGCCATTTTCTTTGTTTGTTTTTTGGTCATTATTATGAAAAGGAGAAGGTTACTCTTTTGATTTATGAGTTAATTTTCACTATTTGTAATGATGAAAAGAATTGCATCTCAATATACTTATAATTATATAAAATATTGAGCAGTAATTTTCTTTTTCTTTTTATATGGTTTCCTATAACTTTTTTCTAGAGATGAAGAAATTAAATATTTAGCTTTAAAAGTGCTCAATTGACCAAAAAATTGTACGAAACAAAAGATGCATAATTTGTCTTTTTTAAAAAATATAAATTGTTATACTTTAATCATAATTCACTTAAATAGAAATGAAACGGATAAAATTTGCAAGTATTATAATGATAACCTTTTGTAAGCTCTAATTATGCGTGAAAGCAAAATAAAAAAGATGAAACAAATGTTAAACCATGATACCATTAGACATTAGGGTCATGCTTTAATAGTTGATTCATACATATTTTTTTCTAATAGGTCATGATTGGGAAGAGCTTCATCCTTTAATGAATTAATTCAATTAATTAGATTAGCATATTTTGAATATAGAATGAATAAAAATAATATTATTTCATTTTTTTCTTGCTTTCATATAAATATTAGAAGAAGATATTTTTGGGATAACACATAACTCATAAGTATCCCTTTAAGCTATGATTAAAATCTTAAGGGCACATCTAATTAAATTCAACTTGAGTTCTATTACCCCCTAAATTATTTTAAAATAGAGTAAAATACTTCTTAAATGATGACGTGACATAGAGAGTGAGTGTGCACAGTTTCTTGAAGGCAAGTGAGCAATGAAAAACAATTAAACACATATCCTTTTTTAAATGGTTTATTTACCATTAGTTAGTACACATAATTATTGACATTAGAACTTATATATATATATATATCTAATTATTTTCATTTCTTTCTTTGTAAAATATTTGTTTTCCTCCTCATTTTTAAAAAGTGTTTTTGAGAGTCAAATTACGAAAAAGGACAAATATCAATTCACTTTTAATATTAAGATTATTTTATAGAGAGAAAATTATTTTAAGTATCTATTATAAAATTTGAAATTAATTTTTTATTTTTATTAAATTAATATGTACATATTCAAATTCTCAATCAATATTATACATAGATAAAGAAAAAATAAATTAAATATCAATATAATATTAACATAATAACTTAAATATAATTAAAAATATCAAGCAAAATAAATCTAAAAACCATTCCACAAATTAAATCACTGAATATGAAAATTCACCATAAAAATAAATAAATATAAGGAATATATTAGTAAATATGTATATATGGCAAGGTTAGTTTGGTCTTGAAAAAAATAATTTTCTGCTTCTGCTTCTACTTTTTTTAAGAAGCACAAATTTTTAGCTTTTTCCCAACAACAAAAAAAGCTGCTTCTGCTTCCTATTAAAAACAGTTTTATATGTTAGCCAAACACCCTAATTTTTTTTTAAAAGTGCTTTTTCGTCAAAATAAGTGCCTTTAAGCTCCCATCAGCAATGCAAAACGGGCTCTAAATTCTAAAATTGATCATGTTGTAATATTTAACGTTCTTAATTGGGATAAAATAACTTCAGGTACTAAAAGAAAAATAACATTTTCAGGAGACGTTTAGAGAAAAGTTTACAAATTATGACTAATATAACACACTATTGAAATATATATAATAAAAAGCATAAAAGATATCAAAAATTTAAATTAGCTATCAAGTTTCTTCTAAGAGTGACAACAACAATGTAATTTACTTAAAACATTTACCATATGTATCATGTGAAGAATATTTAGTGTTATTTCTTTAAAAATAAAATTCTAAGATTTATTTGCTTTCGAAACTTTATTTTTGTTCTTTAGAACAATTACTCACTTGGAACTACTCCAATGTCCTTTATGTTGCTGATAACATTCATGTTCACTTCTCAAAGAAAGAAAGTGTACATGTTCCTATGTAATATAATTTATTCAATTTTCGAGATCAAATCTCAAAGAAAACAGTATATAAGTGATCATGTAAGCTAGGAACTATCACCAACTAAGCCAAGCAAAACAATCTTTTAATAATATATATATATATATATATATATATATATATATATATATATATATATTTAAAAACTAATATAGATAAAATTAACAAAGAAAGCATGTAAAATGATCAATGGCCTTTACAAGCAAAGGAAAACAAGAGATTTCAAAATAGGAAACCAATTTATATATATAAAAGCAATTCTATTTAGTTAACTACTTATTAATTAATTATGGATCTAGCAATTAGCCTTGAAATCTCCATTACCTGCTAGAGTATTCAACCACAAGTGAATTTAACTTAGCGAGTAACTCTTGAATCTAGTTAAATGACATAATATATATTCCAATTTAAGGCTACACTTGGATTTTCCTGTCTCTAGCTCGAATCCATTAGATGAGATTTAGAAACTCAAATCGCGCTAAGCAATCTTTCCAACTTTAATTTTCAATTGCGAACTCAATTAAAGTAAATGGATGAGCCCTACGGTTAATTACTCCATTTGAACACAACAATATCACAAGATCAATTAGATCAATAAATACCCACTCGTACAAATATCAAGTATTCAAATAATACAAAAGTACAAGATAATAATCAAAATCAAAATCCAAATATTGTTTTATCTCATAACACAATATTCAAATCGGAAAATACACCAACCCAAATATATCACAATAAAGCAAGAAATTAAAGAAAAGAGTAAGAAAATTTTGTAAACTTGCTCCAAATCTTCAATTTCAAGGGATGTGGATGTGTTCTCTCCTTGCTCCCCGATGCTTAAAAATGAACCCTAGCTCCTAAGGATTATTTGGCCAAAGATGGAAGATATTTCCACAGGTCTTGCTTTTATAGATTCCCAATTTTCCCACAATACATTATTGAAATATAAAAAAGTATAAAAGATGTCAAAATTTTAAATCATAAATACTTCAATTAGATTTCAAGTTTCTATTAAGAGTGACAACAACAATGTTGTTTACTTAAAACATTTACCATATCTATCACGTGAAGAATATTTAGAGTTATTTCTTTAAAAAATAAAATCCTAAGATTTATTTTGGAAACGGGCTCCAAATCGACCCAGAAAATCATTTCCTGAGGGCTAAGGTTAAATATGGAAATTTAAATAAAATCATGTTACCCAAAGGTTTTGGAACTTAATAGTGAAACCCACATTGAAAAACGAGTTGAAACCAAGCTCAAATCACCATTTTCCTTGAAACCCAAGTTCTCGAGAAAATTCCCAAAGTTTGAGTTCAAAATTAGCAACTAGGTGGGGAAATCTTAAAATAAATAATAAGTAATAAAGATGGAGAGTTAAAAATTGTTACTCAATTGAAGAATCTTGAAAATCGCTTTAAAATCGTCTCCACCGAGCTTTCAAAGTTCAAAAATAGTGAAATAAGGATGAAACCCCAATTTTGGGAAAGAACACTGTTCAGGTCATTTACTTCTTCGTGATCGCGACCCCACACCTCGCAGTTGCGATGAGCATCGATGGTCAACTCATTAATTTGACCCTCGCCATCATGGCATAGGTTATGGCCTGAGAATCTAACCCATCGCAATCACGACAGACCCCACGCGATCGCGATGCGCAATCTAAGACTCTTACGTGATCGCGATGTAACAATTGAATAGACACTAGACAGCAGCAACACCAAGACTCAACAAAATTGACCGAAAAGACCTTCGAGATTCGTTCAGAATCCCGAACACACAAATCAGATATGCTACCCAACTAAACTCGATGTTTCAGACTCAATGGAACCATTGAAACATAGAATCGAGGTCTCTTTGACCAGAAATCTATTAAAGTCGCAATAAACTAACTTTCACCCAAAAATACCAACTGCCCTTGTAACCTTTGAAAATTCAACCAAAGCCTCACCCAAATCTAAATCATCCCTCGAATCCAACTGAATCGTCGGAAATCCAATCCGAGAGTCCGAGCTTTAAATGTTGACCAAAGTCAACTCTTGACCTAATTACACTTAAACTTCCAACTCAAGAGCTCAATTCCACAAAAGGACTTCAAAACTGAAGACGACATCACTCCCATACCAATTTTTGCATTCAGGAGCTAATGGAACTGACGTAATTCCATTCCAAGACTCGTAGCTCTAGTTGTTGCAAAAAACCACTTTTAACAACTTTAAAGTCTCCAAAACTCTAAAACTTCCAAAAATCACAACTTTTCGATCAAATTTACAAAACCAACTTAGTAAGCTGATCTAACATGGCTCGGGGCAACTATCGAGAGGGGTAAAATGGTAATTTTATAAAAAATTCTAAAAATGATCTTCAGGGTCATTACGAAGAACTCACCCTTATTCTTACTTGCTTGACAAAAGAAGTTAAGATAAGGAAAAATGACCATTAACATGGATATTGGGTTACCAACCTCCATCTAATAACTTGAGCTCGAGAGAGGATAGCTAACATGAGCTTTTGATGAATCAACAAATTAATTCGACACCCAAGTGTCTGCAAGAACTTAGGGTGATATTTTATTAATTGGTTTGAGAGGCTTTAGGAGACTTATAAATTTGTCAGCTTTTCATAATGAACACACTTTAATGATTTTATACTAAATTATCTATTTAAGTTCTAATATCTAAGAACTATAGCCCTAGTTTGTCGCTTATTATAGGGAAAATGCACAAGTACCCCCCTAGACTATAGCCGAAATCCCAGAGACACACCTAAACTTAACTAGGGTCCTATTATCCCCCTAAACTCATTTTTTTTGTATTTTTGTGCACCTTTTGTGTTGACGTGGCACCTTCAACCACACCAAGTGGGTTGTGTTTGTACACACGCGCTTGCCACGTGTGTAAATATTTTTTTTAATTTCTTCTTTAAATTTTTTTAATTTTTTTTTAAAAATATTCTTATTTCTTTATCATGTATTTAAGTTAAGTTAATACACATATTTTTTTTCCTTGTGTCTAAACTTTTTTTTTTACCTTCATTAATTGATTTTTCTCTTTTATTATTCTATTGATTTTATTTACTCTTTTCATTTTCTTTCCTTTTGATTTGATTTCAAATGTTTTGTATTTAAAATAAGTTAATTTTACACGGATATCAAAATAAGTGAAGAAAATCAAATAAAACATAATAAAATAAAACGTTAATTATTTTTTAATGTTTAAAAACATAAAAACATAAAAAACGTTAAAATTTTTTAATTACTTTAAAAAAAAATACACACAATTTTTAAAAAATAATTAAAAGTGAAAAGATAAGAAGTTAATGAAAGAAAAAAAATAAAAAATTTAAAGTGAGAAAGAAAAATAAATATTTTACAAAAAAGGAAATGAAGATAATTAAGTATATATAAGTTTAAATATCAATAATTATGTGTACTAACTAATTATAAAGTTACCAATTAAAAAAGGACAAGTGTCCAATTTGTTCACCCATCACATGCTTTCAAGAGAGTGTGCACACTCTCTGTGCCACATCAACGTTTATGGTGTATTTATTCCATTTTAAATTAGTTTAGGGGGATAATAGGATCCTAGTTAAGTTTAGGTGTGTTTCTGGGATTTCGGTCATAGTATAGGGGGGTACTTGTGCATTTTCCCCTTTTTATATATTAAAATCCAACTAGTTAAGATAGTTAATAGTTCTCTTAAAACCCCTAATTTTCAGTAGTACCTGGCAATTAGAATTTCATTACCAAGTTATAAAGATTTCTAACAAACGACCTCTTTAATCCTATTTAAGGGTGTAATTTGGGGGATAGTTAACTATTTATACAAAAATAGTTTTAATTTTTTTAGTGCTACTTTTCTTTTAAAAAGACAAAAATTCAAAAGAGGAAAAACATTTATCACAGTGTTTAGAATTTTTTTAAACAAGTTAACTAATATATATAAATTGGATAGTATCTCTAAAAAGGAAAAGACATCTATAATTTTCAAGTTTTGGTTGCATAGTTATCACAATTAAATACTACATACACATATGTTTGACTATTTATCAAAAAATGATTTTAGTTTTTTTAGTACTAATTTTCTTTCAAAAACCAAAATTCAAAAGAGGAAAAATATTTATCTCATCATGTTTAGAAAATAATTATATAAGTTAACTAATTTATATATATTGAATAGTATCTCTAAAAAGGAAATAAATCAATAATTTTCCTGTTTTAATTGTAGAGTTGTCACTTTAATAAACTTACCTTTAGAAGAGATCTGAATTCTACAAGTTTGAAAGTGGGCAGTGCATTGACCTATAAATTCTTTATACAGTCTCTAGAGTTAAAATACACAATCCAGACTCATCTCCTTGTTCAAAACAAGTCATATAGGTGAAGTTGACATCTTTTTAGGAAAAAACTTTATGTTGTTTGACCTCAAATATTAATATTTTTGACATTGCATCATTTTTTGTTTGTTCTTAGAATGACAACTCATATGAAGCTACTCCATTGTCCTTTTTGTGACAAAATTGTTTGTGGTTATCAATAACTATTGAATCATGATTGTGGTTATCAAAACCTATTGAATCATGTACAATCTCATTAAATACACCAATCAAAGTAGATGTATACTGTAAAAGGTTCAAACATACTTAGTGTACAATTATCAAAACCTTCAGAATCGGTCCAACCTATAAGAACCATGAAAAATAAAAGAGTTGATTCACAATCAACACTATAACCACCGTTATTTCATCCTATTTGGGTTAGAGTTAATGATAGTAATACATATTTGAATGTAAACCAACAGCTACAACTGTCACTATCGCCACCACCATCTTCATCAGATAGGTGAAGTTGTCCTCTTTTTAGGTAATTTTTTTTATGTTGTTTGACCTCAAATATCAACATCTTTTATGTTGCTTCCTTTTCTATATTTTTTTAAGAATTTAGACTCATCTATCGTTGGTTCATTGTCCTATATGTGACAAAAATGTTCGCGGCTATCAAGAATTCACGAATCATGTTCTATCTCATCCATTAGACAATGAAATGGAGGTAGACGTTGTACAAGGTTCAAATAGCCTAAGTGAAACATTACCAAAACCTTCAAAATCGATCCAACATGTATGAACCATGAGAAAGAACAGACCTAATTCACAATCACCACCACCACCATCACCGTTAGTTCATCCCTATTGGGTTAGAGATAATGGTAGTTATACAAATGTGCGTGTTATCCAACAACTACCATTGTCGATGTCTCCACCACCACCCTCATATGATGCCTGTTTGGAGGTAGTGATGATGGAAAAATCGTGCATACAAATCTTCAACTACCAACACCAACACCACCCTCATATTGCGCCAGCTCAATAAGAGGAAACATTAATGGTAGAGATGTGAATACAAACCAACAACTACTACCACCACCACCATTATATCGTTCTCTATCAGTTAGAGGATATGATAATAATATAGGAGTGTAAGCAAACTAGTTACAACAAAATGGTTCAACCGACAAGAAGGACCTATGTACGAGGTTTAAATTCAAGAATTATTGACCAAAATGGAACCCCTCCTTTGTATTTGAAGGACCACATATAAGGGAGATAGATTTTCCTATTTTGGATAGATCTGATCCATATCAATTGAAATTCAAACCACAACTCATTTGTGATAACGAAACTAGAGAGGTGGATCTAAGCTTAAAGCTTTAAAGCCAACAATATCCATGTCTAAAGCATTTGTCTATTTTTCATTTATCCGTTAATTGTTTGAACCATTAATTGTTTGGATATTCTTGTTTATGTTTTTTCCTTACTTACAAAGTTGTTTCCCCTTGAAAATTTTAGTACAACATTTGTTGCAGTCATTGATTTAATTTTTGTGTGTGTTATCACTATAAACTATAATCTAATGCTGTATATATTGGTATCATTCACTCCAGAATTGTACACATCACATAATACATTGTTCTAAAATAGATAAATTATTGTTTAATCAAATAGAACTCACTAGAATGTCTAGCAGAGGTACTTTATATTGTCATATCTAAAATAAAATATGTAGTTGAACTGAACGGGATTGAGTTATAATTTTTTAATGGCATGGATATTCATGTTATTGTTTCAAAATGAAATGTCTCATTTTCTTATGAAGGAAAACAAATGACTTACCCTAAGCATTTACTATGTCAACTATTATTATAATCTTAGTTCTAAATTTAATTTTATGTATGAACTTAAACAAATTATTAAATAGCAACCAACATTAAAAAAATACATCAATTTCCAATTGAATTTTGATGGAACCCATAAAAAATTGACGTGTCGGAAACGTCTCTGATGGACTTCTCATAAAAATCACCATATTTCCTATGACATTTCAATGAAAAGTTCAGCGGAATTTTTTTTAGTAGTGCATTATACAACATTGTTTTATTTTTTACTTGTCGAAAATTCACATTTTAAAGATTTATTTAACCTCAATTTTTTATTTTTTACTCACTTTGGAACAACTCCAGTGTCCTTCATGTTGCCAAATTGTTCCCGATTATCAAATATTCAACAAGTCATTCAATTCGTATCCAATAAATCATCAACATGAAGAGATGCACATAACAAAAGGTTGAAGTAGACCTTGTGTAGAATTAGTAAGATCTTCACTGGAACCACCATTTCGTCATGTTCGATTAGTTAAAACCGCTTTTACCAAAATATTTATGTAAACTAGAAAATTGCTTCTGTTTGCCAAAAGAAGCATGTTTGAGATGCAAATACAATAATTATAAACCTAAATGGAAATCTCTTTTGAGTTCAAAAGTCCATACATTTATGTGTTCGATTTTTTTATTAGAGAAAGACTTGATACATCTTAGTCTTTTTATATTGATCACGAAAGTAATATGGTTGTATAGCATAGTATAATGTTTGACGTATTGAGTGTACATGTGTATGACTATATATATGATAAATTACTTTTGATTACATTTTTACATGCATTCATATTTTTTATGAAATACTTATCCTAGGAATGTCACACCCTGATCCTACACCCTGGACGTGGTCGGCACTCGAGAACCATTTCTGATCCCCGAGCGAACTCTTGGCCTGACTGACTACTTAGCGGAAGAATCACTCAAGCAATAATAGGCTTAAAACAGAATTTGATCTCAAAATAAAACTCAACTCGAATGTCTGAAAGTACTCATTTCAATAATCAAAATAGTTTTTAAAACATCTCTAAAGGAAAGAAAGTACTGAGAGATTCCTCGACTCTATCTATCTATGAAGTCTCTAATGTTTAAATGGATTTCGGCACAAGACCCACGAGGCCTCAAAACAACTAAACTAAAAGTAAATGAGAAGTTCTCCGAAATGCAAAGAGGCTCACCAAAATTGTCTGGAGTGTAGAGTGATCTCAACGGGGCCCCTGTTGATGATCCTGAACACCTGTATCTGCATCATAAAAAGATTCAGGTCAAATGAAATCAATACATTTGAATGTACGAGTATGCAACAGAGCCGGGATGAAATAACCGAAAGAAAGGACTGCAATAGATAACAATGTACTAAAGTTGAATGTAAAGAAGTAAAGGAGTTAAATCATTTAAAGCTTTGCAAAATACTTTCTCATCTCTAAACTCAACATAATAAGTGATATATAAAAATACACTTTAACTCTATTGGGAGATTTTCTAACCAACAACCATCACTATGAGCTACGTGATGATACAACGTCTTAACCACGCTGCTAGAACTGTCATATATCGTGTTGAAATATAGAACCTCTCAACTAAGTGGATCCACTAAGCTCTGCCCGAAGGCACTAAGGATTCATCAAAAAAGTATGATTCTGTACCTATGTTGGCAAGACATGGTTTATGGGGGCTGTGAGTTGTCTGAACTCTCCCCCATATTGGTGCTCAATACTTCTCCCAATAATATATACTCTTGCTCAAATGTATAAAATATACTCTTTCTCTGATTTGAGATAATAGCTCAAATTATTCTCTTAAAAGAGGTAACTGCTCTGAAATATCTCTGAAACTCATTGCTCATTTAAAAAATAAGGTTTCTCTTTGCTCAATGTAAACATACATTCTCTGGGTTGAGATAATTACTCAAAAGGGGCCTCTTTATGAGGTATCTGCTCTGTACTCAATCTTTTTGAAAACTCTTTTACTTTTCTCTAAATAATATTCTCTTTCTTCATGTAAAAATGAAATATTTGGGAAATACTTAGTTCCCTTATACTCTTACTTAAATCTTGGTTATGCACTTTCTCAACTCCTCTTTACTTTCTCAAAACTCAGTTTAAACAATTATGTTTAGTTTGAAAGATTCTCAATAAGAACTCAATAAATACTCAAAAATAGGGTTCATGCTAAAGAATATACATGAACACTCAACTCAATAAATCTCAATGCACAATATACAACAATTCAATGATTAGGAATAGAAATTCAATAATCAGGAACTCTAGAACTCAGAACTCAACATCATAACTCATCTCAAGAATACTCAAATCTAAGGATGGAACCCTAGATTACTCTTTTACTGATTTGAAAGTAGATGTAGCGCGTTACTCTTTTATTGATTTGAAAGTAGATGTAGCGCGTGAGGACGAACTAGTTCAACACTATGATAGCCTTACATACCTGGAAGAACAAAGTTCTTGGTGAAATCGACGAAGCTTGAAGAACGCTCGAAACCCTAGCTTTTCTCCTCTGGAACTTTCTCTAATGACTTGAAGTGTTAATGAACGTAAAAGAACTGATTAACACTTTCTAAGCCCTTAACTAGGTGAAAACGTCGTGGTTTAGGCTTAGAATAGGGGTTAAAACGACGTAATTTAAGTATCAAACGCATAGGGGAAAGACCAAAACGATCCCAACTTAAAAAATTGATTGAGTGCCCTTCAAGGATTAAGGCTCCACGGTCCGTGAAACACTTCACTGGCCGTATAGCCGTCCGTGAACATTCGCCTGTGTGACAGGCCTTACTAAAATGGGCATAACTTTTTATTCCAAACTCGAAATGAGGAAAACTTAGTGGCGTTGGAAAGAGAGCTCAAAGACCTTTAATTTGATAGGTCATGAGACACCTTATTTATTACGTGCTGAGAGATATGGTCATTTGAAGTTGACTAAAGTAAAATCTCATATTGAAACTTAATCGGTAAGAAAGCTTTCAACTCAACTCTGTGCTAGGAGATTCTAGTGACCTTAATTCATATCCAAAATCATTTCCACATTTAAAGAATTGACCTTAACTTAAAAGCTGAAGGATGATCCTAGATGGACCCCTAAGAGGACCGTTCAAAGCTTCACCGGTCATTTAGGGTTCCGTCTAGGTGATCAAGAATCCAGGAAGCCATGGATGGTTGGGTAACTTTCCCTAAATGGACCGTCCAACTCTATACTGCCCGTATAGGGAGCTGTCCAGGTTGCCATTTTTAGGGCTGCCTTTAACGGCCAACCCACTGCCTCTAAATGGCCAGTGCTACCTTTCACGAGGCGTTTAGGCTTTAGTGAAGGGTCCATGGTATGTTTTAGGGCTGTGGACGTACCCGTTACCTTTTTTGCCTCTCCCAAGTTTGAGGTGTTACACAAATGAATCAAATTTAAGTGTAGTTTTGTGAGGTTTAATAGGATGATTCGGGTCTTAACTTAGGAATTTTTGGCGTGTTACAATATCTCCCTCTTGTGATCATTCCTCCTTGAATGATGGCTGGACTCAGAATGGAACGGAAAGGAGTTAATCTTATTATCTTTTTGACTTCTGAACTTGCCTACTAACATAGGTGGAACTGATTCATGCTAAGTCAAGAATGATATTGTTTTGAACATAGTCACACTCTATCTGAAGTTATCTCACATGAAACAAGGGTATCTGGGCATGAAGTAAGAATAGGACTATTATGCCTTAAGCAATACAACTGCTAGCTTTCAGCCTAGCAACACCTCTAAACCATGCCTCCCTTTATGATTACTGCACCTCATTAGCTGCAACTCATTACTCTTACAAGGGTTTATGACTACTCTTACCAATGTCTAAGTTAAACTGTCTTCTCTTATTGTGTTCAAGCCTAATCTCTAAATCACAAGATGTTAAACAAGAGGTGTTTACACTAATCTAAACCACAAGATTCAGGTTTTATACCTCTATAGAGAATCTTATCCCAAGAATACTTTTCCTTATAGCTACATTCAACCAACCTTGAGCCCATATCAAGAAACACCTAATGCATCATGCATTTATCCACATTTTAACAACACCACATTCAAGCCTAGTACTATAAACACTCCATGGACTCCTACTAACCAATTCTTCTAAGAATTTTTCATTCTCATCATCTCTACCAACTAAAATTTCACGCATTACTACCAGAAGCCGACTAATTGCTCTTATTTAACTATTACTCACAGTAAAACCTCATCCCCTTCTTCCTTCACATTTATAACCTTAGATGGAATAAGCACACCACCACTACCACAATAAGAAACATCAACCTTCTCCTTCTATCACTACTCAACTACTGTCATTAGCATCGCTACCAAACTGAGAAGGATCACTAAAAAAGCTTAGGGTGAAAGATCATAAGTACGATTCATTCAAGACATCTGATATAAGAATATGCATGAGATAACATTATTTTGCTAGCCATTGAGAGTAGATCATGAATTTTTGAGACTGAACATACTATGAGATATGAGTCCTTACCTGAATAGGTTCATATCATGAGGCTGATATCCATAAATTTATGGAGTAAGATTGAGATCAATAGGCTAAAGGCTTTGCTCCTCATTCTGGGAACCGAGCATAGATGTGAATATGTCTGAAGTGTATGGGCATAAGTCATTAACACAATTCTGATATTAGAGACATCAACATGATGTTGTAATGACTAAACTTTGAGGAATACGCAAGAGTATGAATGGATTGATATATCACTTTAACTCTTTCTGAACACATGTAATGACCTGATTGGTCATTTTTGATATTTTTGTAAAATTTACCATTTTGTCCCTCCCGATATTGACCTTGAGTTGTTTCTTAATTGAGTTTTTGAAGTTGGTTCCAAATTTTGAGTTAAAAGTTGAAAATTTTGGTAAATTTTGAGTTTGAAAGACTTAAGTTACTTTAAAGTGGTTTTCAGAATCTTTCAGACTTTCAAGTGTCGAAATAGAATTTCGCCGATTCCATTAGTTCCAAAATGTGATAACTGATTAGTGAGAGCTGTTGATTTCTGATTCCAAGTCTTTTTGAGGATTTGAGGTCCTAAGTTATGAAATTATGGAATTTTAGCCTTTAGGTTTGACTTTGGTTAACATTCGGAGTTTGGATACTCAGATCAGAATTGCGATAGTTCCGTTGGATTCAGGGGATAATTTTAGACCTAAGTGAGGTCTTGGTTGATTTTTGAGAGGTCCTGAGCTTATTTTAGCCGTTGAGTTAGTTTCTTGTAATTTTAACAGATGTCGGGTCACGGAGACCTCGGTTTCATATTTTGACGGTTTCATTGAGTCCGGAACATCGAGTTTAATTGATTTGCATATTTGGTTTGTGTGTACGGGGTCCTGAACGAACCGGGATGATTGATTTCATGTTGAGAGTTGGCTGAGTTTTTACTGGTGCTGCAGGCCATGCTTTTGCAAAGGTCCTGTCGCTTAAGCGAAGGACCTTTCGCTTAAGCGACCCTCACAGAAGCAAAGAGGGTTTTGCCTTTGCGATGCCTACATTTTTAGCGGGGTTCGCTTAAGCAAACCCTGGTCACTTTTGCGACATCAGAGGGTGGTTTGACTTGCAATTTCGGGGTTTAAGCCCCATTTCAACATTTTTTGAGCTTAGGGAACCCTTATTGGCAAATTTTGAAAGGATTTTCTGTGCTAGATCATTTGGGTAAGCCTTCTAGATCCTAAACTTTCTTTTTCCATTGATTAATTATGTGTTTTAACATCACAATGTGAGATTTTGATTGGTGAATAATGAGGTTTTTCATGAACTCAAGTTCATAAACTGAAATGGTGATTTTAAAGTGGTTTTAATCTTTTTTTCGAAATGATTTTCTCTAATGAGTTCCTAAAGCCTTGAGTAATATTTTCTAGTATTATTTTTCGGATTCAAACCTTCTTTTTGAAATTAGAGTTTGTGTTGATTGACCCACTTTTCAAGAGAATTGATGTGGATATTGTAATTTCAAGTAGATTATTGTGAATACTTGATTATTATAGATTGTGTGGCTTTTGAAGTAATTCGGAAGGGGAAGACTCAACTCTTGGAGTGATTAATTAATTGATTTGAGGCAAGTTATCTCTTGAACTTTGCAATTTTGTTGAATTGTTTATCTTCATCGCCTATGTGTTGGGAGTAATCGGAAATGAGGCGTAGGGTTGTTTTGTTCCACTTGATTAATGTTAAGCAACCAAAAAAGGAGAAAAATGAAAAAGCTTCTTGATGGTAATGATAATTGTGAATTGCCTTGTTGTGGCCCCTAGTTGATTGATTGGTGAATTGCTTGAATGCATGAAAGTGGAGTGTGGACTTGTGTGATATGAATTGTTATCTTTTCCGTGTGGTGTGATATTGCTTGTGTGCATTGATTGTGAACACCGTAATGAGACATGTGATGATCTATGATGCCGAGGTCTTTGTCGGTAAGTGCTATGATGTCGAAGGTCTTTGCCGGCAAGTGCTATTTTTATGATAAAAGATGAAGGAAAATGGTTCTGGCTAGTGATATAAATGCCAAGGAAAATGGTTTCGGCAAGTGAATTATTGTGAAAGCCAAAGGGAATTGGTTCCATCTAGTGACATTGTGCCGAAGGAAAATGGTTCTAGCCAATGTTGACTTTGTGATAAATCTACTTGATACATACACTTAACTTATTTGATGCCTATGATTGAGCTATTTGATGTGTTTTGATTTGTTTATTTGATTTATGAGTTGAGCTTGTTGCTATCGAAACATGACTTTTTCCATATGATCTTGATCCTTGAGACTTGTTTATTGTAGAACTGTTAGGTTGGACTGATTTTTGTGCCGGTTGTAGTTTTTGGAGGTTCGATTGGGATGAAAAAGAGTATTCAATTTAGCTAGGTTGCCTAGTTTATTAGGTTGCTTGCTGGGTACCGTATTGGTGGTACTCACTCCTTGCTTTTACACTTGTGTAGGTTCCGAGCCCGGACCTGTGTGATCTCTTTCTCCTTCTTCTGATTTCGAGGCTTGTCAAGGACTTGAAGAGGTAGCTGCTTGTCACTTCGGCGGGTCCTCTTTTTACTTTTTATGATGCTTTGTTCTATTTGAGAAGCAAAGACATTTGAGACTTGTATTTATCTTTCAAATTCTGTAATTACTTTAAAGGCTTGTACACGTAACAACTGGGTTTTTGGGATTTTGTTTAGACTGAATAAGTTTTCCATCTTTGTCTTATTCTTGCTTTATTTATTTCTATTTTTCTTTAATTTTTATTGGATAGAGGCTGACTTGTCTTGGTGGGAAGAGACAAGTGCCATCACGTCTATTTTTGGGTCGTGACAAATAGTATTAGAGCCCTAGGTTCATAAGTCTCACGTGTGTACAAGTCAAGTCTTAGTTGAGTCTCGAGGATCGGTATGGATACGTCTGTACTTATCTTCGAGAGGCTATAAATACTGTTAGGAAACTTCCTTTTGTTCATCCTTTTCTTATCGTGCGTGGTTGCCTTCACTGTTGAGTTGCCACGTGTTGTTTTGGCAGATGTCGAAGACTAGAGCTTCTATTTTCCAGTGGTAAAGGGGAGGCAGTTGCTGAGACCCCATATGGGGTAGAGGTAGGACCCGAGCTAGAGGCCGTGCTTGTGTAGTGGCACCGGTGAGAGGTCGTGGCCGTGGAGCGGCACCAGCCAGAGGTAGAGGTAGATAGGCTTCTCCTAAGCTGCATGTTGAGGTTGCTGAGGACCAGGTTCCTTCAGGGTTTGGAGCTTCCTTATTTCAGTAGACTTTACTGAGGATGCTTGGTGTGATGGAGAACTTTCCTCAGAGTGGTGCTACTGGTACACCACATGGTTCTCAGACTGGACTAGAAGCGCAAACTCCAGGTCAGCAGTAGACCCTAGGTATTCAGGATCAGGTGGGACAACCACTAGTGGTTCTGGCATCGGTTGTGGGTGTTCAGATTGTTCCTGATGTTATTTTGACGATAGATGAGTAGCAGTGTTATGAGAGGTTTCAAAAGATGAAACCACCCCAGTTTCTGGGTGGAAGAGCAAGGATGCTCATGAGTTTTTGACTTTGTGCCATAAGATGCTTGAGGCAGTGGGTATGGTGGATGCCCGAGGTGTTCGTTTCCTTGCTCTTCAGCTACTGGATGCGCCAGAGAGTGGTGGAGGACTTTTGGGGGGTCTAGACCAATAGGGTCTCCTCCGATAGAGTGGGATGTGCTCTCTAGTGCTTTCCAGGGTCGCTTTATTCCTTGAAGCATGAGGGAGGAGAATCGACTAAGATTTGAGGACCTAAGACAAGGCAACTTGTCTGTGATTGATTATGAAGCCCATTTTTGTGAGCATTCTAGGCAGGCTATGACTATTGTTCCTGATGAGGCAGAGAGAGTTCGTAGGTTTGTGAGAGGGTTTTCTTTCTCTACCAAGTCATATGTCTTTTGAGCAGCCATAGAGGGGTCTTTCTTCTAGTCCATTGTTAGCACAACCAAGAAGGCGGAGTTGATGCTTTTAGAAGAGTTTGGAGAGCCCAAGAGGGCCCGTTCTTCTGGTCAATTTTCTGGTGCCTCATCTATAGGCAAGGGTTCACACTGAGGCAATGGTTTCTTTCAGTGCTATGGACCGATTCATGAATCTATGCCATCAGTTGAGAGTGGGAACTTAGCCCAAGTATCTTATGGTTCTAGCCGCGGTGGCCATGGTAGCTCATCTAGTTCACAACAGTAGTTGTCCGTGCCGAGGTCTTGCTTTGGTTGTGGGGATCCAGGTCATATGATTCGGTAGTGTCCTCTACAGACTTACTCAGGACCCCATCGTACTTATTTAGCTGCTCCAGCTAGAGATTCAGCGCCTCCGACCAGGGGTCGAGGCAGAGGTCAGTTCGACAGAGGTGGCAGGACTTTTGGTAGGGGTGCTACAGCTCTGCAATATGGAGGCAGAGGTTCTACTCAGGGTGCAGGTGGCCGAGATGGCCAATGTTATGTTTTTCCAGGGAGAACTGAGGCTAAGACTTCTGATGCTGTGATTACATGTATTGTCCTAGTTTGCAATAGACCTGTGTCTATATTGTTTGATCTAGAGTCTACTTTCTCATATGTGTCTATCTATTTTGCTGCTGGGTTTTATATGATGTCTAATTGCATGCCTTTGCCTATTCATGTTTCTACACCAGTGGGTGAATCCTTAGTGGTGGATCGAGTTTATCGATCCTGTCTTGTTTCTTTGGCTGGGTATGATACTAGGGTAGACTTGATCATTTTAGGGATGGTAGATGATAAGTGGGTGATTTTCACTCATTTGGAGTCCTTTTCTTATGCTTTTGTGGCACTTAAGTAGAGAAAGAGTCTAATTTTCCTTTGAATATGGTTGTTTCAGGTACATGTTGGTTAAAAAGGAGTTTTGATGGAAAAGAATGAAAATTGGGGTAAAATGGAGCTAAAAAATAAAGAAACTAGAGCTGGCAATGAAGTGTTCTCCGCGAACGCGGAGTGTAATATTACTGACTAGCGCGAACATGGGTGAGCCTTTGTGAATACGGAGTTCAACCATGCTGAGTACCGCAAACGTGGGACATCCTCCGCGAACGCGGAGTGAAATGATGCTGAGCTCCACGAACGCGGAGCTACTTTCGGAAACGCGGTGAAAAAATGTGACTGGAGTCTGGGAAGATTTTGAATTTCACATTTTGACCCTAATTCACCGTATACACTCATTCACAGCCATTTGGAGGTGGAATTCATCATATTAGACGGAGACTACACTGAAATAGAGTGAAAAACTTTGGGGATTGAGGCTTGGGCATAGCTTTGAGAGCAAGCTTCCTCAACAAACACCATTAGAGTGAAGATTGTGAGCTTGGGTTGTAATTATTTTTCACCTTTCTTCAACTCTTTGCGTTGTATTGTTGAATTCTGGGTGTTAATTGTTGATTAGTGATTTGGATATTGTGTTAGACATAATTAATATTTTGGTTTTTGATTTCTATCTTGTGCTTTTGTAATTAGTTTAATGCTTTATCATTTACGAAATGGGTCTTTGATTATCCAATCAATTTCATGCTTTAATTGCTTTCCATTGGATGTGATCACTCCTTGGACTTGCCCATTTACTTTGATTTAGCTTGTAAGAGTTAATTGAGGTTGGAAAAGATTGATTGGTGTATTAAGTGAGGTTTAACTACTCATTTGTTGGATTGTTGCTAGAAATAGTGAATCCTTGCATTGCCTTTAATTGGAATTGATTGTGTTGTGACTTGATTGGGTTCGATAGAGCTAATTGAGAAATATTTGCATATGTTCGATAGAATTAGGTAGATAATTTAGATTTCGAGGCATATATGATTTTATCCATGACTAATTGAGATTGTATGAAGCTAGTTTGCAATGGATCGTATGGATTTTGATTGATTTCCCATTCCCAAATCCCTTTGGAAATCTTGTTCGAAAAGGCTTTGTTCCTTGTATTCCTCTATCCCCTATCCTAACTCGTTACTTGAAATCTACTTCTCTTTATAATTGTACCTTTCATTTCGGATTCAAACTAGTAACTAGTAATTCTTTGTTTCTTCAATCGCCCTGCACATTGTTCTTTGTGGGTTCGACCCCAACCCTTCGTTGGGTTTATAATTGTTAGAGACCGCCCACACCTTGAATCGTTTTAGGTGTGGTTGAGCGTTTTCAAAAATGGCGCCATTGCCAAGGAACATTTTGGTGTATTGGATTGATTTAGAGTTTATAGTTTACTAGTTTCTATCCAAATTGTGAATATTTGTTTTTGCTTTGTTTTTGTTTGTTTTTATGGCTTCTTGTGAAGGAAAAAGGTTTGGCAATTGCATGCCTTATGTTGATGACCCATGGCCTTGTTGTGGAAGATTTCATGTTGGAAAGAGTTGTGTAGATGCCTCTTTGGACGGAGAGATGTGTGAAGAGATGGGTATTGTGAGTCAAGCTTGGCTCTTGTATTTGTCTCAACGACTAGAAAAGGATATGAGGCTTAGAGATTTAATGTTCCGAATGAGGGATGAATTCCATAACTTGCACCTAACTAGGTGCCATGAGATGATTAAACTTGATTTTGAAATTGCTACTTTGAAGGCCAATGTGAGATCAATATTTGGAGTACGTAAGGCTCCTTGTCAAATGGTCAAAAGTAAAGTGTGGGAATTGGAATCTCAAGAAATAGGGGTTGTGTTTGATGTTGATGAAATATTGGGTATTTGCAACCAAACCAAGTCAATAAAAATCCAAGATGCAAAAATCAAGGCAATGATACTAGAGTTGCAAGAAAAAGCCAAAAAGATCATATATGGCAACTCTAGTACATTTGAAAGTGATGTCATGCACTTGAGGGCCAAGGGTTATGAAGTTTGATGTTCGAATGGCCTAGTGACCCTATCCTTATTGCTTAATGTCCCTCCACGAAAAAATAATGTGAAGTTGGGCAAGAAATTCAAATCTTCGAAGAGGAGAGATTGAGTGAAACGCGTGATGCTCTCATGTCATCCCCATGCCCTTCGAAGAGAAAATGATTCAAAGTTGGGGAGACGGTACATTGCCTCGAAGTGGAAACATAAAGGGTGATGTAGCCGGCATCACGCCGCGACGTTAAATTGTGCGCTTGATGGGAGGCAACCCATCGGTATCCAAAATTTTGATTTTTGAATTTTCTTTAATTTTTAGGAAAGACTAGAGTTTAATTTTTGACTAATCCTCATGATTTCAAAGTGTTTGGAAGTGTTTTGAACAGGTTTGGAAGCAAAAATGCACTTAGGATTGAAGTTTGGGGTTGAACTACCTTCAAAACGGGGTTGGAACATTTTTTAGCTACTGAAGGTCACCAGAGTGCATTGGATGAGTTGCCAAATGGCCACACCCATCGTCGAAAATTCCAGAATGCTGCCAGGGGTCCATGCCTAAATTGGAGTCCGTGAACGCGAAAGTCAATGTACCAGAACCTCCACAAACGCGCCATCTTGCCCGCGAATGCGGAGGTCAAGGAATCTCTCAGGGAGTGAACTCACCTAGACCTCCGTGAATGCAGAAGGTCGTGGTATGTTAAAAGGTAGAAATGCCAAAGGTTGAAATCAGTTTCAAAACACCCCTTTTAAAATAAAATTTTTCCTCTCATTCAAAGATCCAAAAATTCTCCCTAACTACTCCCCTCATCTACTTTTCTTCCTAATTTACTAATTTACGGGACCATCTCGAGCTACCACATCTGAGGGTGCCTCTAACCCTACTATTGCTTATGTAGCTGCTGCACAGAAGGCCATGTCTGAAAGACTTGAGCACATGAGTCGTAGGCAGGGGAAGATCGAGCAGCGTCAGAGGACCTCCGAGAGCACGAGAAGAGGAAGATAAAGTTCCTGAGCAAGATGATGGGACAGCTTAGGTGCTTAAATGGTAGCGGTGCTTCAGATGATGAGGACCTCACATATCCCTTCGATGAGAGCTCAGAGTGATTGCATTTCAGGGAGTCCCTCGTGTTCTCTTTTGATATCTGTACTGTGATGACACAGTTTGATTTTCAGTTGGGGGTGCCTCCCTTGTAGCTCCTATTTTATATTCCCTATTTTGGATGTTTGGGATTATATTGTTAGATATTTGTTTTATTTTGTGGATGTTGTGCCCTTGTCAGGCTTTTGGATCTTAATTGTGTATCGTGTTGGATTATTCATTTTTGTTTTATTATTTTTTATTGCTTTTGATAGCTTCTTTATTTTGTTGTGTGATGGTGTTGTTGATTGGAGATTTTTGTTGCCTGGCGATGCCCTATGATGGATAGAGTGACGACTTTCTTAAGGGCAAATTCGTCATTTTCTTTTTGGGAGGTTGTGGCTTGTTTGGTACTAAGAATATAGTTTTGCATGTGAAAATTGTGTTTTGGAACATTTTCCTCCGTTTTGAAAATTGAGCATGTTTGGAATGATTTTGTGACAACTCTTGTGATTCTTTTTGTGACTCTTGATTCGTTGGCGGTTTAAATGTTCGAAGCCACTTGTTTGTTGAAAAGGAAATAAGATTTTGATCCACTTTGAGTGATTTGCATGCCATGTGTGGTGATTTGCTGAATAATGCCTTGTGTTCGCTTGTGCCACCTAGAACTTGCCCGGTTGTCTTGAAACATTGATCTTAATTGAGTTGGGTTGGAAAAATGATCTTAGGCTTTCTTTGATTGTTCTTGAAGTCCACTTGGCCTAAAAATCCCACCTTTTCACTAAATGTATCCGTAGTTGTCCCTTTTAGCCTAAATCCTTTTTATTGGCAACCTTGTTACAAGCCTTAGCCATTTTGAAAATACATTCCTTTTTTAAACCCTTCCCCTCCTTGAACTTGATGTTGTGAAAGTGAGGCTAAAAGCCTAAGTTGGGGTGTTTTGGGAAATTCATAGAAGGGATGCCTATTGCATAAGAGCTTGATAAAAAAAGAAAGAGAAATATAGGAGGAAAGATGTCTCAAAGAAAGAAAAAGTTTTGAAAAAGAAAATTGAAGGAAAGAAAGTGAATAAATGAGTCTTGAACCCTCCAAAAGTCGAAAATGGTTGCATGTGGGGCATGTAGAATGAAAATGAAGAAAATGAAAAGGTGAATTGTGCATTGGTTTGGAAGTGAAGAAAAGGTGGAAAAGTTGGAAAATGATGAATTGTTGAGTAGTGTTCAAGGAGGGTGTAGTCACTTGTACCTAAGTGATATCCTAACCTTCCTTAAGCCGACATTACAAGCTTAACAAAGTCCTTTGTGATTTATAACCAAATGAAGTCGAGTCGATGTCGATTGATAATAAGGGCAAGCCTATGGTGTGACATTTGTGTTCATGAGATGTTCTATTGTGAGTGTGAGTGTTTGTGTCTTTGTCCCATGTTTGTAAATACTTTGTGAGTGTTTTGGGACATTTCGTTTCTTGTGAGGGCATGTAAGTTGCTTGAGTGGTGATTTTGAAAGATCCTAATTGCATCAAGTGAGCATGTATAAGAGCTAAAGAGTTGAGTCATTTCTTGAGTTAGAGTTGTTGTCACTTAATGATTCTTGGTTTTGAAAAATGTTCGACGAAGATGAGGGGTTGATGTTGTGAAAAGCTTGCTTAAGGACTATTTGTTAGTACCAACCAAAGTCATGATCTTGATCCTTAGTTGAAATGAGAGTGTGTTGTGCTTTAATTGATTGCCTCTTGTGCTTTCGATTTTGTTTTTCTTGAGGACAAGCAAAGTTTCTAAGTTGGGGGTGATGATGAGTGGGTGATTTTCACTCATTTGGAGTCCTTTTCTTATGATTTTGTGGCACTTAAGTAGAGAAAGAGGCTAGATTTCCTTTGACTATGGTTGTTTCAGGTACATGTTGGTTAAAAAGGAGTTTTGATGGAAAATAATGGAAATTATGGCAAATTGGAGCTAAAAAATTGAGAAATTGGAGCTGGCAATGAAGTGCTCTTTGCGAACGTGGGAAAGCCTCTGCTAACGCGGAGTGTAAAGTTACTGGCTAGTGCAAATGCGGGTGAGCTTCCGTGAACACAGAGTTCAACCATGCTGAGTACGGTGAACGCGGGACATCCTCCGCGAACGCGGAGTGCAATGATGCTGAGCTCCGCGAACGCGGAGAAGAAATGTGACTGGCGTCTGGGCAGATTTGGAATTTCACATTTTGACCCTAATTTACCATATACACTCATTCACAGCCATTTGGAGGGAGAATTCATCAGATTAGACGGAGACTACACTGAAAATAGAGTGAAGAACTTTTGGGATTGAGGCTTGGGCATAGCTTTGAGAGCAAGATTCCTCAACAAACACCATTAGAGTGAAGATTGTGGGCTTGGGTTGTAATTATTTTTCACCTTTCTTCAACTCTTTGCATTGTATTGTTGAATTCTGGGTGTTAATTGTTGATTAGTGATTTGGATATTGTGTTAGACATAATCAATATTTGGGTTTTTGATTTCTGTCTTGTGCTTTTGTAATTAGTTGAATGCTCTATCATTTATGAAATGGGTCTTTGATTATCCAATCAATTTCATGCTTTAATTGCTTTCCATTGGAATTGATCACTCTTTGGACTTGCCCATTTACTTTAATTTAGCTTGTAAGAGTTAATTGAGGTTGGGAAAGATTGATTGCTGCATTAAGTGAGGTTTAACTACTCGTTTGTTGGATTGTTGCTAGAAATAGTGAATCCTTGCATTGCCTTTAATTGGAATTGATTGTGTTTTCACTTGATTGGGTTCGATAGAGCTAATTGAGAAATATTTTCCTATGTTTGATAGAATTTGGTAGATAATTTAGATTTCGAGGCATATTTGATTTTTACCCATGACTAATTGAGATTGTATGAAGCTAGTTTGCAATGGATCGTATGAATTTTGATTGATTTTCCATTCCCAAATTCCTTTGGAAATCTTGTTCGAAAAGGTTTTATTCCTTGTTCTCCTCTATCCTCTATCCTAACTCGTTACTTGAAATCTTCTTCTCATTATAATTGTACCTTTCATTCAGATTCAAACTAGTAGCTAGTAATTTTTTGTTTCTTCAATCGTCCTGCACATTGTTCCTCATGGGATTGACCCCAACTCTTTGTTAGGTTTATACTTGTTAGTGATCGCCCACACTTTGAATCGTTTTAGGTGTGGTTGAGTGTTATCAGTAGACTTTGATGTTATTTTGGGTATGGATTGGCTCTCCCCGCATCGTGCTATTATTGATTGTTTAGCTAAGACTATGACCTTAGTGATGCCAGGTGTCCCTAGATTTGAGTGGATGGGTGCTAGTGGTTCTTACCTTAGCAAAGTTATCTCCTTCATTCGAGTTCAGAGATTGATTGATTGAGGTTGTTTGTCCTATTTGGTTTTCTTTTAGGACACTAGTGTTGAGCCACCTTCCATGGATTCTGTGCTTGTGGTTAGAGAGTTTTTAGATGTGTTCCCTACTTATCTTCTCAGTGTTCCTCCAAATAGGGATATTGATTTTTCCATTGACTTGGAGCCGAGCACCAAGCCCATCTCTATTCCTCCTTATTGGATGGCTCCAACTGAGTTGAAGGAACTGAAGGATCAGTTGCAGGATTTGTTGAATAAGGGGTTCATTCTTTCTAGAGTTTCTCTATGGGGTGCTCCTGTGTTGTTTGTGAGGAAGAAGGATGGATCCATGAGTATGTGTATTGATTATCGGCAGTTGAACCAGGTAACAATGAAGAACAAGTATCCTCTTTCTTGTATTGATGACTTGTTTGATCAACTCCAGGGTGCATCTCTATTTTTTAAGATTGACTTGAGGTCCGGTTATTATCAGCTGAAGATTAGGGTTTGAGATATCCCTAAGACAACTTTCAGGACTCGTTATGGGCAATATGAGTTTCTTGTGATGTCTTTCGGTATGACTAACGCCCCTGCAACGCTTATGGAGTTGATGAACGGGGTGTTTCGACCTTATTTTGACTCTTTTGTTATATTCTTCATTGATGACATCTTGGTGTATTCCAAGACTGAGGAGGGTCATGATCGGGATTTGAGGATTGTGCTCTCGAGATTAAGGGAGAAGAGCTTTATGCCAAGTCCTTGAAGTGTGAGTGTTGGCTTGATTCTGTTTCATTTCTAGGGCACGTGGTGTCCAATGAGGGTATTAGGGTGGATCCTGCCAAGATTGAGGCAGTTAGAGGTTGGACTAGGCCTACTTCTGTTACTGAGATTCAGAGTTTTATGGGACTTGCAGGCTATTATAGATGGTTTTTCAGAGCTTCTCCACTATTGCATCTCCTTTGACCAGATTGACTCGACATAGTGTGAGCTTCTAGTGGTCTGATGAGTGTAAGGAGAGCTTCCAAAAGCTCAAAGCCTTGTTGACTTCAGCTCTTGTTTTGACTTTACCCGAGGAGGGTGTAGACTTTACTATTTATTGTGATGCTTTTGGAATTGGGTTAGGGGGTGTTCTGATGCAGAAAGGTAAGGTGATTGCCTATGCTTCTAGATAGTTGAAGACCCATGAGAAGAACTACCCTACCCATGATCTTGAGTTGACAGCTGTGGTGTTTGTGCTTAAGCTATGGCGGCATTATCTTTATGAGGTGCATTGTGAGGTCTTCACTGACCATCGAAGTCAGTACATCTTCAGTAGAGGGATCTGAACTTGAGGCAGCATAGATGGATTGAGCTACTAAAGGACTATGACATCACTATCTTGTATCATACAGGCGAGGCCAATAGGGTGGCCGATGCTTTGAGTTGGAAGACTTTAAGTATGAGGAATTCTTACATCTATAAGTGTTGAGAAGCGACGTTAGTTAGCCATGTTTAGAGGTTAGCCAACATTCTTGTTTGATTGCAATTTCTGAGGAGACGGGTGGTTTGATTGCTTTCGTTAAGGCCTGTTCTTCCTTAGTTGAACAGATCCGTGAGCACTAGTTTGATGATGAGATATTGTGTCTCATTCGAGACAAAGTGTTGAGAGGGGAAGCCAATGAGGCTGTTCTTGATTCTGATGGTGTCTTGAGGATTGGAGGTAGGATTTGTGTGCCTAAGAAGGGCGAGTTGATTAGATTGATTCTTGGAGAGGCCCATTTTTCTCGATATTTTATTCATCTAAGAGCAGTGAAGATGCATCATGACCTGAGCTTGCATTATTGGTGGAGTGGCACGAAGAGGGATATTACAAACTTTGTTTCTAGGTGTTTGACTTGCCAACAGGACAAGTGTGAGCATCAGCGGCCTGGAGGTGTGTCTTAGAGGATGCCTATTCTTACTTAGAAGTGGGAACGGATCACTATGGATTTGTGGGTTTGCCTACCACCGTGGGTGATTATGACTCCATTTGGGTTATGGTTGATAGATTGACCAAGTCTGCCCACTTCATCCCGGTTAGGGTGAAGTATACAGTGGAAAAGTTAGCCGAGCTTTATATTAGTCAAATTGTGTGACTGCATGGAGTTCCAATTTCCATTATTTCTGATCGAGGTTCCTTGTTCACCTCCTATTTCTGGAGGGCTTTGCAGCATGGTTTGGGTACTCAGTTAGATATGAGTACGAAGTTTCATCTTCAGATAGATTGCACGTTCGAGCGGACGATTCAGGTATTGGAGGACATGCTCCGTGCTTGTGTGATTGATTTTGGTGCTAGATGGGATCGACATTTGCCTTTGGCAGAGTTTGCCTACAACAATAGTTATCATTCCAACATTCAGATGGCCCCTTTTGAGGTGTTGTGTGGCAGACAATGTAGATCTCCGATTGGTTGGTTTGATTCAGCTGAGATGGATTCATTAGATACATACTTGCTTAAAGATGCTATGGAGCAGATTCGTATGATTTTGGGTAGACCGTTGACAGCCCAGAGTCGATAGAAGAGCTATGAAGATTAGAGAGTTTGAGCCCCTGTGTTTATGGAAGGTGATCATGTTTGTGCTTGAATTTTACCCATTGAAGGGTGTGATGAGGTTCGGTAAGAAGGGAAAGCTTATCCCTAGATTCATTGAACCTTTCAAGATTTTGAGCTGAGTGGGAGAGGTGGCCTATAAGTTGGCCTTGCCACCTAACTTGTCAACCATTCATCCAATGTTTTATGTCTCCATGCTTTGGACGTACGTGCCGAATGAGTCCCATGTACTTTCTCTTGATTCAGTTGAGTTGGGTCCATACTTATCTTTTGAGGAGGAGCCTATAGCTATTTTGGATAGGCAGGTTTGGAAGCTTAGGACCAAGGAGATCACTTCAGTAAAGGTGTAGTGGAAGCATCGTTCAGTTGGTGAGGCTACTTAGGAGACAGAGTGGGATATGCGTGCCAGATATCCTCATCTCTTCGAGGCTTCAGGTGCTTTATGTTTGAGGACGAATATGGTTTTTAGTAGTGGATATTATAATGACCCGATTGGTCATTTTTATATTTTTGTAAAATTTACCATTTTACCCTCCCAATATTGATCCCGAGTTGTTTCTTAATTGAGTTTTGGAAGTTGGTTCCAAACTTTGAGTTAAAAGTGGAGAATTTTGGTAAATTTTGATTTTGAAAGGCTTAAGTTGCTTTAAAGTATTTTCAGAGTCTTTCAGAGTTTCGAGTGTCGGAATGGAATTCCGTTGATTCCATTAGTTTTGGAATGTGAACTCTGATCTGTGAAAGTTGTCAGTTTTTGATTCTGAATATTTTTGAGGATTTGAGGTCCTAAGTTGTGAAATTATGGAATTTTAGCCTTTGGATTGGCTTTGGTCAACATTCGGAGTTCAGATGCTCGGATCAAAATTCTGAGGGTTTCGTCAGATTTGGGGGATGATTTAAAGCCTAAGTAAGGTTCTTGATTAATTTTTGAGAGGTCCCGAGCTTGTTTTAGCCTTTTTAGGCGTTAGTTAGTTTCTTGTAATTTTCACAGATGTCGCGTCAATGAGTTCTTAGATTCGTATTTTAATGATTCCAGTGAGTCTGGAATGTTGGGTTTAATTGATTTGCATATCTGGTTTGTGTGTACGGGGTTCCAAACGAACTCCGGGGATTGATTTGATGTTTGAGAATTTTCTATGTTTTTGCTGGTGCTGCAGGCCTCGCTTTTGCGAAGGTTCTATCACTTAAGCGAAGGACCTATCGCTTAAGTGACCCTCGCAGAGGCGAAGAGGGATTCAATATTGCGATGCCGCGTTCTTAGCAGAGTTCACTTAAGCGAACCCCTGGTTGCTTTTTCGACATTAGAGAGTGGTTTTGACCTGCAATTTCGGGGTTTAAGCCCCATTTCACCATTTCTGAGCTTGGGGAACCCTTGGTGGCAAATTTTGAAAGGATTTTCTGTGCTAGATCATTTGGATAAGCCTTCTTGATCATAAACTTTCTTTTTCCATTGATTAATTATAAGTTTTAACATCAAAATGTGAGATTTTGATTGGTGAATAATGAGGTTTTTCATGAACTCAAGTTCTTAAGCTAAAATGATGATTTTGAAGTTGTTTTAATCCCTTTTTCGAAATGATTTTCTCTAATGAGTTCCTAATGCTTTGTGTAATGTTTACAAATATTATTTTCCATATTCAAACCTTCTTTTTGAAATTGGGGTTTGTGTTGATTGACCCATTTTTCAAGAGAATTGATGTAGGTATTGTGATTTCCAGTATATGAGTGTGAATACTTGATTATTATTGATTGTGTGACTTTGGAAGTGATTCGGAAGGAGAAGACTCAACTCTTGGAGTGATTAATTGATTGATTTGAGGCAATTGATATCTTGAACTTTGCAATTTAGTTGATTTGTTTATTTCTCTTCATTGCCTATGTGTTGGGAGTAATCGGGAATGAGGTGAAGGGTTGTTTTGTTCCACTTGATTAATGTTAACCAACAAAAAAAGGGGAAAATGAAAAGGCTTCTTGATGATAATGATAATTGTGAATTGTCTTGTTGTGGCCCCTATTTGATTGATTGGTGAATTGTTTGAATGCATGAAAGTAGACTTGTGTGATATGAATTATTGTCGCTTACGTGTGGTGTGATATTTCTTGTGTGCATTGATTATGAACACCGTGATGAGGCATGTGATGATCTATGACGTCGAGGTCTTTCTCGGCAAGTGCTATGATGCCGAGGTCTTTGCCGGCAAGTGCTATTTTTGTGATAAAAGCCGAAGGAAAATGATTCTGGTTAGTGATATAAATGCCGAAGGAAAATGGTTCCGGCAAGTGAATTAATGTGAAAGCCAAAGGAAAATGGTTCAGGCAAGTGAATTAATGTGAAAGTCGAATGGAAATGATTCCAGCCAATGTTGACTTTGTGATCAATCTACTTGATACATACACTTGACTTATTTGATTCCTATGATTGAGCTATTTGATGTGTTTTGATTTGTTTGTTTGATTTATGAGTTGAACTTCTCGCTATTGAAACTTGACTTTTGGCATCTAATCTTGAGGCTTGAGACTTGTTTATTGTAGAACTGTTAGGTTGGGCTAATTTCTGTATAGGTTGTAGTTTGTGGAGGTTCGGTTGGGATGGAAAAGAGTATTCGATTTAGCTAGGTTGCCTAGTTTATTAGGTTGTGTAACACCCCAAAAGTTTTTAAGCTAAGACCAGAGCCATTATTCATATGCGTATAGACCCAAATTCAATGACTTCTAATGGTATATATTTATTAGGACCAATTCCTAAGTATTTGAAGTGTATTAGAGGTGAATTAGGGTCATATGGAACCTCTAGTACAAAGTCGAGTTCAAAGATCCTCTACAGATTAAGTTTTCGTATAAGATCATATGAGGGTCAACTTCAAATGACCATATCTATCATAATATAAGGAATTAGGTGGCCATGACCTATCAAATTAAACTTCTTTGTGTCCTCTTTCCAATGCCACAGAGTTTGCCTTTTTTCGAGTTCGAAATAAAGAGTTATGACCATTTTACCAAAGACTTTCATATCAGAATTCTGAGTCTGTGAATGACGGATTTGACCTACGATCCGTTGTTTGAACATTGAGCCATAGGTGCTCTCGTATGTGGCTCTGTCAAGTCATCAATAAAGGTTAAGAGACTCAACTTTTGGGGACCCAAGACCTATGGATGGTACCTATGGTCCGTAGGTCGAACCACGAGCCGTAGGTGGCCTCGTAGGTCCGTTCGGCAGATTTAAAGAGGGGTATTTTAATCTTTTCCCACCCTTTTATAATTAAAACCCTGACGTTTTTGGAATTATTTAAGCCCTTTATCAGTATCCAATACACATATACTCTTTTTAACACTTAGAATTATTGAGAGCAAGATTGAAAAGGAGAAAAGCTAGGCTTTCAAGAGCTTTCATTGAGGCCTTCAAATAGCGATTGTAACCATAGTCTTCCAGGTATGTATGGCTATTCATAGAGTTGAACTGAGTTCATCCACGCACCCTACATCTCAATTCCGTCATTAAAGAGTCAAGTTGAGTTCTAACCCTGATGCTATTGAGTTTTTGAATGCGTTATGATTTCCATAATTGAGTTCCATGTTTATTCATTGGGATTGTGTTTATCCATATGAGTCTTATTCTTGAATCGCTGTTCATGCCTAGTTTCACATGAACCCTAGTTGAGTTACTACATTGCTTCCTATAATAAACTGTTTTAATTGAATAAAGAGTATTTTTTTATGCTATGAGTAAGAGAAAGGTTTTGAGGGAACATGAGCGTCCATGAGTGCATTCATTTGAGTTTGAAAGTCTTGAGTCATCTATTATGATGCATTATTTTAAGAATGAGTTTTTTGAAGCTTTTGAATTATTATTCACTATGCATGATTTTTCAGAGTGTTAATGAGCATAGAATCGAGTATAAATGGTGTTTTTGAGAAAAGAGTTTGATGAGATGTGAGTAAGTCTTAAAAGCTTTTTTGAGTGAGAATGAGTTGAGTCCGAGTTGAGTCTGAAAGGTTCTTAAACTTTTATTATTTTGAACATGAGTTTTTGAGTATAAATGATTGATTGAGATAGAGTCTTGAGGAGATATGAATGAGTTTGGAAGCATGTTTTAAATGAAAGAATTGATGATTGAGATGAGATTGAGTTTGATGAGAGTCCAATGAGACTAGATGAAATGATTTGAGTAAATTGATCTGATTGGGCACATGAGCACATTGAATCTTTTGGGAGTAGTATTGAGCATTGATTTGGGTAAGAGTATATACGAACTCAAACCCCATAAACTACGTAGCCAGCGTAGGATAGAGGCTATGCTTCTCTAGTCCCAAAAAGAGGACTTTGATTGATTGTGGATCCAATGAGGTTGATCGTCCCTTACTCCGGCAAGGTATTGGACGGCTGCGGTAACGACAGTGCAAAGCGTTGTATCATCACTAGCTCATAAGTGATGGTTGTAGGTTGGAGAAACTCCCCAAGAGTAAAATATTATATTTTATATAATGAGTTGCATTTACATATCCATATCTTTTAAAGCATTATTTTACATATATTATATGCTTTAGTGAGCTGGGCTATTTCTCAGAGTTGAGTCCTTTGAGTTGAGTTGAGTATCTTTGATTAAGTTCATTTTTAGCTTTATTACATACTCGTACGTTCCATGTACTGACGCCATTTGGCCTGCATCATTTTAGATGCAGACACATGTGATAGAGATCCTCAACAGGCGTACCGTTGAAGGTCAGATTCCATCCAGCATTTTAGTGAGACCTCTTTTGCATTCGGAGGTGCTCCTGAGCCTTTATTTTCAGTATTCCAAGATAGCCGTGGGCTTGTCTCGACACCTTCTAATAAGTCAGTTAGAGGCTTCATACACAGAGTCAGAGTGGAGTTAGATTGATTCTTTTAGAGTCTATTTTTTTAACTTCAATTTCATTAATGAATTATGATGTTGAGTTGATTTGAACTGAGTGTTTAAACTATACTTTTATTGAGTTGTTGATTGTTAGCCCACTTTAGTATCTTCTTTGATTTATCTAAGTCTTCTACTGAGTGATTGAATGTGTGATCAGACCAAGTGATTTGCTTAGGACCAACAATGGTCTCCGAGTGCTGGCCACGCCTAGGGTACCCTCACAAACTTGGTAGTTGAGCACAGAGTTCAAGTGTCCTAGGGTGTATATGAAGTCGTGTCAGTAGGATCTTATTTATGGTTGTGAGGGCCCCACTTTGATAAATGAGGGACTATGGATATTTCACAAAAGTTTCCCTTCTTTCAAATCCTAGATCGTGCAATAGAGTTGTCCTCTAAGAAACTTATCTAGATTCGTGCGTTGCTCAAATTCGTTCGACTACCCCTCATACTCAAGTTGGTTGGAACAATAAAGTTGAGATCCCTATTGATAAGTTACTCTCCGATAAAGGTTTTCGAAATGTAAAGAGACTGCACCAGGCTTGCAAGGAGTCGATTAGTGTGCATAAGTCTATTGATTTGAAATAATGCACCCTCATTCATATGAATCATGCATTGAGCCAGAGCAAGATGTATTCCCAAACTCTCTTCTCTAAAACCTTGCTTCAGATGTTATCCTTGAGGGGGAGGTTATGTCTCTAAATGATTAGTGTCACCACCCGATGGAATATGAGTTGAGGCATTATGAGCTATAATTAGTAGGATGATCCCAGAGCTAGAAAGTTGGAGTTAGAGGAGTAGAAACCAAGTAGTGTGAATGGTGGTTGATTGAGGTATGTAACTAGAGTTATGTATCCATAAGATAAGTAATGGGGTTAGAAGTCAAGTTCCTTTGACTTTGACTAAAGATGTAATAAGTATCATCTAGCTTTCATGATAAAAGGCAGTGGAAGAGTTGTTGGTTAGAATGAGTTAGAGTATAGTTGAGCCTAGAAATGAGTTTATATTGATGTGTCAGTGTGTTAGTAAAGACCAGTTGTAGGTGGTGGATAGAAGGGAGGAGTAGTTATTAGTTGATAGATCTAAGTTAGGCTTATGATTTTGAAAGGAGAGCCCCAAATATTCATAGGGTTATGAGCTTGATTAGGCAAAGAGGTATAATGGGTGGGTAATAGTACTTCGGTTGTGAAAGGGAATGTGATGATAGATTATACTTAGATAAACTGTGAGACAAAGATTGATTACCTGTATTGAGGTCTTGGCAGACGAGTGTTTCTGAATTTCATCTAGCAATTGTAAGTTCGTATAGTATGCGAGAAGTGTGTGATATACGTGTTAGTACTAGACCCTAAGCTTGGATTTGAGATGAGTGTTGTGAAGAAAAAGGGGATAGCATTACGAGTACGATGTTGTTAGTTTTAAGATTTGATCTAGTAGGTTTGACATAAATTAGGTGAGGAATTAAGAGGTTAGCTTGTAATAAATGTGAGTGGCACAAGTGTGGTATTATTTTGGAATTTGCTCTAGTAGGCTTCGCATAGCGTATGCGAGAGATTAAGATATGAACTTGCGAGAAGTGTGATGTTACGAATGTGGGGTATGTGACTCATAGATGAAAATAGTGAAATTGAGGCTAAGTCATTAGGTAAGAAGAGGCTTAAGATGTGTATCTGAGATAGTATAAAGTTGTATAAGGCTTTAATTTTATGATTTGCTATGGGTGACTAGTTAGTATCCTTTAGCTGCCAATGTTGAGAAGGCTGGATGTAAGTTTTTTTTATGGTAGCAATAAGAATTGGGTCGAAGGAGTTATATATTGATGATGATGAGTCTCCCGTTATAATTTAACGTTCCTTCAACTAAGTTAGGAATATGTTAACTTAGAAGATGATTGTTAGCAGACTAAAGAGAAGAGGTTAGATCATAAGAGTTAGAGAAAGCGGCTATGTATGCCAATAAGAGCAGCAAGTATAGAAAGATGCCTATAAATATAGAAGGAAGTTAAGAGAAGTATCTCAGAAGGAAGCCCTAGTAGCTGTTTTGTATCTTCGAGTATAGTATAACCGGAGAGTTTAAGTGTTCTTGTGTTTAGTGATACCCTGGCCGTGTGGAGCAGTGTGCTTATAGCTTAGTATAAAGAATTAGTCCGCAAGCTCAGGGTAGTGACTTTCGAGCTAAAGGGGGAGATGATGCGGTAATGAACCGAAGCAGGTCTTGAGTTTTAAGAAGTGATGAGTTGACCAGGATGAGACATCAGTGGCTTTCCATCTCTTACATTCCTTATACTTCAGTCAAGGTGATACCCTAATCCTGTCTTGCGTATGAGCGCCATAACCATGGCTTTGACCCATGCACTTTATGTTGATTCATGATCATGCTCAGTTCCTAGAGTGAGAAGTGGTAACTTCCTTCAGCGATCCTGATCTTATTCCATGAATCTAAGAATTTCCAGCCCTATGTTATATGAGATATGATATATACACTCACGTTTCACAGTATGCTCAGTTCCATAAACTCATGATAGGCCTTAAAAGGCTAGTGAGATCATATTACGTTATGAATGTTCTCAGATCAGATTTCTTGAATGAATCGTGCTTATAATCTTTCGTTTTAAGCCCTTCCAGTGATCCTTTTTTTTTCTAGTCTTGATAGTGATGTTGATGATAGTAGATGAGTTATGGCAGATGGGAGAGAGTGGGTGTTCCTCTTTGTGATAGTTGTGGTATGCTTATTCCATTTAAGGTTATAGACATGGAGGAAGAGAGAAATGGAATCTTGTTGTGTGCAATAGATAGGTAAGAATATATTGGTGTGACCCTTTAGTAGGAGTTAATGCAAATGCGGATGTAGAGATGCTAAGGTAGACTTGAGAATTCTTAGGTGATGTTGACTACAAGAGGCCATAAAGTGATGAGAATGATAGGCTTGAATGTTGTGTTTGTAGGCGTGTGGTTAATTGCATTATGCTGTTAGTGACTCTTGTTAAGAGCTTCAGGTAAGGGTTGTAGAGAGGTAAGAAGAAGTAGCATCCTCTATATGAGAGTCCCTACAAAGGTATAGAACATGAATCCCGCAGGTCAAATTTGTACATGTATGATCATCATATGGGTAGTACCTTGTGACTACGAGTTAGACTTGAACATGGTAAAAGTATGCAGTTAGAATTAGACTTTGGTGGGAGCTATAAGTTTCAGTTAATGAAGTGTAATATTCAAGAAGAAGAGCATAGTTGAGAAGAGTTTCTAATCTCGAAAGCTATCAGTCATGTCGCTTAATATAGAGTGGTCCAATTATTATATCAGGCTCATAATTCTCTTTCCCAAAGTTATGAGAAATTTTGATGAAAGCGTTAGAGGCTATAACTCTCCTCTCATTTCAGATGCAGTGTCTATTCGTGTGCTTGAGTATTTCAGTTTTGGCATTGTACTCGTGCCTTGTGCAACTTCCTAGCTTGGTCATCATTCGAGGACGAATGATCCTAAGGGGGAGATATTGTAGCACCCCAAAATTTTTTAAGCTAAGACTCGAGCCATTATTCATATGCGTATAGACCCAAACTCGATGACTTCTAATGGTATATATTTATTAGGACCAATTCCTAAGTATTTGAAATGTATTAGAGGTGAATTAGGGTCATAAGGAACCTCTAGTACTAAGTCGAGTTCAAAGATCCTCTACTGATTAAGTTTTCGTATAAGATCATATAAGGGTCAACTTCAAAAGACTATATCTCTCAGAATACATGAAATTAGGTGGCACATAACCTATCAAATTAAAGGTCTTCGAGTCCTCTTTTCAACGCCACAAAGTTTGCCTTTTTTGAGTTTCGGAGTGAAGAGTTTTGACCATTTTACCAAAGACTGTCATATCAAAATTCTAAGTTTATGAACGACGGATCTGGCTTACGATCCATCGTTTAAATGATGAGCCATAGGTGATCTCGTAGGTGGCTCTATCAAGTAATCAAAAATGGTTAAGAGACTCAACTTTTGGGGACCTAAGACCTACAGATGGTACCTACCGTCCGTAGGTCGAACCACGAGCCGTAGGTGGCCTCGTAGGTCCGTTTGGCAGTTTTAAAGAGGAGTGTTTTCATCTTTTCCCACCCTTTTTAAATTAAAACCCTGACGTTTTGGGACTTATTTAAGCCCCTTATCAGCATCCAATACACATATCCTCTCTTTAACACTTAGAATAAATGAGAGGAAGATTGAAGAGGAGAAAAATGATGGTTTCAAGAGCTTTCATTGAGGCATTCGAATTACGAGTGTAACCTTAATCTTACTGGAGTGTAAGGCTATTCATAGAATTGGACAGAGTTCGTCCACGCATCCTACATCTCAATTCCGTCATTAAAGAGTCAAGTTGAGTTCTAACCCTGATGCTATTGAGTTTTTGAATGAGTTATGATTTCCATCATTGAGTTCCATGTTTATTCATTGGGATTGTGTTTATCCATATGGGTCTTATTCTTGAATCGCTGTTCATGCCTAGTTTCACATGAACCCTAGTTGAGTTACTACATTGCTTCCTATAATAAACTATTTTAATTGAATAAAGAGTATTTTTTTATGCTATGAGTAAGAGAAAGGTTTTGAGGGAACATGAGCGTCCATGAGTGCATTCATTTGAGTTTGAAAGTCTTGAGTCATCTATTATGATGCATTATTTTAAGAATGAGTTTTTTGAAGCTTTTGAATTATTATTCACTATGCATGATTTTTCAGAGTGTTAATGAGCATAGAATCGAGCATAAATGGTGTTTTTGAGAAAAGAGTTTGATGAGATGTGAGTAAGTCTTAAAAGCTTTTTTGAATGAGAATGAGTTGAGTCCGAGTTGAGTCTGAAAGGTTCTTAAACTTTTATTATTTTGAACATGAGTATTTTGAGTATAAATGATTGATTGAGATAGAGTCTTGAGGAGATATGAATGAGTTTGGAAGCATGTTTTAAATGAAAGAATTGATGATTGAGATGGGATTGAGTTTGATGAGAGTCCAATGAGACTAGATGAAATGATTTGAGTAAATTGATCTGATTGGGCACATGAGCACATTGAATCTTTTGGGAGTAGTATTGAGCATTGATTTGGGTAAGAGTATATACCAACTCAAACCCTATAAACTATGTAGCTAGCGTAGGATAGAGGCTATGCTTCTCTAGTCCCAAAAAGAGCACTTTGATTGATTGTGGATCCAATGAGGTTTATCGTCCCTTACTCTGGCAAGGTATTGGATGGCTACGGCAACAGCAGTTCAAAGCATTGTATCATCACTAGCTCATAAGTGATGGTCATCGGTTAGAGAAACTCCCCAAGAGTAAAATATTATATTTTATATTTTGAGTTGCATTTACATATCCATATCTTTTAAAGCATTGTTTTACATATCTTGTATGCTTTAGTGAGTTGGGCTATTTCTCAAAGTTTAGTTCTTTGAGTTGAGTTGAGTTGAGTATCTTTGAGTAAGTTCCTTTTTAGCTTTAATACATACTCGTATGTTCCATGTACTAACGCTATTTTGCCTGCATTATTTTATGATGCAGACACAGGTGATAGAGATCCTCAACAGGCGTACCGTTGAAGGTCTGATTCCATCCAGCATTTTAGTGAGACCTCTTTGCATTCGGAGGTGCTCCTGAGTTTTTACTTTCTGTATTCCATGATAGCCGCGGGCTTGTCTTGGCACCTTCTTACGAGTCAATTAGAGGCTTCATAGACAGAGTCAGAGTTGAGTTAGAATGATTTTTCCAGAGTCTATTTTTTTAACTACAATTATATTATTGAATTATGATGTTGAGTTTGAACTGAGCATCTAAACTATCCTTTTATTGAGTTGTTGATTGTTAGCCCACTTGAGTGTCTTCTTTGATTTATCTAAGTCTTCCGCTGAGTGATTGAATGAGTGATCACACCATGTGGTTCGCTTGGGACCAATAATGGTCACCGAGTGCCGGCCACGCCTAGGGTACCCTCTCGGAACGTGACAGGTTGCTTGCTTGGTACCGTGTTGGTGGTACTCACTCCTTGCTTCTACACTTGTGTAGGTTCCAAGCCTGGACATGTGTGATCTCTTTCTCCTTCTTTTGATTTCGAGGCTTGTCAAGGACTTGAAGGGTAGCTTCTTGTCACTTCGGCGGGCCCTCTCTTTCCTTTTTATTATGCTTTGTTCTATTTAGGAAGCAAAGACATTTGAGACTTGTATTTATCTTTCAAATTCTGTATTTACTTTAAAAGCATGTACATGTGAAACCAGGTTTTTGGGGTTTTGTATAAACTGAATAAGTTTTCCACCATTGTCTTGTTCTTGCTTTATTTATTTCCACTTTTGTTTCATTTTTGTTGGGTTGAGGCTAACTTCTCTTGGTGGGAAGAGAAAAGTGCCATCACGTCCTTTTTTGGGTCGTGACAACACATTACTATCTGACTCTCAACATTTGACTTGGTTTCTCATCTTATCATCTCCCCCTTAGGTCTAGAGCTGACACTTTAAAGCTATTGATCTATTCCATCATATCTAAACAGGTCTACATTCGCTTAACTCTAATACTCTAGAAATGCTAATCTCTTGGCTATTGAACTCTCCCTGCACAGGTACTAAGATTCCTTCTAAGACCTTTTCCTAAGATGCTTCTCTTAACCTCTTCTTAGTGGCTTATAAAGCCGCTTAGTATAACTCTTAATAGTCTGACTTCTCCTTCTTAGTCTGTTAATACAACATTTTTAAGTTCATATCTACGTAACTAGAGGAAACTTGATCTGTATTTAAGAGGCTCATTACTAGCTATATATGATCCCTTCGACCAAGCTCTTAAGGATATTACATAATGCTTACATCAGCCTACTCCAATTGATAACTCAAATATATTATCTAGGCACACCTAGAAAATGATAACCTTAATTAGAACCTCGTCTTACTAGATAAGATATCGGGTATACCTCCTAATGCTCTTGATAATCTAATGACTTAGCCACACTTTATTTCTCTCATCTAAGGGTCATAATATCACACTTGTACGAATCACATTTATCAAAAAGTAACACCTTAATTCCTCACCTAATTTATGCCAAACCTAGTAGATCAAATCTCAAAACTGACATTATCACCCTCATGTTGCCATCCTTTTTATCACGATACTCATCTCAAATTCAAGCTTAATGTTTAGTACTAAACACAAATATCAATATAATTGCTCGCATACTATACTAACTGATAACTACTAGATAAAATTAAGAAACACTTGCCCACTAAGACCTCATGACAAGTAGTCAATCTTTATCTCTCAGTCTACATACTTACAATTTACTGTCACATTTCCTTTCAAAACTTAAGTACTATTTACCCATTCACTATACATCATTGTCAAATTAGTTCTATAACCCTCTGAACATCTTGGCTCTCCCTAAAAAAATCATAAGCCTAGATTAGATCTATCACATCATGAATACTCTGCTCTTTTATTCAATACCTATACTTGGCCGTCACTAACACAATGTTACATTGACATAAACTCTATTCTGGTTGAAGTATACTCTAACTTATCCATACTAGTAACTCTTACTCTACCTTCTATAATGAAATCTACACAAACGCATCACTTCTTAGTCTACCCATAATGGAAAACTCCTCATAAATAACTTACTGGGTGCATGATTGCAACAACATAATTTGCCTCATCAATATCTCCGTTTCTTAGGTTACTATACCTCTGCATGCATTCTTCTAACTCTGGGCACTTTTACTACTGCTACTTATAACATCGTAACTTATACTATCTTTTTGGATGAAAATACTACCCAAGCTCTAAAACATATTCCCCTTTTAAAGGGTATCACTTGAAACAAAACTTAGAGAAGAGAGTCTGGAAGTACATCCCGCTTTTAGTTTGAAAGCATGATTCATATGAATAAGAGTGCATTCTTTCAAATTCAAATACTTAAGCTCACTCACGGGCTTCTCTCAAGCCCCTCGTAGTCTCATGACTTTCTGAAGATTTTTTTGTTGAGAGTAACTCATCGATAAGGATCTGACTTTTCTTTTCAACCACCTTGAGTATGAGGGTAATTGAATGGATTTGAAAAACGCATGAGTATGAATAAGTTCCTCATGACATAGTTCTATTGCACGATTTAGAGTATGAAAGAAGAGAAACTTTTCTGAAATGTCTGTAGTCCTTCATTTATAGAAGTGGGGCCCCCAAACCATAAATAAGATTCAACTGGCACGACTTCATAGGCACCCTATGACACTTGAACTCTTTGCTCTGATACCAAGTTTGTCACGCCCCGAGCCTATACACTAGACGTGGCCGGCACTCGAGAACCATTTCTGATCCCCAAGCGAACACTTGGCCTGGCTGAATACTTAGAGGAAGACTCATTCAAGCAATAATAGACTTAAAATAGAATTTGATCTCAAAATAAAACTCAACTCGAATGTCTGAAAATACTCATTTCAATAATCATAATAGTTTGCAAAACATCTTTAAAGGAACGAAAGTACTGAGAGACTTCTCAACTCTATCTATCTGTAAAACCTCTAATATTTAAGATAGGTGTCAGGACAAGACTCATGATGCCTCAAAACAACTAAACTAAAAGCAAATGTGAAGTTCTCCGAAATGCAAGGAGGCTCACCAAAACTGTCTGGAGTTTAGAGTAATCTCAACGGAGCGCCTGCGCATGATTCTAAACACCTGCATCTGCATCATAAAAATATGCAGGTCAAATGGCATCAGTACATTTGAATGTACGAGTATGTAGTATAGCCGAGGTGAAATAACTTAAAGAAAGGACTGCAATAGATAACAATGTACTCAAGCTGAATGTAAAAATATAAAAGAGTTAAATCATTTAAAGTTTTACAATATACTTTCTCATCTATGAACTCAACATAATAAGTGATATATAAAAATACACGTTAACTCTATTGAGAGATTCTCTAACCAACAACCATTACTATTAGCTACATGATGATCCAGTGTCTTGTCCATGCCGATAGAACTGTCCTATATCGTGCTGGGATATAGAACCTCTCAACTAAGTGGATCCCCTAAGCTCTGCCCAAAGGCACTAATGATTTATATAAAAAGTATGATCCTGTACCATGTTGGCACGACATGGTTTATGGGGGCTGTGAGTTGTCTGAACTCTCCCCCATATCGATGCTCAATACTACTCTAATAATATATACTCTTGCTCAAATGTATAAAACATACTCTTTCTCTGGTTCGAGATAATTGCTCAACTATCCTCTTAAAAGAGGTAATGGTTCTGAAATATCTCTGAAACTCATTGCTCATTTAGAAAACAAGGTTTCTCTTTGCTCAAAGTAAAAATACATTCTCTGGGTTGAGATAATTACTCAAAAGGGGCCTCTTTAAGAGGTAACTGCTCTGTACTCAATCTTTCTGAAAAATCTTTTACTTTTCTCAAAATAATATTCTCTTTCTTTATGTAAAATAAAACATTTGGGAAATATTTAGTTCCCTTATACTCTTGCTTAAATCTTGGTTAAGCTCTTTCTCAACTCCTCTTTACTTTCTCAAAACACAGTTTAAGTAATTATGTTTTGTTTAAAAGATTCTCAATAAGAACTCAATAAATACTTAGGAATAAGGTTCATGCTGAAGAATAAACATCAACAATCAACTTAATAAATCTCAATGCACAATATACAACAATTCAATGATTAGGAATAGAAATTCAATAATCACTCAAGAACTAAGAACTCAACATCATAACTCATCTCAAGAATGCTCAAATCTAAGGAAGGAACCCTAGATTACTCCTTTACTGATTTAAAAGTAGATGTAGGGCGTGAGGACGAACTAGACCAACACTATGATACCTTACATACTTGGAAGAACAAAGTTCTTGGCGAAATCGACGAAGCTTGAAGAACGCTCAAAACCCTAGATTTTCTCCTCTTGGAACCTTTCTCTAATGTGTTGAAGTGTTAATGAACATAAAATAACTGATTAACACTTTCTAAGCCCTTAACTAGGTGAAAACGTCATGCTTTAGGCTTAGAACAGGAGTTAAAACGACGTAGTTTAAGTACGAAATACACAGGGAACAGACCAAAATGATCCTAGCTTAAAAAACTGATGGAGTGCCTTTCAAGGATGGCTTCACAGACCGTTTAAGGCTCCACGGTCCGTGAAACACTTCACTGGCCGTATAGCCATCCATGAACCTTCGCCTATTGACAGGGCCTTACTAAAATGGGCATAAATGTTTACTCCAAACACGAAAAGAGGAAAACTTGGTGGCTTTGTAAAAGGGGCTCAAAGGCCTTTAATTTGATAGGTCATGGGCCACCGAATTCATTATGTGCTGAGAGATATGGTCATTTGAAGTGGACTCAAGTAAAATCTCATATTGAAACTTAATCTTTAAGAAAGCTTTCAACTCAACTTTGTGCTAGGGGATTCTAGTGACCTTAATTCATATAAAAAATAATTCCCACATTTAAAGAATTGACCTTAACTTAAAAGTTGATGGGTGACCCTAGATGGACCCCTAAACAGACCGTTCAAAGCTTCATCGGCCGTTTAGGGTTCCATCCAGGTGATCCAAAATCCGAACAGCCCTAGACTGTTGGGCAACTTGACCTAAATGGACCATCCAACCCTATACGACCTGTATAGGGAGCTGTCAAGATGGTCCTTTTTAGGGCTGCCTTTAACGGCCAACCCACTGCCTCTAAACGACTAGTGGTCCCTTTCACGAGCCGCTTTAGTGTCTTTGAAGGGTCCATGGTCTATTTTAGGGTTGTGGACCTACCCGTTAACCCTTTTTTTACCTCTCCCGAGTTCTAGGTGTTAGACGAATGATTCAAATTTAAGAGCAGTGTTGCGAGGTTTTATTAAATGATTCGGGTTTTAGATTAGAAATTTTTGGGATGTTACAAGGAATTTTAAAAAGGGTTAGTGATGCTTACTTTATCATTATGATTCTTCCCTTTACTCATTGTAAAAATCTTTTTGGTGAATGCTATAATTGATTCTTAAGTTGTTTCATCTCTCTACTTGAATCACCCACTTCTCATGTGGAGTTAACGCGGTGTTATGTTAGCTTTCTTTACATATGATTTGCCATAACTTTCATTGTACTAAATTATAGTAGATGTTCTATGCGTAGTTTTGGTAGAAGATTTCACATATGATTTTCTCTTGAATTTATACAAATGTTATAATATTCCCCTTTATCACTTAGCTATTGATGGTATGCTTTGCAAAAGTGTAGATTTAAAAACAAATTATGATTTTACTTTGTGGGTAGATGTGTAATTGAATGTCTCAGCTACACACATTTAGAACGTGAAAAAGAATTTCATATTAAAGTAGTTTTATGTAATATTCATAGGTATAGACGTTATCTGATTTATAAAATAGAATTATCATTAGTTTTCTAGGGAGAATTTTTCTACTTTGAGAAAAGGAATGAATTCAGCTAACATGGAGTCAAATAGTCTTATTATTACCATGATTTCATTTCTTTTGTTGGATACAACTTTTCGAATTAAAAGACTTGCAATATTTCTTCAATCTTCAAAGTTTCTCTTTTGAAGAACAATAAAAGATTTAGGCCTAAATACCTGGATTATATCCTAATCCCAAACTCCAAGCCATTCTTTTGATTATTAGACCCAAACAAGGTTTTTTCCACTATTAAGTCAAGTCAAATACTCCTTTGAAGTGACAACCATGAATTCTAAGGCATAAGAATCAAAATACCAAGTTAGGAGAGTTTACCTACCTTTACGGAGGATTCAGACGAAAAACTGATGAAAATCACTCTACGTCGCCTCTGCACTTCCCCAAAATGTTCTTGCGTTTCATTTGGTGCTTTTGGGGAATTTTCTGCATTTCTAGTGACTTACCCCGCCATAGCTACCTAATCCCACTATAGCATCACCACCGTAACAGAAGTGCCAGCTATAGAGGGAATTAATTTGGCCACTTTAGCGGTATATCACCCGATATAGCAACGTGAGTGAGACAGAAACTCAGAAATCCTTCCAAATTAGTATATTTCACAACACACCTTCAAATCTTGACGTTCCAAACCAATCCCTTCATGTAAAGTTTGATATTAGGAGTTCTACTTATCCGATTTCATTTACAAAAAGTCCTATGTATTTCATAATGTTAAAGTAAATATGTAAACAAACTCAACTTAGATCGATCACCAAATCCTTTCCTCGAATTACCATAGACTTCATCTTGCTCAGTGATATTGTCCAAGTCTAGCCTAGCCTGAAATTTTCAACTTACTACTCCATAAGTACTCTCGCCCAATATCTTTATGATTAGCACACCTATAACAACAAAAATGGTTTTATACTGATTGACTAAAGTTGACCAAAGTCAAAGCATAGTTCAATCGATGTTAAGATTTTGATCCTATCGCAAGACTCTCTCTCAAGACTTGCACTCATCAAATATGTCATTTACTTTCTTTTACATTCATTTTTTTAATAGTTTAAATTAAAACGATTATTGTTTGCATCTAGTTATGAGTAGCTAAAATCATAACTAGGGTTAAGATACTTAAAGTAGGAATGATGAGAATAGATTCTTTACATTAAAATCTTCTCATAAGGCGGTGATTTTTGTGTATAAAGGTTCTTTCATATATATATTGTTTTTTAAATGGTTGCAAACATTAAGAACTCGACTGTATTCTAACTTGCTTGGCAAAAAAAAGTTAAGATTAGGAAAAAGGATCATTAACATTGATATGGGGCTACCGACCTTCATCTAATAACTTGAGCTAGAGAGATTATAGCTAACATGAGCTTTTGATGTATCAACAAATTAATTCGACACCCAAGTGTTGGCAAGAACTTAGGGTGATATTTTGTTAATTGGGTCCAGAGGCTTTAGGAGACTTATAAATTCGTCAAATTTTCATAATGAACACACCTGAATGATTAATAAAAAAATTATCTTTTTGAGTTCTGATATCTACGAACTATACACCTAGTTTGTCTCTTATTATATATATATATATATATATATATATATATATATTAAAATTTAACTAGTTAAAATAGTAAATAGTTCTCTTAAAACTCCTACTTTTCAATTGTAGTTGGCAATTCGAATTTCATTAGCAAGTTATAAATATTTCTAACAAACGACCTCTTTAATCCGATTTAAGGGTGTGATTTGGGCGATAGTTAATTATTTATACAAAAAGAATTTTAGTTTTTTAGTGCTACTTTTCTTTTAAAAAGACAAAATTCAAAAGAGGAAAAACTTTATCTCATAGTGTTTATTTTTTATTTTTAACAAAAAGACATCTCTAAAAAGGAAAAAAAAATCAATAATTTGCAACTTTTTCCTGCATAGTTATCACAATTAAACATCATATAAAAATATGTTTAATTATTTAACAAAAAATGATTTTTGTTTTTTAGTGCTAATTATCTTATAAAAGAAAATTCAAAAAAGAAAACAATTTATCTAACCGTGACTAAATTAGATAGTATCTCTAAAAAGGAAAAAAAATCAATACTTTTCAGATTTTGGTTGCAGAATTGTCATAGTTAAATATTATATAGACATATGTTTCATTATTTATCCAAAAATGAATTTAGTTTTTTTAGTACTAATTTTCTTTCAAAAACCAAAATTCAAAAGAGGAAAAATATTTATCTCATCGTGTTTAAAAAAATCTTACACAAGTTAACTAGTTTATATTTATTGAATAGTATCTCTAAAAGGAAAAAAACATAAATAATTTTCCTGTTTTGATTGCAGAGTTGTCACTTTAATAAACTTACCTTTAGAAAAGATCTGAGCTCAACAAGTCTGAAAGTGGGCAGTGCACCGGCCTATAAATTCTTCATACAATCTCTAGAGTTAAAATGCACAATCTAGTCTCATCTCTTTGTCCAAAACAAGTCATATAGGTGAAGTTGACATCTTTTTCAGGAAAAAAACTTTATGTTGCTTGACCTCAAATATTATTAGTTTTGACATTGCATCCTTTTCTATTTTGTTCTTTAGAATGTCACAGCATATGGAGCTACTCCATTGTCCTTATTGTGACAAAATTGTTTGTGGTTATCAAGAACTATTGACTCATGATTGTGGTTATCAAGATCTATTGAATCATGTTCAATCTCATCAAATACACCAATCAAAGGAGATGTACACTGTAGAAGGTTCAAACATACTTAGTGTACAATTATCAAAACCTTCAGAATCGGTCCAACATGTAAGAACGAAGAGAAACAAAAGAGTTGATTCACAATCAACACCATCACCACCAATATTTCATCCTAGCTGGGTTAGAGGTAATGATAGTGATACAGATTTGCATATAAACCAACAACTACCATTGTCGCTACCACCACCACCATCCTCATCACATAGGTGAAGTTGTCCTCTTTTTAGGTAACCCTTTTATGTTGTTTGAACTCAAATATTAACATTTTTTTTATCTCGCTTCCTTTTCTATATATTTTTTTTCAGAATAACGGTTCATCTACCGTTGGTCCATTGTCCTATATGTGACAAAAGTGTTCGTGGCTATCAAGTATACATGAATCATGTTCTATCTCATCCTTTTGACAATGAAATGGAGATAGACGTAGTACAAGGTTCAAACAGCCTAAGTGAACCATTACCAACACCTTCAGAATCAGTCCAACATGCAAGAACCATGTCGATGTCTCCACCACCATCCCCATATGGTGCCCGCTTGCTTGAAGGTAATGATGATGGGAAAATCGTGCATACAAATCTTCAACTACCAACACCACTACCACCCTCTTATCGTGCCAACTCAATGAGAGGCAACACTGATGGAAGAGATGTGAATAACATAGGTGTGCAAGCAGACCAGTTACAACAAAATGCTTCATTCGATTACAAGGACCTATGTACGAGGTTTAAATTTAATAGTTTTTGATCAAAATGGAACCCCTCCTGTGCATTTGAAGGACCACAAATAAGGGAGATAAATTTTTCTATTTTGGATAGATCTGATCCATATTGATTGAAATTCGAACCTCAACTAATTTGTGATAATTAAACTAGTGAGGTGGAACGAAGATTAAAGCTTTAAGGCCAATTGTATCCATATCTAAAACATTTTTTGTAGTTTTTGTTAATCCGTAAATTGTTTGAACCACTAATTGTTTGGATATTCTAGTTAATGTTTTCTCCTTATTTACAAAGTTGCATTCCCCTTGAAAATTTTAGTATGACATTTCTTGCAGTCATTGATATTATTTTTGTGTGTTATCACTATAAACTAAAATCTAATGCCCTATATATTGGTACCATTCATTCTATACTTGTACGCATCACATAAAATATTGTTCTAAAATAGATAAATTATTGTTTAATCAAATAGAAGTCACCAGAATGTCGGTTAGTGGTACTTTATATAATCATAACTAAAATAAAAGATGTAGTTGGACTGAACGAGATTGAGTTATAATTTTTTAATGGCATGGATATTAATGATATTGTTTCAAAATAAAATATCTCATTTTTTTATGAAGGAAAATAAATTACTTACCCTAACCATTTACTCTGTCAACTATTATTATAATCTTAGTTCTAAATTCAATTTTATGTATAAATGTAAACAAATTATTAAATAAAAACTAGCATTAAAAGAAAAAAAAATTTCCTTGAATTTTGGTGGAACCCATAAAAAGTTGACGTGTCGGAAACTTTTTTGATGGACTTCCCATAAATAAATACCATATTTCTTATGAAATTTCAATGAAAACTTTAGCTGAAGTTTTTTTTAGTAGTGTATTATACAACAATTGTTTTACTTTTTAGTATTCGAAAATTCACATTTTTAAGATTTATTTGACCTCAAAAGTTTTTTTACTCAATTAGGAATTGCTCCAATATCCTTTTTGTTACCAAAATTTTCTCGACTATCAAATAATCAATATGTCATTCAATTAGTATCCAATAAATCATCAACATGAAGAGATACACATAATAAAAGGTTGAAATAGACCTCGTATAACATTAGTCTGATGTTCATTAGAACCACCATTCCGTCCATGTTCGATTAGTTACAACCGCTTTTACCAAAATATTTATGTAAACTAGCATCAACAATTGCTTCTGTTTGCCTAATGAAGAATGTTTGAGGTGCAAATGTAATAATTATAAATCAAAATGGGAATCTCTTTTGAGTTGAAAAGTCCATACATTTATGTGTTCAATTTTCTTATTAGAGAAAGCCTTGATACATCTTAGTCTTTTAATGTTGATCATGGAATTAATATGGATGTATGCCATTGCAGAATGTTTGACGTATTGAGTGTACAAGTGTATGACTATATATATATATATATATAAGATAAAGTACTTGTGAATTACATTATTACATGCATTCATTTTTTTATGAAATACTTATCCTAGGGAATTAAAAAAGGGTTAGTGATGCTTACGTAATCATTATGATTCATCACTTTAGAAATGACCTAGGGAGTTGGTATTAGAGCCCCAGGTTCGTTGGTCTCACTGGTACAGAACTAGCATCTAGTAGAGTCCTCAGGATCGGTGCGGAGATGTTCGTGACTTATCTTCGGAAGGCTACATGGTGTCCGTAGGAGATTTTCTTGTTTTGATTCCTATTCATGCGTCGTGTCTGATTGGTTTCATGGAATCTCACTTGCTTTACTCTGTTGCAGGATGGCTCGCACGCGCAGTGGAGGTCGACCCCGAGGTTGAGGTGGTGCTGCGGCACAGACCACGATAGAGCGAGGACTCCGGAGCTGGAGGCAGAGCCTCGGGTAGATCAGATCCCTTCTCAGCCGGTGGAGCGGGGACCAACCCAGCCACCACCCGTACCAGCTGCCGCCCCTGATCTTAAGGGCATGCTCACGCAGATCCTAGCTGCTATCAGGGGTATGCAGCAGCAGCAGCCAGCCCCAGCACCAGTCCCAGAGCCGGTTCCAGCACAACAGTGCCAGCCTGCGGTAGCGGCTCTAGAGGTTCATCAGCCTCTAGCACCGGCCGCGGTTCAGCCGGACCCTTTGGACGGGGTTATGCCTCTGTGAGAGAGGAAGATGCTCGGGGTGTTTCTTAGACTATCACTGCCGAGGTTCTCTAGGGCTGTGGGGGAGGATGCCCATGAGTTCCTGACTACTTTTCGGGAGAGATTACAGACTTTGGGGTTAGTGGAGTCCAGTGGAGCCAACTTTACGGTATATCAGTTAGATTGACCGGCTAGACAGTGGTGCCATTCTTTCATCGAGACCAGGCCAGCTGGGTCACCACCGGTATCGTGGACAGAGTTTTTTGAAGCCTTTCTGGCTAGATATATTCCACGGAGGGTCAGGGATAAACTCTGTGATGAGTTCACGAGGTTGGAGCATTGCTCCATGATAGTATCTGAGTACGAGGCCAGATTTCTGGAGTTATCTCATCATGCCACCATGAATCTGCCTACAGAGGAGGAGCAGGTCCGATGTTTTGTTAGAGGTTTGAGGCTGCAGTTGAGGATCGAGTCGCAGTCTATATTATCAGTGGGTCTTTCATTTCTGGATGTGGTGGACCATGCCCGCACCAACGAGCAGCTCTGTCGTAAGGCTCATGGGGGCAGCGGAAAGAGGGCTAGGCCAGATGATAGCTTCAGTAGGGCATGTCGTAGGTCGAGGTATACCCGAGATCGGGTTCATCAGGGGTTCCAGTCAGGCCAGTCTAGTCGCCCATATAAGGCAGCATTATAGATTTCAGAGGGTGACCAGCACCGTGAGAGTGGGCATAGTGCCAGCCAGAGTCAGGGCCTAGGTGGTTTCCAGGCAGGTTCATCAGGTCGGGGTGGTGTGCCTTCAGCGGGTAGCAGATCGTCGTAGGGTTGCTTCACTTGCGGGGAGCTTGGTCATTGGGCTAGGAAGTGCTGTGTCTCCAGATTAGGTTTACCAGCTTCTAAGGCGGCGAGATCGATTTTAGCGGTAGCACCTCTAGCTAGGGGAGGTGGTCAGCAGCAGCGTGCTAGGGGAGGTTCTCGGGGAGGCAGGACAGGCGGTAGAGTGGATGCTTGAGGTAGAGGCACCCAGGGCCATTTCTATGTAGCTCCAGCTAGAGCAAAGGCCGAGGCATCGGATGTGATGATCACATGTACGGTTCTTTTATGCCATCAGTCCGCTTCAGCCTTATTTGATCCTGGTTCAACTTATTCTTATGTGTCGGCTTATTGTGTGCCTCGATTGGGAGTGAGTCCTGAGCCCTTATCTGTGCCTTTGCGTGTTTCGACCCCAGTAGGGGATTCTTTAGTAGTGGATCGGGTGTGTAGATCTTGTGTGGTAACTATTCGGGGGCAGGACACTCTGGTTGATCTTATTGTGCTTTGTATGACAGATTTTGATGTGATTCTGGGCATGGATTGGTTATCCCCTCACCGGGCCATCTTGGATTGCTATGCAAAGATCGTTACTTTACCCATGCCTGGTATTCCACCGGTGGTGTGGCAGGGCTCTCGCAGTCGCACACCAGTTGGGGTGATTTCTTGTATTCAGGCCCAGAAGCTGGTGGACAATGGATGTTTGGCTTATTTGACGTATGTTAGAACAGTTGATTCAGTGCCTATAGTCCGAGAGTTCGTGGATGTGTTTCATGCCGACCTTCCTAGCCTAACCCCAGAGCGAGATATCGACTTTGCCTTAGACTTGGAGCCGGGTACTCGTCCTATTTCTATCCCACCGTATCGTATGGCCCCTGCAGAGCTCAAGGAGCTTAGTGTTCAGCTTCAGGACCTCTTGGGCAAGGGGTTCATTCGGCCTAGTGTGTCACCTTGGGGTTCCCCATTCCTGTTTGTGAAGAAGAATGATTGCACCATGCGGATATGTATTGACTACAGGCAGTTGAATAAGGTGACGGTGAGGAACCGTTATCCTATGCCTCGTATTGATGATTTGTTTGACCAGCTTTAGGATGCCGCAGTGTTTTCGAAGATTGACTTGAGATCTGGCTACCATTAGTTGAGGGTGAGAGCAGCGGACATCCCTAAGACAACATTTAGGACTCATTATGGCCATTATGACTTCTTAGTGATGTCTTTTGGGTTGATTAATGCCCTTGCCGCCTTTATGGATTTGATGACTCGTGTATTTAGGCCGTATTTGGTCTCTTTCGTCATAGTCTTCATGAATGACATCTTGGTATACTTGCAGAGCCATAGTGAGCATGAGCAACATTTGAGGATAGTGCTCTAGACTTTGAGAGATCATCGGCTTTATGCCAAATTCTCAAAGTGTGAGTTTTGGCTTGAGTCCATAGCATTCTTGGGGAACGTGGTGTCCAAGGATGGCATTATGGTGGATCCGGTGAAGATTGAGGCTATTCGTGATTGGGCTAGGCCCACCTCTTTGACTGAGATTCAGAGCTTCGTCGGATCAACAGGGTACTCTAGGCACTTTGTCGAAGGTTTCTCCACTATAGCAGCACCTCTGACTCGGTTGACTCGCTAGGATGTTACCTTTGTGTGGTTGGAGGAGTGCGAGAGAAGCTTTCTGAGGCTTAAGGAGTTTCTTACCACCGCTCTTGTATTGACTTTTTCAGTTGAGGGCAAGGGCTTCACGGTCTATTGTGATGCATTCGGCGTTGGTTTGGGTTGTGTGTTGATGCAGCAGGGCTGGGTTATTGCTTATGCGTCGAGGTAGCTTAAGCTGCATGAGCGCAACTACCCACTCATGATCTGGAGTTGGCAGCGGTAGTTTTCGTGCTTAAGATCTGGAGGCATTACCTTTATGGAGTTCATTGTAAGATCTATACCAATCACCAGAGCCTTTAGTACATTATGAGCCAGAGGGATCTTAATTCGAGGCAGCGTCATTGGATCGAGCTCCTGAAGGACTATGATCTCTCTATTCTCTACCATCTAGGCAAGGCGAATGTTGTAGCGGACGCCTTAAGTCAGAAGGCAGGGAGTATGGGTAGTCTAGACTTCCTTTCTGTTTCGGAGCGACCCTTGGCTATGGACATCCAGTCCTTAGCCAATTAGATGATCAGTCTGGATGTTTCAGATTCCAGTCGGGTGTTAGCTTATGTGGGGGTTCAGTCATCGCTTTTTGATCAGATCTGTAGTCATTAGTTCGAGGATGAGTCCTTGGTGGAACTCATATATAGAGTTTTGGCAGGTGATGTCGGGCAGGCTTCCTTTGATTCAAATGGGGTTTTGAGTTTTGCTGGCCGTTTGTGTGTTCCGAGAGTTGGTGATTTGATCCAGCTGATCCTTAGCGAGGCCCATGATTCCAGATATTCTATCCATCCAGGCACAACTAAGATGTATCGTGATTTGAGGCAGCACTATAGGTGGAGCAGTATGAGGAGGGACATCTCAGACTATGTGTCCCGTTGCTTGTTTACCAGCAGATAAGGGCCGAGCATTTGAGGTCTGGTGGAGAGTTGCTGAGATTACCCATTCCTGAGTGGAAGTGGGAGCGTATCACCATGGACTTCGTTGTGGGGCTGCCACGGACTTCTAGAGGTGTTGATAGCATTTAGGTCATCGTGGATCGATTGACCAAGTCAGCACACTTAATACCTGTTCATACATCCTTCCATGCTAAGAGGTTAGCTCGTATCTACATCCGGGAGGTGGTCCGTCTGCATGGGGTGCCTATTTTCATCATTTCAGACCGGGGTCCGCAATTCATTTCTAGCTTCTAGAGGGTGTTTCAGGAGGAGTTGGGCACCCGGGTGGATCTTAGCACAACGTTTCACCCGCAGACTAATGGCCAGTCAGAGTGCACTATCCAGGTCCTTGAGGATATGTTGCGGGCCTGTGTTATAGACTTTGGAGATCAGTGGGACCATTTCTTTCCCTTGGCAGAGTTTGTGTACAACAACAACTACCATTCCAACATTCAGATGGCCCCGTTTGAGGCCTTATATGGTAGGCGTTTTTGCACTCCAGTTGGTTGGTTTGAGTCTACGTAGATTAGGCCACGGGGGACAAATCTATTTCAGGAGACCATTGTGCATGTGAGGTTGATTCAGGATTGGCTCAGGACGGCTTAGAGTAGACAACTGAGTTATGCAGACCGCAGGCGTCGATCATTGAGATTTGCCGTGGGTGATAGAGTATTCCTCCGAGTATTGCCCATGAAGGGCGTGATGAGATTTGGGAGGCAGGGCAAGCTTAGCCCCAGGTATATTGGGCCTTTTGAGATTTTGAGGGCAGTTGGTGAGGTGGCTTATGAGTTAGCTTTACCCCCAACATTCTCAGCTATTCATCCAGTTTTTCATGTTTCGATGTTGCGCCGATATGTTCCAGATGAGTCTCATGTGCGCCAGTATGATGCAGTTAAGTTGGATGATCGCCTGACCTATATTGAGGAGCCAATTGCTATTTTGGTCAGAGATGTGAGGCAGCTGAGGTCAAGAACCATTCCTGTAGTTAAGGTCCGCTGGAGGCATCGTCTAGTTGAGAAGGCTACCTAGGAGACCGAGCGAGAGATGCGAGAGCAGTTCCCTAGCTTATTTGAGCCCTCAGGTACTTCTTGACTCTTACTTTCGAGGACAAAAGTCCTTTTAGTAGTGGATGTTGTAATGACCCTCGAGGTCATTTCTGTGTTAATGCCTCCTTTCTACGTTTAGAGCATTTCTGTAGTGACCCCAAGTCATTTATGAGTTGCTGGCACTGACTGTTCGGTCGCCTGGTCGTTTGTTTAGGTTTTATGCCTGTTTTCCTGTTTTGGAGTTTTTAAACCTTGAAAAGTTGATTTTGGTCATAACTTCAGGTAAACGACCTCAGATGGGAATTATGACGGTTCCATTAGCTCCGGAGCGGCCAAATTAGGCTAGAAGCATGGTTTTCTCGAGTCCCGGGGCTTCCGGTGTGATTTTGGGGCCAGTTAGCTCTTTACCCTTTGAAATTTGGCTTAAAGTTCACTTTGGTCAATATTCTTGGAAAATGCACTCGGATAAAAATTCTGTCAGCGCGGCTAGTTCTGGAATGCCGAGTTTGGTCTAGAATGACCCTTTGAGAACTTTAGGGAGCTTCCGATCAAAACCTGAGGCCTTCGATAGAAATAGGCTAAAATGGTCCATTGGGTGTGGGACCCACTTTTTATCAAAACAACCTCATATGGAAATTTTGACTACGCCATTGAGTTCAGAACGTCGAATTCGAGGGGGTAGCATATCTCGTTTGTGTGCACGGTGTTCCGAACGAATTCCTAGCACCCCATCGGAGTTTTGGAATTGTCCAAAACTCAACTGTTGCATCTGTTTTCTTCAGACACATCTCTTCTCCGCGTTCGCGGGATAGGCTCCACGTCCGTGGAGGTGTAAGTATATCTACTCCGCATTCACGGAAGTTCAGAGTCCTGTGCTCTGCGTTCGCGGGAGTTGCTATGCGTTCGCGGAGGTGTGGGGCTTTGTTCTCCACATTCGCGGAGGTCTATGGAGTGTGGGTGTTTTCCTTCTCCGCGTTCGTGTGAGGTCTGGGGCCGCGTTTGCGGAGCTGTTGTTGGTTATTCTCCGCGTTCGCAGAGGTCAGCGGGTTTTAGTGGTTATATAAGGGAGGTTGAGGTTCATTTGGAGGAAACTTTGAAAATTCATATCTCCCTCCTCGGTTATCGGTTTTCTATGATTCAAAGTCCCAGGCGTTCAGATTCTCGTTGGCTTCGTGGGTTCATGGTTGGATTGCATTGGGTGTAACTCATTTTCTGTGAATTTGAGGCCGTGGCAGCAATCTAAGGCCGTATAGAATGGAAAAGCTCCGGTGAAGTGTCTTGGAGCGCGCGTGATTGACTTTATGTTAGGTTACGACTTTCCTTCTTCCTAGATTGAGCTTAAATATGTGATTTCTTGCTGACTTGTGTGAATCTGGGTTGGGTGATTAGTACTTCTGTTCTTCTTCTTTGATTTTCTTCATTTAGAGTTGATTTCTGGGTTGTTCGGGGTTAGTAGCATGCCTTAGTATGGGATTGTTGACTTGGGTTATCATTAATTTGTTGTGGGTTACTTGTTGGGTGGTTATCTGTTGTTGCATGCGTGGGTTCGAGATATTTTCTTGCATTCTGTTGATTTCTGTGATTGTTTTCCGACCTTAGAATAGGTTAGGACAGTATTGCCTTAGTTCTATGCACCTGTTGACGTGAGTATGTATCCGACGTCGTTTCGGATGGACTAGGTCCTTGTAGACTGGTATAGAAGACTTGCGTATAATAGTATGAGCCTTAGTTTAGGTATTTTTGTGGCTTTCGGATCTTCCAATTCTTTCTCTCTTATTTCTGCGATTCTGGGTGCTACCGGAAGACTCAGTGATGGTGCCGATTGTCGGATGAGTCGTGATAGGCTGGGAGCCTTCGATTGATATCCTTGTGGGGGCGGCATCCCGCGGTGTCTAACCCTGTGTTGTATTGGTTGGTGGTGGATTTATCTGGTTCGAGGTTGTTAGCTTCAGCCCAAAACTGACGTTACCCGATTCGCATCTGGTATTTCCAGTGCTAGGCTGTCGGGGGTAGGCTACTAGCTCTGGTCCACAGCTGACGTTACACGGATGCAGTTCATTATTTCCAATGCGAGACCGTTGCGCGTAGGCTACTAGTCCTAGCTCACAGCTGGCGTTACCCGGTTGGAGCCGGTATTTCCAGTGCTAGACTGTTGAGCATAGGCTGTTTAGCTCCAGTCCGAGGCTGACGTTACAAGTTTAGAGTCCGTTATTTCCAGCTCGATACCGTTGAGCGAGAGGTGTGATTTTCGGTCTGAGGCTGACGTTACACGGTTAGAGTTCATTATTTCCAACTTGTGACTGATGATTGGGCGGGGCCCAAGTGTTATATGTTTGGGTCCGGGACCCATGTGTGTTGAGGCTTCTGGAGTTGGGTCTTCCTTCATTTCTGTAGAATAGCTCTTCTGTGTACCTATTAGACTTATGGGGGTCTGTTCGGGTTGTATTTAAACTTGTGCACGAGTGTGCCCAGCGGGTCTTATGGGGGGCTTAGCTGGGTTTAGCTTAGTTGTTCTTAGTTTACTTTCCGCTTTCTCTGTTCCCGTTCTGTTGACCTCTGTTGTGCTAATTCTTTCTTGTCTGCCTGTTTTTACCTTTCTTGCTCAGTCGACCTATGATGCATACTGGGTACCTGTTTTTGTACCCATGCTACACTCTGCATCTATTTTCGTGATGCTAGTCCGAGCACCAGTTCTTAGCATTGAGGTCGAGCCTGAAGCTGTCTGTTCGGGAGACAAGGGTGAGCACATGGTGTTCTGGGATTACCTGTCTGCTTCTGTATTTATATTTTTGCTTGTCTTTTGGTTTCGAGACAGTTGTTTCTGTGATCCACATTTGGGACTTGTACTCTTGTTAGTAGTTCTGTACACGTGACTTCCAGGTTCTGGGAGGTGTCTTGCTTATATATATAGTTTGGTTTCGCTTCCGCCTTCCCTTGTGTGTTTTATTGTATGCTTCTGCTTAGTTGAAAATCAGTTTCCACCCTTAGTCCCATTACTGCTCAGTTCCGGGATAGGGTTTTGACTTGCCTATTGGTGGGTTGGTAGGCGCCATCACAATTCGAGAAATCGGGTCGTGACAACTTTACGCATTGTACTAATCCTTTTTGAATGCTATTATTGGTTCCTAAGTTGTTTCATCTCTCTACTTGAATCACCCACTTCTCATGTTGAGTTAACGCGATAATATGTTAGCTTTCTTTACATATGATTTGCTATTAGTTTCATTGTATTAAGTTATAGTAGATGTTCTATGTCTAGTTTTGGTATAAGAATTGATATATGATTTTCTCTTGAACTTTATTCAAATGTTATAATATTCACCTTTCTCTTGTAGCTATTGATAGTATGCTCTGCAAAATATTTATTTAATAAAAAATTATGATTTTACTTTGTGGGTAGATGTTTAATTGAATGTCTTGGCTACACATATTTGGAACGTGATAAAGAATTTCATATTAAGGTAGTTTTATGTAATATTCATAGATATAGAAATTGTTTGACTTAGAAAACATAAGAATCACTAGTTTTATAGGGCTAATTTTTCTACTTTGAGAAAAAGAATGAATTTAGTAAACATAGAGTGAAATAGTCTTATTATTACTATGATTTCATTTCTTTTGTTGGATAAAAATTTTCGAATTAAAAGGCTTACAATGTTGCTTCAATCTTAAAAGTTTCTCTTTGGAAGAACAATAAAAGATTTAGGCCTAAATACCCAGATTATATAATCCCAAACCCAACCCAGTCTTATGATTATTTCACCAAACCAGGATTTTTCTACTATTAAGTCAAGTCAAACCCTTCCCTGAATTCACAACCACACATTCTAAGGCCTAAGAATCGAAACATCAAGTTAGGCGAGTTTACTTACCTTTACAGAAGATTCTAACAAAAAACTGATGAAAATCACCCTAAGTTGCCTTTGCACTTTCCCAAAACGTTCCTACGTAGAATTGGTGCCTTTGGGGAATTTTCTGCATTTCTATTGACTTACCGCACCATAGAGATCTAATCCTACTATAGCATCACCGTTGTAGCAAAACTTAATTTGGCTACTTTAGCGGTATATCACCCGCTAAAGCAGCGTGCATGAGATACAAACTTAGAAATCCTCCCAAATTAGTATATTTCACAACACACCTTCAAACCTTGACATTCCAAACAGTTCCCTTCATGTCAAGTTCGATATTAGTGTAACACCCCATACCTTGGAAATGGAAAAATGCAAAAAACTTCTGCAGAACTGGTCTACAAGACCGACCTACGGACCGTAGGAAGGCAATCGTAGAAATCAGGTTGAGGTTGGAGAATGTCAAGTTTCAGGAGTGGTTCTACGGACCAAGTGGTATGGGTCATAGTCTGATCTACGGGCCGTACACTGGACCCGTAGAGGAGGTTCAGACTTAGAGAAATTTCCAGGTTTAAAGTTGAGTTCTATAGAGGGATTCTACGGACCGTAGTTCAGATGACGGGCCGTACATGGGTGTCGTCAATTGGAAGGCAAAAGTTGCAAGCTCTTTGAATCAAACAAAGGAGGAACAGGACGAACCGTAGGTCGCGCCAACAGTTTTCATTAAGGGTATTTTAGACCTTTTCCCTCCCTTCTAAACCCAAATTCTGACTCTTTCCTCTTAATTACGGGCTAAAACAGCAGAACCAGTTTTGAAACATTCTAAACACTTGAAAAAATTAGAGAGGAGATCGAAGAGGAGAAAATGCTAGGGTTCCAAGAATTCAACCAAGAGTTTTCAATTTCGCCAAGATCTTTTATCTTCCAGGTATGTAAGGCTTTCCTCAGTGTTGGGCTAGTGCGTCCACACACCAAATTTCATCAGATATTTGGAATTATGGAATTTAAGGTTACATTCCAAGTTATTAAGGAATTCGAATGTATGCCCATTTTATTGAATTCTAGTTAAATTCTTGAGAATTGTATCCATATCTTTGAGTAATTATATTTCTATGGTTCATGCTTAGATTCTGGTATGAACCCTAATTGTTGAGTTGGCTATCCATATTAAATTTTATGCAAAGAACCCTATGAATTGAGCATTTACTGAATTATTTTGGGAGTTTTTTAAACTGAACCATTAATTTAAATTGATTTCTTTAGAGCAAAATAGAGGGGAGTTGTGAGTAGAATTAAAGAGGTAGTTTGAGTAACTTGTAAATGAAACTTTGATTTCTCAACTATCATTTTTTTTAGTGAGAAAGAGGACTATGATTTTTGGAAAATAACTAAGAGAGTTTTGAGAAGAAGAGTTGAGGCATTGTTTCTTAAAGAGTATCTTTTGAGTAATTACCTCAATAATAGAGAAAGAGTTATATTTTTACTTACTTGAACATGAGTATATTTATTGAGAGTAGTATTGAGTAGTGATATGGGGATGAGTTCAGACAACTCAAACTCCCCATAAACCATGTATGCCAACATGGGTAAAGGATTAATACTTTTTAGATGATTTCCTTATGCCTTCGAGTAGAGCTTAGTGGATCCACTTAGTTGAGGATGTCCTATACTCCGGCAAGGTATAGGATAGTTTTGGCAGCGTGGGTGAGGCGCGGTATCATCATTTAGCTCAGTGTGATGGTTGTCGGTTAGAGAATCTCCTAAAAAAGAGTAAAAAAACTTAATTTGTGATATTTACTTATATTCTTGAGATAACATCCGTATTTTTAAAGCTTTACTTGAGTTACTTCAGAGTTTATTTTTTTTCATTGAGTTGAGTTGAGGTGAGTATTCCTTGAGCCCTATCTTTTCTGTAATTGCTTTACTCAGCCGTTATAATTACCAGTGCATTCAATGAAATATGTAATTCGACCTGAATCTTTTCATGATGCAGATACAGGTGTTCAGGGTCATCAAGAGGCACTTCTTTGATACCATTTGCACTCCAGATAGCTGTTGTGGTGAGCCTCCTAGTACTTCCGGAGGATTCGTCTTTTTATGCAGTTGTTTTAGTTTTGTTGTGGTGTTATGGGTTCTATTTCGACACCCGTCTGAGTTATTTAGAGGCTTCATAGACAGGTCTAGAGTTGATGGGTTTCCCCGTACTTGTTCGTATTTTCCCATGTTTGAATCTTTCTGATGGTTTCAGTATTTGAAGTTTAGGTATTTTTAGCATTTAACTATCTTAATCTTTCATTTGAGTTTATGAGTTTATTCCTGATATGATAGGAGCCTTTTAGGCTCAAGTTAAGTCTTCCGATGAGTAGTGAGCCAGGGCAAGGGTTCGCTTGGGGATCAGTAATGGTTCTCAAGTGCTGGCCATGTCCAGGGTGTAGGCTCGGGGTATGACAAACTTGGTATCAGAGCCCAGAGTTCAAGAGTCCTAAGGAGTCTATGAAGCCGTGTTAGTAGAGTCCTAGTTATCGGTGTGAAGCGCACCACATCTATAATTAGGAGGCTGCGACATTTAGGAACCTCTCACTTTCTTTTTATTCCACTTCGTGCTATAGAGTTCATCTCTATAAAAGTCTTCCTTCTAACTCTTGCTTACGCATATCTTTCTAGATCATGCATCCACGAAGAGCTGTTCGAGGACGTCCTACTAGGAGGAACGTGAACCCTCCAGGTCAAAAAGTTCCCAATGCACCAGAAGTGCAACCCCCGCAAGGAGATGTCACCAATGCTAAGTTCAGAAATGCTATTTAGATGCTGACTCAGGTTGTGGCAAATTAGACTGGACAACAGAGAGTGGGTCGTCAGGATGTGGCTGATACATCAAGAGTCCGCGAATTCTTGAGGATGAATCCCCCAGAGTTCACAGGGTCGAATATCACAGAGGATTCGAAGAACTTTGTGGAGGAACTGCAGAGGGTGTTTGAGGTTATGCGTATTGCTGATGCAGAGCGTGTGGAGCTAGCTTCTTACCAGCTCAAGGGTGTTGCGAGGGTATGGTGTGACCAATGGAAGAAGAACAGGGCAAAGGGGGCACCACCTATGAGTTGGGCAGTGTTTGAAGGGGTCTTCTTGGGGCGTTTCTTTCCCCGCGAACTAAGGGGGGCAAGGGTAAGAGAATTCCTGAATTTGAAGCAGGGATCTATGAGCATACAAGAGTACAACATCAAGTTCACTCAGCTATCCCACTATGCTCCAGCGATGGTGGATGATATGAGCAGCAGGATGAGCCTGTTTGTGTCTGGGCTATCCCGCTTGTCAAGTAAGGAAGGTAAGGCGGCTATGCTGATAGGGGACATGGACATAGCTAGGCTCATGATCCATGTGCAACAAGTTGAGGAAGATAAGTTGAAGGACAGGGAAGAGTTCCGAAGCAAGAGGGCTAAGAGAACCAGCCATGAGTTCGACCACCAGAAGATCGGAAATGGGAATCTATCCTCTTTCCAGCAGAGGTCATCTGGGCTAGGACCATCATCAGCTAGTGCACCTGCACCGAGGAACATAGGTGAATTCAACAACCAGAACTCCCAGAATTCCAGAGCTCGACCTTCTCAGTTTCAGGGTAGCGTGGCACCAAGTATAAATTGGATCCCCACATGTACCAGATGCGGTAGAGACCACCCGGGAGAGTGTCGTGATGGCTGCTTCAAGTGCGGTCAGTCGGGTCACTTTATGAGAGAGTGTTCACAGAACAAGCAAGGTAATGGGGGTAATAGAGCGCAATCTTCTTCAGCAGCTCCAGAAGATAGGAGCAACCAGAGGGGAGCTATTTCAGGGGCAAGGGAAGGTACAAACCGCTTGTATGCTATGGGTAGTCGATAGGATCAGGAGAACTCGCCAGATGTTGTTACTGGAATGCTTTGAGTTTTTACATTTGATGTATATGCCTTGATTGATCCAGGTGCGAGTCTGTCTTTTGTGACTCCTTTCATAGCTATGAGGTTCGGCATATTCCCCGAACAACTTCTTGAACCTTTCAATGTTTCTACACATATTGGTGAGTCTATTATAGTAGAAAGAGTCTACCATGATTTTATTGTCTCCGTCTATCACAAGGACACCATGGCTGACTTAGTTGAGTTAGATATGGTGGACTTTGATGTTATTCTAGGTATGGACTGGCTTCATGCTTGTTATACCTCAGTTGATTGCAGAACTCGACTAGTCAAGTTTCAGTTTCCTAATGAGCCAGTTATAGAGTGGAGGAGGAATTTAGCAGTGCCTAAGGGTCGTTTCATCTCATACCTTAAGGCTAGAAAGTTAGTTTCCAAGGGGTACATTTACCACTTAATCCGAGTTAATAACTCTAGTGTTGAGGCACCGCCTATCCAGTCAATTCCAGTTGTGAGTGAGTTTCCAGAGGTCTTTCCAGATGATCTTCCTGGAGTCCCTCCTGAGAGAGAGATAGACTTCGGAATAGATATTCTTTGAGATACTCAACCCATATCCATTCCGCCATACAGAATGGCCCCAGCTGAGTTAAAATAGTTGAAAGAGCAGTTAAGAGATCTCCTTGATAAGGATTTCATCCGACCAAGTGTCTCACTGTGGGGCGCTTCGGTCTTGTTCATGAGGAAGAAGGATGGTTCCCTTAAGATGTGCATAGATTACCGTTAGTTGAACAAGGTCACAATAAAGAATAAGTATCCTCTTCCAAGAATTGTTTCTCTAAGATAGACCTCAGATCTTGCTATCATCAATTGAGAGTGAGAGAAAGTGACATCCCAAAAATAGCTTTCAGGACCCGTTACGGTCATTATGAATTTCTAGTTATGTCCTTTGGTTTGACTAACGCTCCTGCAGCCTTCATGGATCTGATGAACAGAGTATTCAAGCCATATGTGGACATGTTTTTTATCGTGTTTATTGATGACATACTGATCTACTTGAGGAATGAGGAGAACCATGCTAGTCATCTCAGAATAGTCCTTCAAACCTTCAAGGATTGAGAGTTGTATGCGAAGTTCTCGAAGTGTGAGTTTTGGCTCAAATCCGTGGCTTTCCTAGGCCACATTGTTTCTGGTGAAGGAATTCGAGTTGACACTCCGAAGATCGAGGTAGTGCAGAATTGGCCAAGGCCCATATCTCCAACTAACATAAGGAGTTTCTTGGGATTGGCTGGTTATTACAGAAAGTTCGTCGAGGGGTTTTCATCTATTTCATCTCCATTGACTAAGCTAACCCAGAAAACAACTAAGTTACAATGGTCCGCAACTTGTTAGAAAAGCTTTCAGGAGTTGAAAACTCGGTTGACTACAGCTCTAGTGTTGACCCTACCAGAGGGTACAAAGGGTTTTGTCATCTATTGTGATGCGTCCTGAGTTGGGCTTGGTTGTGTATTGATGCAGAAGGGTAAGATGATAGCATATGCCTCCAGACAGCTTAAGATTCATGAGAGAAACTACCCAACTCATGATCTCGAGTTGGCAGCAGTAGTCTTTGCTCTCAAAATATGGCGTCACTATCTCTATGGTGTTCATGTAGATGTGTTCACAGACCACAAGAGTCTCCAGTATGTGTTCAGTCAGAAAGAGCTCAATCTCAGACAAAGGAGGTGGTTGGAGTTGCTCAAGGATTACGACATGAGCATCCTTTATCACCCAGGTAAGGCTAATGTGGTTGCTGATGCTTTGAGCAGGTTGTCCATGGGGAGTACAACCCATGTTGAAGAAGGCAAGAAGGAGTTAGCTAAGGAAGTCCACAGGCTGACGCGGTTGGGTGTTCGCTTGTTGGATTCCAGTGAAGGCAGAGTTGTTGTGATGAACGGAGCTGAGTCCTCATTAGTGGCATAGGTGAAAGAGAAGCAAGCCCAAGACCCCATTTTACTTGAGTTGAAGGCAAATGTGCATAAGTAGAAAGTGATGGTTTTTGCACAAAGAGGAGATGGAGTGTTGAGATACCAAGGAAGATTGTGTGTTCAGGATGTAGATGACCTCCAAAAGAGGATCATGGAAGAAGCTCACAGTTCCAGATATTCAATTCATCCGGGTTCTACAAAAATGTACCATGACTTGAGAGAAGTTTATTGGTGGAGTAGCATGAAGAGGTGCATCGCTGAATTTGTTGCTAAGTGCCTGAATTGTCAGCAAGTCAAGGCGGAGCATCAGAGACCTTGTGGTGTAGCCCAGAATATACCCCTTCCGGAATGGAAGTGGGAGATGATCAGTATGGACTTCATCACAGGTTTACCACGATCTCGCAGGAAGCATGATTCCATTTGGGTGATTGTAGATTGGATGACCAAATCAGCCCACTTCTTACCGGTGAAGACTACCAATACAACAGAGGAGTATGCAAACATATACATTCGCGAGATAGTTTGATTGCGTGGGGTTCCACTATCCATCATCTCAGACAGGGGTGCTCAATTTACCGCACACTTTTGGAAGTCATTTCAGAAAGGTTTAGGCACAAAGGTGAACCTTAGTACTGCTTTTCATCCTCAGACAGATGGTCAAGCAGAACGCACCATTCAGACCTTGGAGGACATGTTGAGAGCCTGTGTTCTTGATTTTGAAGGTAATTGGGATGACCATTTACCTCTTATCGAGTTCGCATACAACAATAGTTACCACTCAAACATACAGATGGCTCCGTATGAGGCTTTATATGGGAGGAGGTGTAGATCTCCTATTGGTTGGTTCGAGGTTGGTGAAGCTGAATTGATAGGGCCAGATTTGGTTCATCAAGCTATGGGGAAGGTGAAGTTAATTCAAGAGATTGGTTGGTTTGAGGTTGGTGAAGCTGAATTGATAGGGCCAGATCTGGTTCATCAAGCTATGGGGAAGGTGAAGTTAATTCAAGAGAGGTTGAAGACAGTCATCAGAAATCCTACACAAATGTTAGGAGAAGAGATTTGGAGTTTGAGGTTGATGATTGGGTATATCTGAAGGTCTCACCCATGAAGGGTGTGATGAGGTTTGGCCGAAAAGGAAAGGTCAGTCCCCGCTACATTGGTTCTTATAGGATATCAAAGAGAGTTGGCAATGTAGCCTATGAGTTGGAGCTACCATCAGAGTTAGAGGCAGTCCATCCAGTATTTCACATCTCTATGTTGAGGAAATGCTTAAGTGATCCTTCCCTTGTTGTGCCTACTGAGAATATTGGCATCAAGGACAACCTATCTTATGAGGAGATCCCCATTCAGATCCTTGACCGCCAGGTTTGCAAATTGAGGACCAAGGAAGTTGTATCGGTGAAAGTCTTGTGGAGAAATTAGTTCCATGAAGAAGCTACTTGGGAGGCCGAGGAGGACATGAAAAAGAGATATCCACATCTTTTTGCCACCAATGCAGCCCTAGGGCAAGGTACTAACTCTTAACGAAGTACCCTTTCCAGTTTAGCATGTTGAGTTCTTGAATTATTTAAATTGAATTGGAATGTGTTGCTTGAAATTGTACTGTGTTGGGTTGTTAGATGTCCCCACCCCTTACAGGCTTAGTACGGGCTCATTCGAGGATGAATATTCCCAAGGGGGAGATATTGTAACACCCCATACCTTGGAAATGGAAAAATGCAGAAAACTACTGCAGAACTGTTCTATGGGACCGACCTACGGACCGTAGGAAGGCAATCGTAGAAACCGAGTTGAGGTTGGAGAATGTCAGGTTTCAGGAGTGGTTTTACGGACCAAGAGGTACGGGTCGTAGTTTGATCTACGGGCCGTATAATGGACCCGTAGAAGAGGTTCAGACTTTGAGAAATTTCCAGGTTTAAAGTTGAGTTCTACGGAGGGATTCTACGGACCGTAGTTCAGATGACGGGCCGTACATGGGTGTCGTCAATTGGAAGGCCAAAGTTGCAAGCTCTCTGAATCAAACGAAGGAGGAACATGACGGACTGTAGGTCGCGCCAACAGTTTTCATCAAGGGTATTTTAGACCTTTCCCCTCCCTTCTAAACCCAAATTCTTACTTTTTCCTCTTAATTACGGGCTAAAACAGCAGAACCAGTTTTGAAACATTCTAAACACTTAGAAAAATTAGAGAGGAGATCCAAGAGGAGAAAAGGCTAGGGTTCCAAGAATTCAACCAAGAGTCTTCAATTTCGCCAAGATCTTTGATCTTCCAGGTAGGTAAGACTTTCCTCAGTGTTGGGCTAGTGCGTCCACAAGCCAAATTTCGTCAGAAATTCAGAATTATGAAATTTAGGGTTTCATTCCAAGTTATTGAGGAATTCGAATGTCTGCCTATTTTATTGAATTCTAGTTAAATTCTTGAGAATTGTATCCATATCTTTGAGTAATTATATTTCTATTGTTCATGCTTAGATTCTGGTAAGAACCCTAATTGCTGAGTTGGCTGTCCATATTAAATTTTCTGCAAAGAACCCTATGAATTGAGCATTTACTGAATTATTTTGAGTCTTTTAAACTGAACCATTAATTTAAATTGGTTTCTTTTGAGCAAAATAGAGGGGAGTTGTGAGTAGAGTTAAAGAGATAGTTTGAGTAACTTGTAAATGAAACTTTGATTTCCCAACTATCATTTTTTTTAGTGAGAAAGAGGACTCTGATTTTGGGAAAATAACTAAGAGAGTTTTGAAAAGAGGAGTTGAGGCACTGTTTCTTAAAGAGTATCTTTTGAGTAATTACCTCAAAAACAAAGAAAGAGTTATATTTTTACTTATTTGAGCATGAGTATATTTATTAGGAGTAGTATTGAGCACTGATATGAGAATGAGTTCAGACAACTCAAACTCCCCATAAACCATGTATGCCAACATGGGTAAAGGATTAATACTTTTTAGATGATTTCCTTATGCCTTCGGGTAAAGCATAGTGGATCCACTTAGTTGAGGATGTCCTATACTCCGGCAAGGTATAGGATAGTTTTGGCAGCGTGGGTGAGGCGCGGTATCATCATTTAGCTCAGTGTGATGGTTGTCGGTTAGAGAATCTCCTAAAAAAGAGTAAAAAAACTTAATTTGTGATATTTACTTATATTCTTGAGATAACATCCGTATTTTTAAAGCTTTACTTGAGTTACTTCAGAGTTTATTTTTTTTCATTGAGTTGAGTTGAGGTGAGTATTCCTTGAGCCCTATCTTTTCTGTAATTGCTTTACTCAGCCGTACCAGTGCATTCAATGTAAAGATGTAATTCGACCTGAATCTTTTCATGATGCAGATACAGGTGTTCAGGGTCATCAAGAGGCACTTCTTTGATACCATTTGCACTCCAGATAGCTGTTGTGGTGAGCCTCCTAGTACTTCCGGAGGATTCGTCTTTTTATTCAGTTGTTTTAGTTTTGTTGTGATGTTATGGGTTCTATTTCGACACCCGGCTGAGTTATTTAGAGGCTTCATAGACAGGTCTAGAGTTGATGGGTTCCCCGTACTTGTTCGTATTTTCCCATTTTTGAGTCTTTCTGATGGTTTCAGTATTTGAAGTTTTGATATTTTCAGCATTTAACTATCTTAATCTTTCATTTGAGTTTATGAGTTTATTCATGCTATGATAGGAGCCTTTTAGGGTCGAGTTAAGTCTTCCGCTGAGTAGTGAGCCAGGTCAAGAGTTCGCTTGGGGATCAGTAATGGTTCTCAAGTGCCGGTCACTTCCAGGGTGTAGGCTCGAGGCGTGACAATTAGGAGTTCTACTTACCCAAATTCACTTTCGAACAGTACTACGTATTTGATAATGTCTTAGTAAAAATGTAAAAAAACTCAACTCAGATGGATCACCCAATCCTTTCCTCGAATTACCCTAGACTTCATCTTGCCCAGTGATTTTGTCTAAGCCTAGCCTAGCCTGAAATTTACAACTTACTACTCCATGAGTACTCTCGTCCAATATCTTTATGATTAGCTCTCACCTATAACAATTGAAATTGTTGTTATACTGATGGACTAAAGTTGACCAAATTCAAAGCATAATTCAATCGATATTAGGATTTCGATCCTCTTTTTATATATGTCATTAAGATGACGTTTTTGGGTTACAAATGATTGCTAGAGGTTTGGGATTATTCATAGCATAAAAAATTCATAGTTCTTAGTTTTTAGGGTTTAATTATGTTTTATTAAAAGATTATTATGGAACGAACAAGACTCTCTCTCAAGAGTTTCATTTATTAAAGATGTTGTTTACTTTATTTCACATTAATAGTAGTTTAAATTTAAAAAATTACTGTTTACAACTAGTTATGAGTAGCTAAAATCATATATAACTAGGGTTAGGAAAACTTAAAGTAGGGATGATGATAATAGATTCTTTTCATTAAAATCTACTCATAAAGCGGTGATTATTGTGTATAAAGGATCTTTCGTATATATTGTTTTTTAAATGCTTGCAAACATTAAGAACTTGACCGTATTCTAACTTGCTTCACAAAAAAAAGTTAAGATTAGGAAAAAGGATCATTAACATGGGTATGGGGCTAACAACCTTCATCTAATAACTTGAGCTAGAGAGATTATAGCTAACATGAGCTTTTGATAAATCAACCAATTAATTCGAAACCCAAGTGTTGGCAAGAACTTAGAGTGATATTTTTTTAACTGGGTCGAGAGGCTTTAGGAGACTTATAAATTCGTCAAATTTTCATAATGAACACTCCTGATTGATTTAATAAAAATTATCTTTTTGAGTTCTGATATCTAAGAACTATACACCTAGTTTGTCTCTTATTATATATATTAAAATTTAACTAGTTAAAATAGTTAATAGTTCTCTTAAAACTCCTTATTCTCAATAGAAGTTGGCAATTAGAATTTCATTAGCAACTTATAAATATTTCTAAAAAACGACTTCTTTAATCCGATTTAAGGGTGTGATTTGGGCGATTGTTAATTATTTATACAAAAAGAATTTTAGTTTTTTAGTGCTACTTATCATTTAAAAAGACAAAAATTCAAAAGAGGAAAAACATTTATCTCATACTGTTTATTATTTTTTTAACAAAAATACATCTCTAAAAATGAAAAAAAAATCAATAATTTTTAACCTTTTGGTTGCATTGTTATGACAATTAAATATCTTATAAAAATATGTTTAACTGTTTAACCAGAAATGATTTTTGTTTTTTAGTGCTAATTTTCTTTAAAAAAAGAATTCAAAAAAGGAAACAAATTTATCTAACCGTGAATAAATTGTATAGTATCTCTAAAAAGTTAAAAAAAATCAATAATTTTTAGATTTTTGTTGCAGAATTGTCATAGTTAAATATTTTATAGACATATGTTTCATTATTTATCCAAAAATGAATTAAGTTTTTTTAGTGCTAATTTTCTTTCAAAAACTAAAATTCAAAAGAGGAAAAATATTTATTTCATCGTGTTTAGAAAAATCTTATACAAGTTAACTAGTTTATATTTATTGAATTGTATCTCTAAAAGGAAAAAACATAAATAATTTTCTTGTTTTGATTGCAGAGTTGTCACTTTAATAAACTTACCTTTAGAAGAGATCTGAACTCTACAAGTCTAAAAGTGGGCAGTGCACTGGCCTATAAATTCTTCATACAATCTCTAGAGTTAAAATGCACAATCTAGTCTCATCTCTTTGTTCAGAACAAGTCATATAGGTGAAGTTGACATCTTTTTCTGAAAAAAAACTTTATGTTGCTAGACCTCAAATATAAATCGTTTTGACATTGCATCCTTTCTATTTTGTTCTTTAGAATGTCAATTCATATGGAGCTACTCCATTGTCCTTATTGTGACAAAATTGTTTGTGGTTATCAAGAACTATTGACTCATGATTGTGGTTATCAAGAACTATTGAATCATGTTCAATCTCATCAAATACACCAATCAAAGGAGATGTACACTGTAGAAGGTTCAAACATACTTAGTGTACAATTATCAAAACCTTCAGAATCGGTCCAACATGTAAGAACGAAGAGAAACAAAAGAGTTGATTCACAATCAACACCATCACCACCAATATTTCATCCTAGCTGGGTTAGAGGTAATGATAGTGATACAGATTTGCATGTAAACCTACAACTACCACTGTTGCTACCACCACCACCATCCTCATCACATAGGTGAAGTTGTCCTCTTTTTAGGTTAACCTTTTTATGTTGTTTGTACTGAAATATTAACATTTTTTTTATCTTGCTTCCTTTTCCGTATATATTTTTCAGAATGTCGGCTCATCTACCATTGGCCCATTGTCATATATGTGACAAAATCTTCATGGCTATCAAGTATACATGAATCATGTTCTATCTCATCCTTTCGACAATGAAATGGAGATAGACGTAGTACAAGGTTCAAATAGCCTAATTGAACCATTACACCCAACTTCAGAATCAGTCCAACATGCAAGAACCATGTTAATCTCTCCACCACAATCCTCATATTGTGCCGGCTTGATTGAAGGTAATGATGATGGGAAAATCGTGCATACAAATTTTCAACTAAGAACACCACCACCACCCTCTTATCGCACCAGCTCAATGAGAGGCAACATTGATGTCAGAGATGTGAATACAAACCGACAACTACTACCATCATATCATTCTCTCTCACTTAGGGGAAATGATAATAACATAGGTGTGCAAGCAGACCAGTTACAACAAAATGCTTCATCTGACAATAAGGACCTATGTACGAGGTTTAAATTTAATAGTTATTGATCAAAACGAAACCCCTCCTGTATATTTGAAGGACCACATATAAGGGAGATAATTTTTTCTATTTTTGATAGATCTGATCCATATTGATTGAAATTCAAACCTGAACTAATTTGTGATACTGAAACTAGTGAGGTGGAACTAAGCTTAAAGCTTTAAGGTCAATTGTATGCATATCTAATATATTTTTATAGTTTTTGTTAATCTGTAAATTGTTTGAACCACTAATTGTTTGGATATGCTAGTTAATGTTTTCTCCTTATTTACAAAGTTGCATTCCCCTTGAAAATTTTAGTATGACATTTCTTGTAGTCATTGACATTAATTTTGTGTGTGTTATCACTATAAACTAAAATCTAATGCCCTATATATTGGTACCATTCACTCTATAATTGTACACATCCCATAATATATTGCTCTAAAATAGATAAAGTATTGTTTAATCAAATAGAAGTAACCAGAATGTCGGTTAGTGGTACTTTATATAATCATAACTAAAATAAAAGATGTAGTTGTACTGAACGAGATTGAGTTATAATTTTTTAATGGCATGGATATTAATGATATTGTTTCAAAATAAAGTATCTCATTTTTTATGAAGGTAAATAAATGACTTACCCTAAGCATTTACTCTGTCAACTATTATTATAATCTTAGTTCTAAATTCAAATTTATGTATGAACTTAAACAAATTATTAAATAAAAACTATCATTACAAGAAAAAAAATTTCCTTTGAATTTTGATGGAACCCATAAAAAGTTGACATGTCGGAAACTTTCCAGATTGACTTCCCATAAATAAATACCATATTTCATATGACATTTCAATGAAAACTTTAGCTGAAGTTTTTTTTAGTAGTGTATTATAAAAAAATGTTTTACTTTTTAGTTGTCAAAAATTCACATTTTCAAGATTTATTTGACCTCAAACATTTGTTTACTCAATTAGGAACTGCTCCAATATCCTTTTTGTTACCAAATTTTTCTCGACTATCAAATAATCAATATGTCATTCAATAGTATCCAATAAATCATCAACATGAAGGGATACACATAACAAAAGGTTGAAATAGACCTAGTATAGCATTAGTAAGATGTTCACTGGAACCACCATTCCGTCCATGTTCGATTAGTTACAACCGCTTTTACCAAAATATTTATGTAAACTAGCGTCAACAATTGCTTCTTTTTGCCAAATGAAGCATGTTTGAGCTGCAAATGTAATAATTATAAACCAAAAAGGGAATCTCTTTTGAGTTGAAAAGTCCATACATTTATGTGTTCAATTTTCTTATTAGAGAAAGCCTTGATACATCTTAGTCTTTTAATGTTGATCATGGAATTAATATATATGTATGCCATAGTAGAATGTTTGACATACTGAGTGTACATGTGTATGACTATATATATATATATATATAAGATAAAGTACTTGTGAATTACATTATTACATGCATTCATTTTTTTATGAAATACTTATCCTAGGGAATTAAAAAAGGGTTAGTGATGCTTACTTAATCATTATGATTCATCACTTTGCCCATTGTACTAATCCTTTTTGAATGCTATCATTGATTCCTAAGTTGTTTCATCTCTCTACTTGAATCACCCACTTCTCATGTTGAGTTAACACGGTATTATGTTAGCTTTCTTTACATATGATTTGCTATTAGTTTCATTGTATTAAGTTATAGTAAATGTTCTATGCCTAGTTTTGTTATAAAATTTGATATATGATTTTCTCTTGAAATTTATTCAAATGTTATAATATTCACCTTTCTCTTGTAGCTATTGATAGTATGCTCTGCAAAATATTTATTTAATAAAAAATTATGATTTTACTTTGTGGGTAGATGTTTAATTGCATGTCTTGGCTACACACATTTGGAACGTGATAAAGAATTTCATATTAAAGTAGTTTTATGTAATACTCATAGGTATAGACATTGTTTGACTTAGAAAATATAAAAATCACTTGTTTTCTAGGGCTAATTTTTCTACTTGAGAAAAAAAATGAATTTAGCAAACATGGAGTGAAATAGTCTTACTAATACTATGATTTCATTTCTTTCGTTGGATAAAATTTTCCGAGTTAAACGGCTTACGATGTTGCTTCAATCTTAAAAGTTTCTCTTTGGAAGAACAATACAAGATTTAGGCCTAAATACCCAGATTTTATCCAAATCCCAAACCCCTACCCAGTCTTATGATTATTTCACAAAAGCAGGATTTTTCTACTATTAAGTCAAGTCAAACCCTCCCCTGAATTCACAACCACAGATTCTAAGGCCTAAAAATCGAAACATCAAGTTAGGGGAGTTTACTTACCTTTACGAAGGATTCTGACGAAAAACTGATGAAAATCACCCTAGGTTCCCTTTGCACTTCCCCAAAACGTTCCTACGTAAAATTGGTGCTTTTGGGGAATTTTATGCATTTCTAGTGACTTACCCCACCATAGCGATCTAATCCAACTATAGCATCACCGTTGTAGCGAAAATTAATTTGGCTACTTTAGAAGTCTATCACCCACTAGAGCAGCGTGCATGAGACACAAACTTAAAAATCCTCCCAAATGAGTATATTTCACAACCCACCTTCAAACCTTGTCGTTCCAAGCAGTTCCCTTCATGTCAAGTTCGATATTAGGAGTTCTACTTACCCAAATTCACTTTCGAAAAGTCCTACATATTTCATAATGTCTTAGTAAAAGTGTAAACAAACTCAACTCAGATGGATCACCCAGTCCTTTCCTCGAATTACCCTAGACTTCATCTTGCTCAATGATTTTGTCTAAGCCTAGCCTAGCCTGAAATTTTCAACTTACTACTCCATAAGTACTCTCGTCCAATACTTTATGATTAGCTCACCTATAACAACAAAAATTGTTGTTATACTGATAGACTAAAATTGACCAAATTCAAAGCGTAATTCAAACGATATTAGGATTTCGATCCTATTTTTATATATGTCATTAAGATGACGTTTTTAGGGTTACAAATGATTGCTAGAGGTTTGGGATTATTCATAGCATAAAAAAATTCACAGTTCTTAGTTTTTAGGGTTTAATTATGTTTTATTAAAAGAATATTATGGAACGAACAAGACTCTCTCTCAAGAGTTTCATTTATTAAAGATGTTGTTTACTTTATTTCACATTAATAGTAGTTTAAATTTAAAAAATTATTGTTTACAACTAGTTATGAGTAGCTAAAATCATGTATAACTAGGGTTGGGAAACTTAAAGTAGGGATGATGATAATAGATTCTTTTCATTAAAATCTACTCATAAAGCGGTGATTATTGTGTATAAAGGATCTTTCGTATATATTGTTTTTTAAATGCTTGCAAACATTAAGAACTTGACCGTATTCTAACTTGCTTCACAAAATAAAGTTAAGATTAGGAAAAAGGATCATTAACATGGGTATGGGGCTACCAACCTTCATCTAATAACTTGAGCTAGAGAGATTATAGCTAACATGAGCTTTTGATAAATCAACCAATTAATTCGAAACCCAAGTGTTGGCAAGAACTTAGAGTGATATTTTTTTAATTGGGTCGAGAGGCTTTAGGAGACTTATAAATTCGTCAAATTTTCATAATGAACACTCCTGAATGATTTAATAAAAATTATCTTTTTGAGTTCTGATATCTAAGAACTATACACCTAGTTTGTCTCTTATTATATATATTAAAATTTAACTAGTTAAAATAGTTAATAGTTCTCTTAAATTAACTAGTTAATAGTTCTCTTAAAACTCCTTATTCTCAATAGAAGTTGGCAATTAGAATTTCATTAGCAACTTATAAATATTTCTAAAAAACGACCTCTATAATCCGATTTAAGGGTGTGATTTGGGCGATTGTTAATTATTTATACAAAAAGAATTTTAGTTTTTTAGTGCTACTTATCATTTAAAAAGACAAAATTCAAAAGAGGAAAACATTTATCTCATACTGTTTATTATTTTTTTTAACAAAAAGACATCTCTAAAAAGGAAAAACAAATCAATAATTTTCAACTTTTGGTTGCCTAGTTATCACAATTAAATACCATATAAAAATATGTTTAACTATTTAACCAAAAATGATTTTTATTTTTAGTGCTAATTTTCTTTTAAAAAAATTTAAAAGCGGAAAAAAATTTATCTAACCGTGAATAAATTTGATTGTATCTCTAAAAAGGAAAAAAAATCAATAATTTTCAGATTTTGGTTGCAGAATTATCATAGTTAAATATTATATAGACATATGTTTCATTATTTATCCAAAAATGAATTTAGTTTTTTAGTGCTAATTTTCTTTCAAAAACCAAAATTAAAAAGAGGAAAAATATTAATCTCATCGTGTTTAGAAAAAACTTATACAAGTTAACTAGTTTTTATTTATTGAATAGTATATCTAAAAAGAAAAAACATAAATATTTTTCTTGTTTTGACTGCAGAGTTGTCACTTTATTAAACTTACCTTTAGAAGAGATCTGAACTCTACAAGTCTGAAAGTGGGCAGTGCACTGCCCTATAAATTCTTCATACAATCTCTAGAGTTAAAATGCACAATCTAGTCTCATCTCTTTGTTCAGAACAAGTCCTGCATGAGCGCAACTACCCCACTCATGACTTGGAGTTGGAGGCAGTAGTTTTCACATTTAAGATTTGGAGGCATTACCTATATGGAGTTCATTGCGAGATTTTTACTGATCACGGGAGCCTTCACTACATTATGAGCCATAGGGATCTTAATTCGAGGCAGCGCCATTGGATTGAGCTCCTGAAGGACTGTGATCTCTCCATTCTTTACCACCTGAGCAAGGCAAATGTAGTAGCTGACGCCTTGAGTCGAAGGGCAGGGAGTATTGGTAGTCTAGCCTTCTTTTCTGTTTCAGAGCGACCCTTTGCTTGGGACATTTAGTCCATAGCCAATTAGATGATCAGACTTGATGTTTTATATTCCAGTCGGGTGTTAGCTTATGTAGGAGTTCAATCATCTCTGCTTGATCAGATCCGTAGCCGCCAGTTCGAGGATGAGACTTTGGTGGCACTCAGAGATAGAGTCTTGGCAGGTGATGCAGGGCAGGCTACTTTAGATTCAAATGGAGTGTTGAGGTTTGCTGCTCGGATTTGGGTTTCGAGAGTTGAGGACTTGATTTAGTTGATCCTTAGCGAGGCCCATGATTCCAGGTATTCTATCCACCCGAGCACAACTAAGATGTATCATGATTTGAGGCAGCATTACTGCTGGAGTGGTATGAGGAGGGACATCTTATACTATGTGTCCCGTTGCTTGTGTTGCCAGAAGGTGAAGGCCGAGCATTTGAAGCCTGGTGGTGAGTTGCAGAGGTTACCCATTCCTGAGTGGAAGTGGGAGCGTATCACCATGGATTTCATTCTGGGGTTGCCACGGACCTCTAGAGGTGTTGATAGAATTTGGGTCATCGTGGATCGATTGACCAAGTGAACACACTTTCTCCCAGTTCATACTTCCTTCAGTGCTGAGAGGTTAGCTTATATCTACATTCGGGAGGCAGTCCGTCTTCATGGTGTGCCTATTTCTGTCATTTTAGACCGGGGTTCACAGTTCACTTCCAGCTTTTGGAGGGTGTTTCAGGTGGAGTTAGGCACCCGTGACAATCTTAGCAACACATTTCACCAGCAGACTGATGACCAGTTGGAGCGTACTATTCAGGTTCTTGAGGATATGTTGCGGGCCTGTGTCATAGACTTTGGAGGCCAGTGGGACCAGTTCTTTCCTTTGGCGGAGTTTGCGTAGAACAACAACTACCATTCTAGAATCCAGATGGCCTCGTTTTAGGCCTTGTATGGTAGGCTTTATCGCACTCCAGTTTGTTGGTTGGAGTCTACGGAGCCTAGGCCGTGTGGTACGGACTTGTTTCTGGAGTCCTTAGAGCATGTGAGGTTGATTCAGGATAGGCTCAGGACGGCTCAGAGTAGACAACAGAGTTATGCAGATCGCATGAATCGACTATTGCGATTTGCCGTTGGTGACAAAGTATTCCTCCGAGTATCGCCCATGAATGGCGTGATAAGATTTGGGAGGCGGGGAAAGCCTAGCCCAAGGTATATTGGGCCCTTTGAGATTCTGAGGACAGTTGGTGAGGTGGCTTATGAGTTAGCTTTACCTCCAGCATTCTCAGCTATTCATCCAGTTTTCCATATTTCAATGTTGCGCCGGTATATTCCAGATGAGTCTCATGTGCTCCAGTATGATGTCGTTGAGTTGGATGATCGCCTGACCTATATTGAGGAGCCAGTTGCTATTTTGGTCAGAGATGTGAGGAAGCTGAGGTCTAGAGCCATTCCTGTGGTGAAGGTCCGTTTGAGGCATCGTCCAGTTAAGGAGGCTAATTGGGAGACCGAGCGGGAGATACGGCAGCAGTTCCCCAGCGTATTTGAGCCCTCAGGTACTTCTTGACTCTTACTTTCGTGGACGAAAGTCCTTTTAGCAGTGGATGTTGTAATGATCCTCTGGGTCATTTCTGTGTTAATGCCTCATTTCCATAGTTTTGAGCATTCGTGTAGCGACCCCAAGTCATTTATGACTTGCTGGCATTGACTGTTCGGTCGTCTGGTCGTTCATTTGGGTTTTATGCTTGTTTTTCTATTTTTGAGCTTTTGAACCTTGAAAAGTTGACTTTAGTCATAACCTCAGGTAAACAACCTCAGAAGGGAATTCTAACGGTTCCATCAGCTCCGAAGCACCCCAATTAGGCTAGTAGCATGATTTGCACGAGTCCCTAGGCTTTCAGTATGACTTTGGGGCCATTTGATGCTTTAGCCTTCGAAATTTGGCGTAAGGTTGACTTTGGTCAACATTCTTAGGAAACACACTCGAATGAGAATTCCTTCAGCACGGTTGGTTCTGGAATGTCGAGTTCGGTCTCGAATGACCCTTCGTGCGCTTCCCGAGGCTTCTGATCTAATTCTGAGGCCCTCGGTAGAAGTTGGCTTCGTATGGAAATTTTGACTGTGTCATTGAGTCCGAAACGTCGAATTTGATGGGGTAGCAAATCTCATTTGCGTGCATGAGATTCCGAACGAATCCTGAGCACCCCATCAGAGTTTCAGCTGGTGCACAGCTGATGTTGCAGACCCATTCCTTGGCTGCGTTCGCAGAGGTCAGCGGCTGGCAGTGGTTATATAAGTGAGGTCGAGGCTCATTTGAATAAAAGTTTTAAAATTCATATCTCCCTCATCTTAAGTCAATTTTCAGTGATTCGAAGTCCCAGGTGCTCGAATTTGTGTTGGCTGTGTGGGTCTTGGCTCGGAGAGTGGTGGGTGTTCCTCAATCTCTGAGAATTTGAGGCGTAAGTTGCTATCCTAAGCTTATTGTGTAAAGTTTTGCGTTTCTTGTTTTCTGTTGTTGGAGCTGATCTGAGCCCCGATGGGTGTTTCGTTTTTGAACACAGACTCAGGGGAGGATTTGGGACCTTTTCACGGAGTCAATTCTGGAAAATCTAGAGCGGGTCCCACGTTCCTGATATTTGACTCTAACATTGGTCTGTCTCCGATTTGATTATTTTAGTGTCTAAACGACTGTGCTGACGTTGTGATTCTATTTCTGGTAGCGTGGCAGTTGTCCGAGGCTGTTCAAAAGGGAAAACCTCTTGTAGAGTGATTTGGAGTGCGCGCGGTCGACCTTCTTGTAGGTTACGGCTCTCCTTCTTTTAGATTGAGCGTGATTGTGTAAATACTTGTTGATTTGTGTGAATCTGGGCTGGGTAGCTAGTATTTCTCCTCTTCTTCTTAGAAACCATGCTTTAGGGTTGATTTTCAGAATATTTTCGGGGTTAGTACCATGTTACAGTTGTGGGGTTGCTTATCTGTGTTTGTGGTGTTTTATCTGTTGGACTGTTTATATGTTGTTGCATGCAGTTTATCTTGTTGGCTGTTTACTGTATTGGATTATGTTTTTTTGCCTTACTTCGAGATAGACTAGAATTGACTTAGACCCATGTACCTCATTGACTTTGATATGTATCCGAAGCTTATTCGGATGGACTAGGTCCTTGCAGACCGATATAGTAGACTTATGGATGATAGTTGATTTTAGTTTGCCTTTGTAGTGCTTGTGATCCTCTTGTCTTTTCCCCCCTTTTTCTTCGATGATGATGCATTTTCGGAGGTGTGGTGTCTTTTCGGTTGAAGGCTTTGAGTTCGGTTCTGTGGTGTTGTAATTGGCAGTGGACGTCGATCCACTACGACTTGGAGTTGTTATGCTCGTGATTGGGGTGCGTTTTAGAGTGGACGGCGATCCACGTTATCTTGGAATTTGATATCCTCTACGGAGTTGGCATGCACTGTGCACTCGCCCCGCTGGGACAGGGCCCCCATAGTGTTAGCCGGCTCACCCGTCCGGCTGCGACAGGGCCCCCGGGGTGTTAGCTGGTTGGCGGTTGGATGTCAACATCATAAAGGAGTTGGGCATTGGTTGGTTAAGGTTCTCTTCAAGGTTGGCATGCACCGCGCACTCACTCGGCTGGAATAGGGCCCCTGTAGTGTTTGCTGGCGCACCTGTCAGGCTGGGACAGGGCCCCCCGGGTGTTAGCTAATTGGCGGTTGGATGTCAGAACCTTAGAGGTGTCATCGTACCCACCCCCCACCCCCATAGCACTCGTCCGGCTTAGGAAAGGGCCCTTGTAGTGTTTGCAGGTTCGGTGAGTTTATTTGGAAATTGAATTTGTTGGCTGGGTCAGGGATGACTAGTTGTTTCGGTTCGGAGTTGGTTTCCTTTGGTTCCGTAAATCTAGCTCTTCTATGTACCTGTCGGCCTTATGGGGGTCTGTTCCGATTTTATTTAAACTTGTGCAAGAGTGTACCTTCTGGGCTTATGGGGTCCAGTTAGGTTTAGTTTAGCTATACTTAGATTTGCTTCGGTGCGCTCATGTGCTTTCTTTCTTTTTCGCTTGACCTCTGTTCGTGTTGATTCTATCCTTTCTGCCTGTGTTTACCTTTCTTGCTTAGTCGGCCTATAAGGCCTACTGGGTACCTGTTGTTTTGGTACTCATGCTACACTCTGCATCTGTTTTCGTGATGCAGGTCCGAGAACCAGTTATCAGCGTTGGGTTTGAGCCTACAGCAGTATATTCCAGAGAAGAGGGTGAGCACATTGCGTTCTGGGATTACCTGTCTCCATTTGTTGATATTTTTTCTTGTCTTTTGTTTTTAAGACGGTCTAGTTTCTGTGGTCTACTTTTGGGACTTGTACTCTTGTTAGTAGTTCTGTACTTGTGACTTCCAAGTTCTGGGAGGTATCTTATATGGTATATAGTTGGTTTCGCTTCCGCCTTTCCCTTGTGTGTCCTTTGTTTATGCTTCCGCTTAGTTGAGGTTAGTTTCCTCCCACAGTCTCATTAGTGTTAATTTCTGGGATCGGGTTTGGCTTGCCTACTAGTGGTTTGGTAGGCGCAGTCATGACTCGAGGAATCGAGTCGTGACACTTACAATATTTCTTAAAAGTTTCTCTTTGGAAGAACAATAAAATATTTGGGCCAAGATACCCAGATTATATCCTAATCCCAAACCCCAACCCAATCTTATGATTATTTCACCAAACCAGGATTTTTCTACTATTAAGTCAGTCAAACCCTCCTCTGAGATCACAACCACAAATTCTAAGGCCTAAGAATTGAAGCATCAAGTTAGGGGAATTTACTTACCTTTACGGAAGACTCTGACAAAAAACTTATGAAAATCAGTGTAGGTTGCCTTTGCACTTCCCCAAAATGTTCCTACATAGAATTGGTGCTTCTGGGGATTTTTCTGCATTTCTAGTGACTTACCCTCCTATAGCGATCTAATCCTACTATAGCATCACCGTTGTAGCAGAAATTAATTTGGCTACTTTAGCGGTATATCACCCGCTATAGCAGTGTGTATGAGACACAAACTTAGAAATCCTCCAAAATTAGTATATTTCACAACACACCTTCAAACCTTCACGTTCCAAACAGTTCCCTTCATGTCAAGTTCTATATTAGGAGTTTTACTTACCCGAATTCACTTTCTAAAAGTCCTACGTATTTCAGAATGTCTTAGTAAAAATGTAAACAAACTCAACTCAGATGGATCACCCAATCCTTTCCTCGAATTACCCTAGACTTCATCTTGCTCAGTGATTTTGTCTAAGCCTAGCCTAGCCTGAAATTTTCAACTTTCTACACCATAAGTATTCTCGTCCAATATCTTTATGATTAGCTCACCTATAACAACAGAAATGGTTGTTATACTGATGGACTAAAGTTGACCAAATTCAAAGCATAATTCAATCGATATTAGGATTATTATCCTATTTTTATATATGTCATTAAGATGATGTTTGTAGGGTTACAAATGATTGCTAGAGGTTTGGGATTATTCATAGCATAAAAAAATCATAGTTCTTAGTTTTTAGGGCTTAATTATGTGTTATTAAATGATTATTATGGAACGAACAAGACTCACTCTCAAGAGTTGCATTTATTAAAGATGTTGTTTACTTTATTTTACTTTAATAGTAGTTTAAATTAAAACAATTATTGTTTAGAACTAGTTATGAGTAGCTAAAATCATATATAACTAGGGTTAGGAAACTTAAAGTAGGGATGATGATAATAGATTCTTTTCATTAAAATCTTCTCATAAAGCAATGATTATTGTGCATAAAGGATCTTTCGTATATATTGTTTTTTAAATGGGTGCAAACATTAAGAACTTGACCGTATTCTAACTTGCTTCTCAAAAAAAAGTTAAGATTAGGAAAAAGGATCATTAACAAGGATATGGGGCTACCAATCTTCATATAATAACTTGAGCTAGAGAGATTATAGCTAACATGAGCTTTTGATGAATCAACAAATTAATTCGAAACCCAAGTGTTGGCAAGAACTTAGGGTGTTTTTTTTTAATTGGGTCGAGAGGCTTTAGGAGACTTATAAATTCGTCAAATTTTCATAATGAACACTCCTGAATGATTTAATAAAAATTATCTTTTTGAGTTCTGATATCTAAGAACTATACACCTAGTTTGTCTCTTATTATATATATTAAAATTTAACTAGTTAAAATAGTTAATAGTTCTCTTAGAACTCCAAATTTTCAATAGTAGTTGGGCAATTAGAATTTCATTAGCACGTTATAAATATTTCTAAAAAACGACCTCTATAATCCGATTTAAGGGTGTGATTTGGGCGATAGTTAATTATTTATACATAAAGAATTTTAGTTTTTTAGTGCTATGTTTCTTTTAAAAATACAAAAATTCAAAAGAGGAAAAACATTTATCTCATACTATTTTTTTTTTTAACAAAAAGACATCTCTAAAAAGGAAAAAAAATCAATAATGTTCAACTTTTGGTTGTATAGTTATCACAATTAAATATCATATAAAAATATGTTTAACTATTTAACAAAAAATGATTTTTGTGTTTTAGTGCTAATTTTCTTTTTTTTTAAAATTCAAAAGTGGAAAATGTTTTATCTAACCGTGAATAAATTTGACAGTATCTCTAAAAAGGAAAAAAAATCAATAATATTCAGATTTCGGTTGCAGAATTGTCATAGTTAAATATTATATAGACATATGTTTCATTATTTATCCAAAAATGAATTTAGTTTTTTCAGTGCTAATTTTCTTTCAAAAACAAAAATTCAGAAGTGGAAAAATATTTATCTCATCGTGTTTAGAAAAAACTTATACAAGTTAACTAGTTTATATATTATTGAATAGTATCTCTAAAAGGAAAAAACATAAATAATTTTCTTGTTTTGATTGCAGAGTTGTCACTTTAATAAACTTACCTTTAGAAGAGATCTGAACTCTACAAGTCTGAAAGTGGGCAGTGCACTGACCTATAAATTCTTCATACAATCTCTAGAGCTAAAATGCTCAATCTAGTCTCATCTCTTTGTTCAGAACATGTCATATAGGTGAAGTTGACATCTTTTTCAGAAAAAAAACTTTATGTTGCTTGACCTCAAATATTAATAGTTTTGATATTGCATCCTTTTCTATTTTGTTCTTTAGAATGTCAATTCATATGGAGATACTCCATTGTCTTTATTGTGACAAAATTGTTTGTGGCTATCAAGAACTATTGACTCATGATTGTGGTAATCAAGAACTATTGAATCACGTTCAATCTAATCAAATACACCAATCAAAGGAGATGTATGCTGTAGAAGGTTCAAACATACTTAGTGTACAATTGTCAAAACCTTCAGAATCGGTCCAACATGTAAGAACCAAGAGAAACAAAAGAGTTGATTCACAATCAACACCATCACCACCAATATTTCATCCTAGCTGGGTTAGAGGTAATGATAGTCTTACAGATTTGCATGTAAACCAACAACTACCACTGTCGCTACCACCACCATCCTCATCAAATAGGTGAAGTTGTCCTCTTTTTACGTAACCTTTTTATGTTGTTTGAACTCAAATATTAACATTTTTTTTCTTGCTTCCTTTTCCATATTTTTTTTTTCAAAATGTCGGCTCTTCTATCGTTGGTCCATTGTCATTTATGTGACAAAAGTGTTCGTGGCTATCAAGTATACATGAATCGTGTTCTATCTCATCCTTTCGACAATGAAATGGAGATAGACGTAGTACAAGGTTCAAACAACCTAAGTGAACCATTACCAACACCTTCAGAATCAGTCCAACATGTAGGAACCATGTTGATGTCTCCACCACCATCCTCATATGGTGCCCTCTTGATTGAAGGTAATGATGATAGGAAAATCGTTCTTACAAATCTTCAATTACCAACACCACCACCACCCTCTTATCGTGCCAGCTCAATGGGAGAAAATATTGATGGCAGAGATGTGAATACAAACCAACAACTACTACCACCACTACCATCGTATCATTCTCTCTCACTTCTAGGAAATGATAATAACAGAGGTGTGCAAGCAGACCAGTTATAAAAAAATGCTTCTTCCGACAACAAGGACCTATGTACGAGGTTTAAATTTAATAGTTATTGATCAAAATGGAACCCCTCCTGTGTATTTGAAGGACCATATATAAGGGAGATAAATTTTTCTATTTTGGATAGATCTGATCCATATTGATTGAAATTCAAACCTCAACTAATTTGTGAAAATGAAACTAGTGAGGTGAAACTAAGCTTAAAGCTTTAAGGCCAATTGTATCCATATCTAATACATTTTTGTAGTTTTTGTTAATCCGTAAATTGTTTGAACCACTAATTGTTTGGATATTCTAGTTAATGTTTTCTCCTTATTTACAAAGTTGCATTCCCCTTAAAAATTTTAGGATGACATTTCTTGCAGTCATTGATATTATTTTTGTGTGTGTTATCACTATAAACTAAAATCTAATGCCCTGTATATTGGTTCCATTCACTCTATAATTGTACACATCACATAATATATTGTTCTAAAATAGATAAAGTATAGTTTAATTAAATAGAAATCACCAAAATGTCGGTTAGTGGTACTTTATATAATCATAACTAAAATAAAAGATGTAGTTGGACTGAACGGGATTGAGTTATAATTTTTTAATGGAATGGATATTAATGATATTGTTTCAAAATAAAATATCTCATTTGTTATGAAGGAAAATAAATGACTTACCCTAAGCATTTACTCTGTCAACTATTATTATAATCTTAGTTCTAAATTCAATTTTATGTATGAACTTAAACAAATTATTAAATAAAAACTAGCATTACAAGAAAAAAAAATTCCTTTGAGTTTTGATGGAACCCATAAAAAGTTGACGTGTCGGAAACTTTCCTGATGGACTTCCCATAAATAAATACCATATTTCTTATGACATTTCAATGAAAACTTTAGCTGAAGTTTCTTTTAGTAATTTATTATACAAAATTGCTTTACTTTTTAGTTGTCAAAAATTAACATTTTCAAGATTTATTTGACCTCAAATATTTTTTACTCAATTAGGAACTGCTCCAATATCCTTTTTGTTACCAAATGTCTCTCGACTATAAAATATTGAATATGCCATTCTATTAGTATCCAATAAATCATCAACATGAAGAGATACACATAACAAAAGGTTGAAATAGACCTCGTATAGCATTAGTAAGATGTTCACTGGAACCACCATTCCGTCCATGTTCGATTAGTTACAACTGCTTTTACCAAAATATTTATGTAAACTAGCGTCAACAATTGCTTCTTTTTGCCAAATGAAGCATGTTTGAGGTGCAAATGTAATAATTATAAACCAAAAAGGGAATCTCTTTTGAGTTGAAAAGTCCATACATTTATGTGTTCAATTTTCTTATTAGAGAAAGCCTTGATACATCTTAGTCTTTTAATGTTGATCATGGAATTAATATATATGTATGCCATAGTAGAATGTTTGACGTACTGAGTGTACATATGTATGACTATATATATATATATATATAAGATAAAGTACTTGTGAATTACATTATTACATGCATTCATTTTTTTATGAAATACTTATCCTAGGGAATTAAAAAAGGGTTAGTGATGCTTACTTAATCATTATGATTCATCACTTTGCCCATTGTACTAATCCTTTTTGAATGCTATCATTGATTCCTAAGTTGTTTCATCTCTCTACTTGAATCACCCACTTCTCATGTTGAGTTAACGCACATGAGTTAACGCGGTATTATGTTAGTTTTCTTTACATATGATTTGCTATTAGTTTCATTGTATTAAGTTATAGTAAATGTTCTTTGCCTAGTTTTGGTATAAGATTTGATATATGATTTTCTCTCGAACTTTATTCAAATGTTACAATATTCACCTTTCTCTTGTAGCTATTGATAGTATGCTCTGCAAAATATTTATTTAATAAAAAAATTATGATTTTACTTTGTGGGTAGATGTTTAATTGCATGGCTTGGCTACACACATTTGGAACGTGATAAAGAATTTCATATTAAAGTAGTTTTATGTAATACTCTTAGGTATAGAAATTGTTTGACTTATAAAATATAAAAATCACTAGTTTTCTAGGGTTAATTTTTCTACTTTGAGAAAAAGAATGAATTTAGCAAACATAGAGTGAAATATTCTTATTATTACTATGATTTCATTTCTTTTGTTGGATAAATTTTTTTGAATAAAAGGCTTACAATATTGCTTCAATCTTAAAAGTTTCTCTTTGGGAGAACAATAAAAGCTTTAGGCCTAAATACCCAGATTATATCTTAATCCCAAACCACAACCCAGTCCTATGATGATTTCACCAAACCAGGATTTTTCTACTATTAAGTCAAGTCACACCCTCCCCTAAATTCACAACCACAAATTCTAAGGCCTAAGAATCGAAACATAATGTTAGGGGAGTTTACTTACGTTTACGGATGATTCTGACGAAAAACTGATGAAAATCACCCTAGGTTGCCTTTGCACTTCCCCAAAACGTTCCTACATAGAATTGGTGCTTTTGAGGAATGTTCTGCATTTCTAGAGACTTACCCCGCCATAGCGATCTAATCCTACTATAGCATTGATGAGTGGGTGATTTTCACTCATTTAGAGTCCTTTTCTTGGTGATTTTGTGGTACTTAAGTAGAGAAAGATGCTAATTTTCCTTTGAATATGGTTGTTTTAGGTACATGATGGTTAAAAAGGAGCTTTGATGAAAAAGAGTGGAAATTGGGGCAAAAGGGAGCTAAAAACAAGGATTTTGGAGCTGGCAGTGAAATACTCTCTGCGAACGCGGAGAGCTGGGCGCGACCGTGCAGTACAAGCCAGCTGTGGGGCGCGAATGTGGGAAGCCTCCGCGAATGCAGAGTGCATTCAGGTCGAGTACCGCAAACACTGACGTCTTCTGCGAACGCGGAGTACAATTATACTGAGCTCCACGAATGCGGAGAAGAAAAGGGGACTGATGTCTGGGTAGTTCTGGAAATTCACATTTTGGACCCAATTCACCATATACACTAATTCATAGCCATTTTGAGGGGATCGATTGAACATTGAAGAGAGAACAGAGAATAGAGAGAAGAACCTTGGGGATTGAGGCTTGGGCATTGTTTTGGGATCAAGATTCCTAAACAAACACCATTAGAGTGAAGATTGTGAGCTTGGATTGTAATTATTTTTCACCTTTCTTCTACTCTTTGCTTTGTATTGTTGAATTCTAGGTGTTAATCGTTGATTAGTGATTTGGATATTGTATTAGACAATCAATATTTGGGTTTTTGATTTCTATCTTGTGCTTTAGTAATTAGTTGAATGGTTTATCATTATGAATTGGGTTTTTGATTATCCAATCAATTTCATCACTCCTTGGAGTTGCCCATTTACTTTGATTTAGCTTGTAAGAGTTAATTGAAGTTGGGTTTGATTGATCGGTGCATTAATTGAGGTTTAGCAACTCAATTGCTGGATTTTGCTAGAAATAGTGAGTCCTTGCATTGCCTTTAATCAGATTGATTGTGTTGCTACTTGATTGGGTTCGTGAGAACTAGTTGAGAAATATTTGCCTATGTTCGATAGAATTGGGTAGATGATTTAGAATCCGAGGCATATATGATTTTACCCATGATTAATTGAGATTGTATGAAGCTAGTTTGCAATGGATCGTATGGATTTTGATCGATTTCCCATTCCCAAATCCCTTTGGTAATCCTGTTCGATATAGTTTTGTTCCTTGTTCTTCTTTATCCCCTATCCTAAATTCGTTACTTGCAAATCTTCTCATTTTATAATTGTACTTTTCATTTTAGATTCAAACTAGTAGCTAGTAATTCTTTGTTTCTTCAATCGCCTTGCACGTTGTTCCTCGTGGGAATGACCCTAACTCTTCGTTGGGCTTATACTGGCATAGCGGCTGCCCACACTTCGAATCGTAAGAGGTGTGGTTGAGAGTTATCAAAAATGGTGCCGCTGCCGTGGAACATTTTGGCGTGTTGAATTGATTTAGAGTTTATATTTTAGTAGTTTCTATCCAAATTGTGAATATTTGTTTTTGTTTTATTTTTGTTTGTTTTTATGGCTTCTTGTGAAGGAACAAGGTTTGGTGAGTGCAAGCCCTATGTTGATGACCCATGGACTTGTTCTGGAAGACTTCATGTTGAGGATAATTGTTTGGATGCCTCTTTAGATGAAGAGATGTGTGAAGAGATGGGTGTTGTGAGTCAAGTTTTTCTCTTGTACTTGTGTCATCGACTTGAAAAGGGTGAGAGGCTAAGATATCTATTATTCAAAATGAGGGATGAATTCCGCAACTTTCACCTAGCTAGGTACCATGAGATGATCCAACTTGAGTTTGAGATTGCTACTTCGAAGGCCAATGCTAGATCAACGTTTAGAGTACGTAAGGCTCCTTGTCAAGTGGTCATGAGTACGGCATTGGAGTTGGACGGCCAAGAAAAAGGGGTTGTGTTTGATATTGATGAGATCTTGGGTGTTTGCAACTAAACCAATAACATTCCAAGATGCCAATATCAAGGCAATGATATTAGAGTTGCAAGAAAAAAGCCAAAAAGATCATATATTGCAACTCTAATTCATTGGAAAGTGATGGTATCATGCTCTTGAGGGCCAAGAGTATTAAAGTTTAATGTTTGAATGGCCTAGTGACACGATCACTCTTGCCCAATGCTCCTACACGAAAGAATGATGTGATATTGGGCAAGAAATTCAAATCATTGAAGTGGAGAGATCGAGTGAAATGTGTGATGCTCTCTGGTGGTCCCCAATTGCTTCGATGAGAAAATGATTTGAAATTAGGGAGAAGGTACATCACCTCGATGTGGAAGTGTAAAGGGTGATTCAACCGGCATCGCGCCGCTACGTTAAATTGTGCGCTTGATGGGAGGCAACCTATCGGTATACAAAATTTTGATTTTAGAATTTTCTTTTGTTTTTAGGATAGATTAGAATCTTATTTTTGACTAATCCTCATCATAACAAAGTGTTTGGAGGTGTTTTGAACAGGTTTGGATGCAAAAATGCACTTGGGATTGAAGTTGGGGGTTGAACTACCTTCAAAATGGGTGTTGGAACACTTTTGGGCAGCTGACGGTCGCCAGAGCGCAATGGGCGAGTTGCCCAATGGACCAAGCCATCGCCAAAAATTTCAGAATGCTGCCAGGGATCCAAGACTGAATTGCTCTCCGCGAACGAGAAAGCCAATCTGCTGGACACTCCACGAACGCGCCATACTGACTGCGAACGCGGAGCATAAACTCTCATACGGGTGCGAACGCAGAAGACCCTCCGCGAATGCGGAGGGTCGGGGTATGTTAAAAGGAAGAATTGTCAACAGTTGAAATCAGTTTCTAAAACATCCCCTTTTAAACGAAAATTAGTCCCCCTCTAAAGAATCAAAAACTCTCCCTTGTCTCTTTAGTTTTCAAATTAATCAACTTGTGCTTGGAATCAAGATTGAAGGTATGACCTTTGCCCTCTTTTGAGTTTAAGTTTTTATTTTTGGTGAGTGAAAATTAAGTATAGTGCTTTACAATGCATATGTTGATTTGAACTTGAATTTCATATGTTTAGATGTTGATTCTTGGATAGAATTCTTGATTAATGCCTTGTGATTATTGATCTATGAATTGTTAGGCTTGATTTAGGAATAATTTTGGTGGAAAATCCTTGAACTATTGTGCCTACCTGTGTTCTTAATTTGAACTTGATTTTGATGTGTTTAATTGATAGTTTTTGGGTTGAATTCATGTTTGTTGGGTTGGTTATTGATTAATCATGTATGGGGGTTGAATTAGGGGTGGATTATGGTAGATATTGATGTTAAAATTGTTGCCCACCATGTGTTTGATTAAATGTTTGAATGATTTTGGAAATCTGGGGACAATGACTTCTCCGCGAACGTGTCAACTAGTCCGCGAACGCAGAGGTCTACTTTTCTCCGAGCCGCGAACGCAGTTGCCTCTCTGCAAACGCGGAGGCAAGGCTACTTACTCTCCGTGAACGCGGAGAAGAAACCTATTTGTCCCAAATCAGTAAACTTGCATTAAATTGATCGGGACCTGTTTTAATTATTTTCGTTGGCCTAAATACTTCCCAATACATTGTTTTAAGTGTCCACAAGAACTTTTAACATGTTAGCTTCTTTTGTAGGTACTTTGAGCTAAAAATGTCAACTGACAACATTCCTCAATCATCAGAAATTACACCCGATGAAGATTATTTCGATGCAACCAAGTTCTTGTCCGCCAAATGCGCCCGTAAATATGATGAATACTTGGGCCAGGCTATTCTGAAAGAAAAAGGGATCTGTTTGGACAAACTTGAATAGGGGATGCCGAATTTCTTTAACCGGCTTGAGTCTAGATGTTGGTTGGTGTTTGCTGCGGAGCCTTTCAAGGCTAATCATACCATTGTAGCTGAGTTATATGCTAATGCATTGGAGACTGATTTTAATGAGGCCGCCGTTACTACCATCTGAGGGATGCAGGTGCATTTCAGCCCAACATTGATTAATGCTTATTATGGTCACCCAGATGCGGATAAGAAGAGATATCTGGAGCGCTACAGGGAGCAGGGTAGTCAGTGGCTGGTTGATAAGTTGCACAATGGTGAGCCTCTAGAGTGGTTCGAGACTAAGAGAGGAGTAGAGTCCCGTGAGTTTACAGCGGAGGCCAAGACTTGACTCTCCATTATATGTGCTCGGGTCATCTCCTCCACACATGACACCGAGGTGACACTAGACAGGGCTTTGGTCATTGCAGTTATTATGGATGGGCTGATGGTAAATGTAGGCCAGCTGATTTTGGATCATATCTGTGACGCCCCAGCTTAAGATTAGAAGTCTCACATCGGTAAAACACAAGAGAGATGTTGGTATTTAAGTAAGCAGGCCTTACCAACTAGTGATGCATTTTAAAGCCGTACGGGCCTAGGCCCAAAGCGGACAGTATCACTAGCGGAATGGGCCGCTACAAATGGTATTAGAGCCACTCATGTGTCAGCCTTGTCGATATGGGCTAGAGTTCAACTGAGTTTAGGCAAATCCCAGTAAGGTGGGGCAAACCTCAGTGCTGAGTCTAGGCAAATCCAATTCGGTGAGGCAAACCTTAGCGAGGACGCTGAGTCCATAGAGGGGGTGTATGTGACGCCTCAACTTAAGATTAGAAGTCCCACATCGGCAAAACACAAGAGAGATGTTGGGTATTTAAGTAAGTAGGCATTACCAACTAGTGACGCGTTTTAAAGCCGTGGGGACCTAGGCCCAAAGCGGACAGTATCACTAGCAGAATGGGCTGTTACAATATTATTGAGGTGGCTCAGGGTAGAGCCAGGAGTCTTATCTGTCCTTCTTTGATCACTCAGTTGTGCTATGGTGCTGGAGTGTTGAGGATTCCCAATGATGAGAAGAAGAAGCCTGGAAAGAGATACACCCACTGAAGAAGAGGGGCAACTAGAGTAGCCAGAACAAGAAGAGGAAGATTGATGTGGCCGACCCACAGTTCAGGCAGTTCATTGAGCCCACTTCTGAGACTGGAGCTTCATCTTCTGCAGGACCCCTCCAGTTTGGGCCTGTCACGATGCGAGATTTATCTTCTCAAATACAGGGAGTGGATGCTCAGATCCGAGAGCTAGTTGCTGGCCTCCCTACCGGACCGTCTGGAGCCACACCTGAGGTGCATCTGCATCTACTATTGCCTCTGTAGCTGCTGCACAGAAGGCTATGTCTGATAGATTGGAGCATCTGAGTAGGAGGCAGGGGAAGATTGAGCAGCGCCAGCGGACTTTCTGAGAGCATGAGAAGAAGAAGAGTCGATTTCTTAGCAAGATGATGGGAAAGCTCCAGAGTCTATGTGGTAGTAGTCCATCCGATGATGAGGACCTGTCCTTCCCTTCTGATGCTAGCTCAGAGTGATCACACTTCAGGGAGCTCTCGTATTCTCTTTTGATTTTTGTACTATGAGGACACAGTTCGATTTTTAGTTAGGGGTGCCTCCTTTTTTACTCTTGTTCTGTATTTCTTGTTTATGATGATTGGGATTGTTTGTTGGTTGTTTTTATTTTGTTGTTGGATATTTGTTTTGATTTGTGGATTATGTGCCCATGTCAGGCTCTTGTTTTGTTGATGGATGATGTTCCCTTGTCAGGCTTGTGAAGCTTAATTGTTGATTGTGCTGGATTAGTTGTTTTTGTTTTAGTAGTTTTATTGCTTTTGATAGTTTCCTTATTTTATTTCTTTTGTGTTGAGATGGTGTTGTTGTTTGGAGCTGTTTTTGATTGGCGATGCCCTATGATGGATAGAGTGACGACTTTCTTAAGGGTAAAGTGTCGATTGGTTGTGTGGCGAAGTCTGAGTATTCATTATTGTTAATGTGCGGTGAAGTTTGAGTAGCCGGTGCCAAATTGATGTATGAGTTTGCCCAATGACGGATTGGTTGACGGCTTTCTTAAGGGCAAATTCGCCGTTTTATTTTTGGGAGATTGTGACTTGTTTGGTACTAAGAATATAGTCTTGTTTGCGAAAAACATGGTTTGAGCATACCCCTCCATTTTGAAAATTGAGCAAGTGTTGAATGATTTTGTGACAACTCTTGTGACTCTTGATTCATTGGCGGTTTAATTGTTCAAAACCACTTGTTTGTTGAAAAGGAAATAAGATTTTGATCCATCTTGAGTGATTTGCTTGCCATATGTGGTGAGTTGTTGAATAAAGCCTTGTGTTTGCTTGTGCCACCTAGAACTTGCCCGGTTAGTCTTGAAATATTTGTCTTAATTAGGTTGGAAAAATGGCCTTAGGTTTTCTTTGATTGTTATTGAAGTCCACTTGATCTAAATATCCTACCTTTGCACCAAATGTATCCCTAGTTGTCCCCTTTGAGCCTAATACCCTTTTATTAGCAACCTTATTACAAGCCTTAGCCATTTTGAAAATACATTCCACTCTTGAACCCTTTCACTCCTTGAACTTGATGTTGTGAAAGTGAGGCTAAAAGCCTAAGTTGGGGGTGTTTTGGGAAAACTTATAGACGGGATGCCGATTGCATAAGAGATTGATATAAAAAAATGATGAATGGAGCAAAATGTCAAAAAGAAAGAAAAAGTTGTGAAAAAGAAAGAGAATAAAAGAAACTTGAATCCTCCAAAAGTTCAAAATGGTTGCTGTGGGGCATCAAGAATGAAAATAACAAAAAGAATGTGAATTGTGCATTGGTTTGTAAAATGAAGAAAAAGTGGAAAAATTTGAAAATGTTGAGATGTTAAGTAGAGTTCAAGGAGGGTGTAGTCACTTGTAACTAAATGATATCCTAACCTTCCCTAAGCCGACATTACAAGCTTAACAAAGTCCTTTGTGATTTCTAACTGAATGAAGTTGGGTCGTTGTTGATTGAAAATAAGGGCAAGCCTATGGTGTGGCATTTGTGTTCATGACATGTTCTTTTGGGAGTGTGAGTGTTTGTGCCTTGGTCCCTTGTCTATAAATACTTGTGAGTGTTTTGGGACATTTCTTTTCTTGTGAGGGCATGTAAATTAATTGAGTGGTGATTTTGAAAAAATTCCAAATTGCATCAAGTGAGCATGAAAAAGAGCTAAAGAGTTGAGTCATTTCTTGAGTTTGAGTTGTTGTCACTTAATGATTCTTGGTTTTTGAAAAATGTTCCATGAAAATGAGGGTTTGTTTTTGTGAAAAGATTGCTTGAGGACTATTTGTTAGTACCAACCAAAGTCATGATCATGATCTCTACTCGGAATGAAAGTGTGTTGTGCTTATTGTGATTACCTCTTTTGCTTTTGATTTCGTTTTTCTGAGGACAAGAAAAGTTTCTAAGTTGGGGGTGATAATGAGTGAGTGATTTTCACTCATTTAGAGTCCTTTTCTTGGTGTTTTTGTGGTACTTAAGTAGAGAAAGAGGCTAATTTCCCTTTGAATATGGTTGTTTCACGTACATGATGGTTAAAAGGGAGCTTTGATGAAAAAGAGTGGAAATTGGGGCAAAAAGGAAGCTAAAAACAAGGATTTTGGAGCTGGCAGTGAAATACTCTCTGCAAACGCGAAGAGCTGGGTGCGACCGCGGAGTGCAAGACACCTGTGAGGCGCAAACGCGGGAAGCCTCTGCGAACACGGAGTGCATTCAGGTCGAGTACTGCGAATGCAGACGTCTTCTGCAAACGCGGAGTACAATTATACTGAGCTCCGCAAAGACAGGGCTACCTCGGCGAACGCGGAGAAGAAAAAGGGACTGACATCTGGGCACTTCTGGAAATTCACATCTTGGCCCCATTTCACCATATACACTGATTCACAGCCATTATGGAGGGATCCATTGAAAATTGAACAGAGAATAGAGAGAAGAAACTTGGGGATTGAGGCTTGGGCATTACTTTGAGATCAAGATTCTTCAACAAACACCATTAGAGTGAAGATTGTGAGCTTGGATTGTAGTTATTTTTCACCTTTCTTCAACTCTTTGCTTTGTATTGTTGAATTCTAGGTGTTAATCGTTGATTGGTGATTTGGATATTGTGTTAGACATAATCAATATTTGGATTTTTTTATTTTTGTCGTGTGCTTTTGTAATTAGTTGAATGCTTTATCATTATGAATTGGGTTTTTGATTATCCAATCAATTTCATGATTTAATTACTTTCCATTGGAATTGATCACTCCTTGGACTTGCCCATTTACTTTGATTTAGCTTGTGAGAGTTAATTGAGGTTGGGTATGATTGATTGGTGCATTAATTGAGGTTTAGCAACTCAATTCCCGGATTTTGCTAGAAATAGTGAGTCCTTGCATTGCCTTTAATCGGATTGCTTGTATTGCTACTTGATTGGGTCGTTACAAACAGTTCCCTTCATGTCAAGTTCGATATTAGGAGTTCTACTTACCCGAATTCACTTTTGAAATGTCCTACATATTTCATAATGTCTTAGTAAAAATGTAAACAAACTCAACTCAGATGGATCACCCAATCCTTTCTCAACTCAGTCTATTTTAACTAGACTTCATCTTGCTCAGTGATTTTGTTTAAGCCTCGCCTAGCCGGAAAGTTTAAACTTACTACTCCATAAGTACTCTCGTCCAATATCTTTATGATTAGCTCACCTATAACAACATAAATGGTTGTTATACTGATGGACTAAAGTTGACCAAATTTAAAGCATAGTTCAATCGATATTAGGATTTCGATCCTACTTTTATATAAGTCATTAAGATGACGTTTTTAGAGTTACAAATGATTGCTAGAGGTTTGGGATTATTCATATCATAAAAAGTTCATAGTTCATAGTTTTAAGGGTTTAATTATGTTTTATTAAAAGATTATTATGGAACGAAAAAGTCTCTCTCTCAAGAGTTGCATTTATTAAAGATGTTGTTTACTTTATTTTACATTAATAGTAGTTTAAATTAAAACAATTATTGTTTACAACTAGTTATGAGTAGCTAAAATCATATATAACTAGGGTTAGGAAACTTAAAGTAGGGATGATGATAATAGATTCTTTTCATTAAAATCTTCTCACAAAGCGGTGATTATTGTGTATAAAGGATCTTGCGTATATATTATTTTTTAAATGGTTGCAAACATTAAGAACTTGACCGTATTCTAACTTGCTTCACAAAAAAAAGTTAAGATTAGGAAAAAGGATCATTAACATGGATATGGGGCTACCAACCTTCATCTAATAACTTGAGCTTGAGAGATTATAGCTAACATGATCTTTTGATGAATCAACAAATTAATTTGAAACCCAAGTGTTGGCAAGAACTTAGGGTGATACTTTTTTAATTGGGTCGAGATGCTTTAGGAGACTTATAAATTCGTCAAATTTTCATAATGAACACTCCTGAATGATTTAATAAAAATTATCTTTTTGAGTTCTGATATCTAAGAACTATACACCTAGTTTGTCTCTTATTATATGTATTAAAATTTAACTAGTTAAAATAGTTAATAGTTCTCTTAAAACTCCTAATTTTCTATAGTAGTTGGCAATTAGAATTTCATTAGCAAGTTATAAATATTTCTAAAAAACGACCTCTTTATTCCTATTTAAGGGTGTGATTTGGGCGATAGTAAATTATTTATACAAAAAGAATTTTAGTTTTTTACTGCTAATTTCTTTTAAAAAGACAAAAATTCAAAAGAGGAAAAACATTTATCTCATACTCTTTTTTTTTTATCAAAAAAACATCTCTGAAAAGGAAAAAAAATCAATAATTTTCAACTTTTGGTTGCATAGTTATCACAAAAAAAATATCATATAAAAATATATTTAACTATTTAACCAAAAATGATTTTTGTTTTTTTGTTCTATTTTTCTTTTAAAATTTTTTTATCTAACCGTGAATAAATTGGATAGTATCTCTAAAAAGGAAAAAAAATCAATAATTTTCAGATTTTGGTTGTAGAATTGTCGTAGCTAAATATTATATAGACATATGTTTCATTATTTATCCAAAAATGAATTTAGTTTTTTTTGTGCTAATTTTCTTTCAAAAACCAAAATTCAAAAGAGGAAAACTATTTATCTCATTGTGTTTCGAAAAAACTTATACTAGTTAACTAGTATATATTTATTGAATAGTATCTCTAAAAGGAAAAAACATAAATAATTTTTTTGTTTTGATTGCAGAGTTGTCACTTTAATAAACTTACCTTTAGAAGAGATATGAACTCTACAAGTCTTAAAGTGCGCAGTGCACTGACCTATAAATTCTTCATACAATCTCTAGAGTTAAAATACACAATCTAGTCTCATCTCTTTGTTCAGAACAAGTCATATACGTGAAGTAGACATCTTTTTTCAGAAAAAAAAAACTTTATGTTGCTTGACCTCAAATATTAATAGTTTTGACATTGCATCCTTTTTTATTTGGTTCTTTAGAATGTCAATTCATATGGAGATACTCCATTGTCCTTATTGTGACAAAATTGTTTGTGGTTATCAAGAACTATTGACTCATGATTGTGGTTATCAAGAACTATTGAATCATGTTCAATCTCATCAAATACACCAATCACAGGAGATGTACACTGTAGAGGGTTCAAACATACTTAGTGTACAATTATCAAAACCTTCAGAATCGGTCCAACATGTAAAAACCAAGAGAAACAAAAGAGTTGATTCACAATCAACACCATCACCACCAATATTTAATCCTAGCTGAGTTAGAGGCAATGATAGTCATACAGATTTGCATGTAAACCAACAGCTACCACTGTCTCTACCACCACCACCATCCTCATCAGATAGGTGAAGTTGTCCTCTTTTTAGGTAACCTTTTTATGTTGTTTGAACTCAAATATTAACATTTTTTTATCTTGCTTCCTTTTCCATATATTTCTTTAATGAATGTCGGCTCATCTACCGTTGGTCCATTGTCATATATGTGACAAAAGTGTTCGTGGCTATCAAGTATACATGAATCATGTTCTATCACATCCTTTCAACAATGAATGGAGATAGACGTAGTACAAGGTTCAAACAGCCTAAGTGCACCATTACCAACACCTTCAGAATCAGTCCAACATGCAAGAACCATGTTGATGTCTCCACCACCATCCTCATATGGTGCCCGCTTGATTGAAGGTAATGATGACGGGAAAATCGTGCATACAAATTTTAAACTACCAACACCACCACCACCACCACCCTCTTATCGCGCCAGCTCAATGAGAGGAAACATTGATAGCAGAGATGTGAATACAAACCGACAACTACTACCACCACTAACATCATACTCTCTCACTTAGAGGAAATGATAATAACATAGGTGTGCAAGCAGACCAGTAACAACGAAATGCTTCATCCGACAACAAGGACCTATGTACGAGGTTTAAATTTAATAGTTATTGATCAAAATGGAACCCCTCCTTTGTATTTGAAGGACCACATATAAAGGAGATAAATTTTTCTATTTTTGATAGATCTGATCCATATTGATTGAAATTCAAACCTCAACTAATTTGTGATAATGAAACTAGTGAGGTGGAACTAAGCTTAAAGCTTTAAGGCCAATTGTATCCATATCTAAAACATTTTTTTAGTATTTGTTAATCCGTATATTATTTTGAACCACTAATTTTTTGGATATTCTAGTTAATGTTTTCTCCTTATTTACAAAGTCTCATTCCCCTTGAAAATTTTAGTATGACATTTCTTGCCGTCATTGATATTATTTTTGTGTGTGTTATCACTATAAACTAAAATCTAATGCCCTATATATTGGTACAATTCACTCTATAATTGTACGCATCACATAATATATTGTTCTAAAATAGATAAAGTGTTGTTTAATCAAATAGAAGTCACAAGAATGTTGGTTAGTGGTACTTTATATAATCATAACTAAAATAAAAGATGTAGTTAGACTGAACGAGATTGAGTTATAATTTTTTAATGGCATGGATATTAATGATATTGTTTCAAAATAAAATATCTCATTTTTTATGAAGGAAAACAAATGACTTACCCTAAGCATTTACTCTGTCAACAATTATTATGATCTTAGTTCTAAATTCAATTTTATGTATGAACTTAAACAAATTATTAAATAAAAACTAGCATTACAAGAAAAAAAAATTCCTTTGAATTTTGATGGAACCCATAAAAAGTTGACGTGTCGGAAACTTTCCTGATGGACTTCCCATAAATAAATACCATATTTCTTATGATATTTCAATGAAAACTTTAGCTGAAGTTTCTTTTAGTAGTGTATTATACAACAATTGTTTTACTTTTTTGTCAAAAATTCACATTTTCAAGATTTATTTGACCTCAAATGTTTTTTTATTCAATTAGGAACTGCTCCAATATCCTTTTTGTATAATGACCCTGAAGGTTAATTTTTTTTTATATATAAAATGACCATTTTACCCCTCCCGAGAGTTGCCCCGAGTAGGTTTGGCTGATATCCAAAGTTGGTTTGGTCAAATTCTTGTTAAGCTTTGGTTTTTGGAAAAATTTGAATTTTAAAGGCTTAAGTTGTCGAAATGTGATTTTTGAGGTCATTCGGAGTTTCATAAGATGGATGGGATTTCCGTCAATTCCATTAGCTCCGGAATCTCAAATTTGGTCTAGGAGGGTTGACGGAATCAATTTTGGGGCTATATCGTGGATTTGAGGTCTTAAGTTTGAAAAATTGTGAAATTTTGATCATAGGATTGACTTTGGTCAACATTCGGAGATTAGATGCTCGAATTTTGATTCCGACAACTCCGTTGGATTCAGATGATGGTTTTTGGTCTAGGGCTGGCCCTGGTTGAACTTTTAGAGGTCCTGGGCATTTTTTGAATTGTTGAGGCTTAAGTTAGTTTTGTTGTGCTTTATCGGGTTTTGGGTCAAGGAGACCTCGAATCCGAATTTTGAAAGTTCCATTGAGTCCGGAACGTCGAATTTAGTAGGATTGCATATTTGGTTTGTGTGCTCGGGGTTTGAACGAATCCCGAGGGTCCATTCGGAGACTTGTGAAAGTGCTGAAATTGTTGTTATCTGGTGCCTGTATTTTGACCTCCGTGTTTGTAGAGGGTCACTGGCGCGTTCGCGGAGGTGGACCTGTTTGGTCGCTGCATTCGCAGAGTGATGCCCGCTTTCACAGAGGGCCGTGAGTTGGTCTCCGCGTTTGCATGCTAAGTCAGCCGCGTTCGCGGAGGTCATTTTTTACCTGAAGAGTGTTAAGTCCGGATTTTTCCCATTTCCTCCATTTTTAACATTTTGGAGCTCTCTTGGGCAATTTTTGAAGAGGCTTTTCTTGTAAATCAGTGTGGATACGTGATTTTAACCCTTGGACTTGATTACCCATTGATTTAAACATGATTTTAACTTGGAAATTGGGTTTCTAAAGTGAGATTTTTGGGGGTTTTGATGGAACTCCGAATTTGTGATAAATTGGTGATTGTGGGCTGGTTTTGATTCCGTTTTCAAAATGGTTTTCACTAATGTTTTTCTAAAGCTTTGAGGATCACTTTCATGTAAGAATTTCTGGATTCAAGCCTCGTTTTTTAAATTGGATTTTTGGATTGTTTTACCTTTTCTTACTGAATTTCGTGTTCTTGGCATTTTTAGACCTGAATTGTGATTGGATTTCATAATTTGAATAGATTGTGTTGCTTTGGATTGCTTTCGGAAGGGAAAAGCTTCGGTTGTTGATTGATTGCGAATTCGATTAGGGCAAGTGAACTCGTAAAACCTTGTGAATCTCTTAGAATTTTGACTTCCTTTCTTGATTGTGTTGGGGAGTAATGTGATTGAGGTATAGGTGAATTCTTGTATGAATCAACCTACAATTTAACCGTCGGGGTTAATAAATTGGCTTTGTATGCTAAAGTGTTAGGCCAAAGTGTGATGGGCCATGAACTTGATATTGTTGTGTAATTGATGAATTTCCATGATAGTCTTGATGTGATTGTGAACATGATGAAAATGTATTTTGCTCATTGTGGATTATGGGACTAGACTTGAAAAATCTTGCTTAGTGATTGATCCTATTGTTGATGAAAGGAGTAGTGAAATGGAGACTAAGCAATCGATCTTGTTATAAATGATGTATTTGATGATGTTGATATATTGTCGATAGTATGATGTGATTTGCATTGATATGAATTGCATTGTGATTGTGAGCACTATCATTCTTCTCATTATTTGTGTGAACATGCTTGTGTGCATTGGTTCTGGAAACACTATGATGAGACACTTTGATGATTATGTCGATGGGAAATGGTTCCGGCTTGTGATGATTATGCCGATGGGAAATAGTTTCGGCGATTGATGATTATGCTGAGGGGAAATGGTTCCAGCGGATACATGGTCCATGTGTGGCCCCCATGGGTTCCGGTCTGAGATTCAGTGAATGTGTATGGTAGGACAGACATGCATTACTTTACTTGTCATTGCATTATATTGTCTGATCCTTGTGATTGTGGTGTTATATTTATGCCTTGTGACTCTGTATTGATATATTGATACTGAGATGAGTTCTTTCATTGATATTGTTGAGCTGTTGTTGACTGTTGTATTATTTGAACTGTGGATTGGAATCATTTAGGTTGGCTGATTTCTGTGAAGGTTGTAGTTATTGGAGGTTCGGTTGGAAGTCAGGGTTTCGTGATTCTTTTAGATTTGCCTCATTTTATTAGTTGATTTGCTGGGCACCGTGTTGTTTGGTACTCATCCTTGCTTCTACCCTTGTGTAGGTACCGAGCCCGGACCGTGATCTAGTACTCTCTTTTCTTTCTCCGAGGCTTTTTGAGGACTTCTGAGAGGTAGTTGTTTGATGCTGGCAATCCTCTTGCCTTTTTTACTTTTCGCTTTGTTTCTATTTGAGATACAAGGATTTGAGACCTGTACTTTCCTTTAACTTCTATAATAGTGGGTTGTACATGTGACAACCACTCTTTGGTTGGTTTTTGTTAAGTTGAAAGACTTCCGCTTGTTTTTTCTCTTCTTTATTTATTCTTATTTTCCGTATTGTTGGGTTTAGGCTGACTTGTCCTGATGGGATTGGACAAGTGCCATCACATCCGATTTTTGGGTCGTGGCAAATGGTATCAGAATCCAAGTTTCATAGGTCTCATGTGTACAAGCTATGTCTAAGTTGAGTCTCGAGGATCGATACGGAGACGTATGCACTTATCTTCGAGAGGCTATGAGGACTGTTAGGAAACTTCCTTCATTTCATTCTTTCTTATCGTGCGTGGTTATTATCGCTTGTGCTGAGTGTCGTGTGTTGTTTGGATAGATGTCGAGGACCAGAGCTTCTATTTCGAGCGATGGAGGGGAGGCAGTCCCCGAGACAGTGGTTGAAGCCCCAGTCAGAGGTCGGGGTATAAGAGTTGGGGGCTGTACTCTTGGAGCAGCACGTGGGAGAGGCCGTGCTCGTGGAGCAGCACCTGCTAGAGGTCATGGTAGAGAGGCTTCCCCAGAGCCACAGATTGAGGTTGGCGAGGGTCAGGCTCCTCCAGGATTCTCAGCACCGTTCTTTTAGGAGACCTTATTGAGGATGTTGGGAGTTATGGAGGATTTTACTCAGGGTGTTGTAGGCACGCCACAGGGTTCGCAGACTAGAGCAGGGGTATAGACCCCATAGCAGCATCAGGGTCCAAATATTTAAGATCAGGTGGGTCAGCCACCGTTGGTTCCCGCGCCAGCTGTAGGTGCACAGGATGATCCGGATGTAGTTCTGATAGTGGAGGACCAGAAGTGTTATGAGAGGTTTCAAAGGATGAAACCACCCCAGTTTCAGGGTGGTAAGAGTGAGGATGCTTATAAGTTTCTAACTTTGTGCCATGAGATGCTTGGGGCGATGAGGATGGTAGATGCGACGGGTGTTCGTTTTGTTGCTCTCGAGCTCCGTTGGCCAGCAGGGAGTGGTAGAGGTCTTGGGCGGAGTCCATGCACTTTCTCCAGTGTTTTTCATGATCATTTTATTCCTTTGAGTGTGCGTGAGGAGAGCAGGCTGAGGTTTGAGGGTTTGACTCAAGGTAGCATGTCAATTGCGGAGTACGAGGTGTATTTCTCTCAATTGTCTCGTCATGCGACGTCTGTGGTTCCAAATGAGGCGGAGAGGGTCCGCAGATTTTTGAGAGGGTTAACTTTCACGATCAGATCATATGTGTTTAGATCATCCCGTGAGGGTGATTCCTTCCAGTCCATTGTGAGTATCGCCAGAGAGGCAGAGTTGTTGGTTCCAGAGGAGTTTGGGGATTCCAAGAGGGCCCGTTCTAGTGGCCAATTTTTTGGTGCCTCATCTGGAGGCAGAGGTTCTCAGAGATGTGGTACTTCTTTTCACCACCAGAGGCCGGTACATGCTTCCATGCCAGCGGCCGAGGGTGGACAAGTGTCCCGTGGGTCTCACAGTTCTGGAAAGAGTGGCCGTGGTACTTCGTCTGGTTCATAACAGCAGATCACTGTTCTGGGGTCTTGTTATACTTGTGGGGATCTGGGTCAACTGATGCGAAAGTGTCCTCTTCAGACTCATTCAGGGCCCCATCGTACTTACTCAGCAGCTCCAAAGAGAGATCCAGCGCCTCCGGCTAGAGGTCGAGGTAGGGTTCAGATAGCAGGTAGAGGCGGCAGAGCTTCGAGTAGTGGTGTTGTGGCACAGCATGGAGGTTGAGGTGTGGCTCAGACAGGAGGTGGTATAGGAGCCCAGTGTTATGTTTTTCCGGGGAGGCCTGAGGATGAGTCTTCTGATGCAGTCATCACTGGTATTGTCCCAGTCTACCATCAAAATGCATCTATATTATCTGATCTAGGGTCTACTTTCTCCTATGTGTCTACCTAATTTGCGTCTGAGTTTGATTTGATTTTTTATCGTATGCCTGTGCCTGTGCATATTTCTACACCCGTGGGTGAGCCTTTAGTGGTGGATCAAGTGTATCGATCCTGTCCTATTTCTTTGGCTGGGTACGACACTTGGGTGGACTTTATTATTCTGGGGATGGTAGATTTTGATGTGATTTTGGTATGGATTGGCTTTCTCCCGATCATGTGATTCTGGATTGTCTTGCTAAGACTATCACTCTAGCGATGCCTGGTGTTCCGAGGGTAGAGTGGAAGGGTACTAGTGGTTCTTACCCTAGTAAGGTGATCTCCTACATCCGATCACAAAGGTTGATTGATAGAGGGTGTTTGTCCTATTTGACTTTTATTCGGGATACTAGTGTTGAGTCACCTCCCATGGAGTCCATTCATGTGGTTCGGGAGTTTGCTAATGTGTTTCCTACTGATCTTCCTGGTGTTCCTCCGGATAGGGACATTGATTTTGCTATTGACTTGGAGCCGGGCACTAAGCCCATCTCTATTGCCCCGTATCGTATGGCTTTAGCTGAGTTGAAGGATCAGTTGCAAGACTTGTTGAGCAAAGGGTTTATTCTCCCTAGTATGTCACCTTGGGGAGCACCGGTTCTCTTTGTTAAGAAGAAATATGGCTCTATGAGGATGTGCATTGATTATAGGCAATTGAACAAGGTAACTATTAAGAACAAATATCCTCTTCCTCGCATTGATGATTTGTTTGATCAGCTTCAGGGTGCCACATTTTTTTCTAAGATTGACTTGAGGTCCAGGTATCACCAGTTGAAGATTAGGCCATCGGATATTCCTAAGACAACTTTTCGGACTCGTTATGGCCACTACGAGTTCTTAGTGATGTCTTCTGGGTTGACTAACGCTCCTACTGTGTTTATGGAGTTGATGAACGGAGTGTTTCATCCGTACTTGGATTCCTTCGTGATCGTGTTCATTTATGAAATTCTGATATATTCCCGAACCGAGGAGTATCATGTCTGTCACCTGAGATTGGTGCTTCAGACTTTGAGGGAGCATAAGTTGTATGCCAAGTTCTCCAAGTGTGAGTTTTGGCTTGATTCTGTGGTATTTTTGGGACATGTGGTGTCCAAGAAGGGGATTAGAGTCGATCCGGCCAAGATTGAGGCAGTTAAGGGCTAGACAAGACATACTTCTCCTACCGAGATTTGGAGCTTTGTAGGGTTGGCAGGCTACTACAGACGGTTTGTGCAGAGCTTCTCTACTATTGTAGCGCCATTGACTAAATTGACTCAGAAGACTGTAGATTTTCATCGGTCCGATGAGTGTGAAGCGAGCTTTCAAAAGCTCAAGACTTTGTTGACCTCAGCTCCTGTATTGACTTTGCCCGAGGAGGGTGTGAGTTTTACCGTATATTGTGATGCCTCCAGAGTCGGTTTGGGAGGTGTATTGATGTAGAAAGTGAAGGTTATTTCCTAGGCTTCTAGACAGTTGAAGGATCATGAGAAGATCTATCCTACTCACGATCTAGAGCTTGAAGCGGTGGTGTTTGTGCTTAAGCTATGATGGCATTACTTGTATGGAGTTCATTGTGAGGTTTTCACCGATCACCGGAGTCTTCAATACATTTTTAGTCAGAGGAATTTGAACTTGAGACAACGCAGATGGCTTGAGTTACAGAAGGACTATGATATGACCATTATGTACCATCCTGGGAAGGTCAATGTGGTGGCCGATGCTTTGAGTAGGATGTCTCCTAGTATGGGAGTCTCGCCGCAATTAGTGTTAATATGAGGCCCTTGGCTAGAGATGTTCAGAAGTTAGCCAACATTTTTGTCAGGTTGTAGGTTTCTGAGGAGAGCAGTGTTTTGATTACGTTCATTAAGGCCCGTTCTTCCTTAGTTGAGCAGATTTGTGAGCGCCAATTTGAGGATGAGAAGTTATGTCTCATTCGAGACATGGTGATGAGAGGTGAAGACAAGGAGGCTGCACTTGATTCTGATGGTGTTTTGAGGATTGGAGGTCGGATTTGTGTGCCCAAGGTGGATGAGCTTATTAGAATAATTCTAGAGGAGGCCCATTGTTCTAGATATTCTATCCATCCAGGGACAGCGAAGATGTATCATGATCTGAGTCAGCATTACTGGTGGTGTGGTATGTAGAGGGATATTGCAGACTTTGTATCTTGATGTTTGACCTGTCAACAGGTCAAGTGTGAGCACCAGTGGCCCATAGGTGTGTCTTAGAGGATGCCCATCCCTACTTGAAAGTGGGAGTGGATCACTATGGACTTTGTTATGGGTTTACCCACCACCGTGGGTGGTTATGATTCTATTTCGGTGGTTGTTGATAGACTGACTAAGCCCGCTTATTTCATTCTAGTTTGGGTGAAGTATACAGCGGAGAAGTTAGCCCAGCTCTACATCAGTAAGATTGTTAGACTTCATGGGGTGCCAATATTTATAGTCTCGGATCGGGGTTCTTTGTTCACCTCGCATTTCTAGAGAGCTTTACAGCATGGGCATGATATGAGCACAGCCTTTCACCGTCAGACAGATGGTCAGTCTGAGCGGACGATTAAGGTGATTAAGGATATGCTTTGTGCTTGTGTGATTGACTTTGGCGCTAGGTGGGATCAGCATTTTCCCCTAGCGGAGTTTGCCTACAACAACAACTATCAATCCAGCATTCAGATGGCCCCTTTTGAGGCATTTTATGGCAGACGGTGCAGATCGCCGATTGGATAGTTTGATTCGGCAGAGATGGATTCCTTAGACACTTACTTGCTTAGAGATGCCATGGATCAGGTTCGTGTGATTCTGAGTAGACTGTTGACTGCTCAGAATCGGCAAAAGAGTTATGTCGATCAGAGAGTCTGAGACCTAGCATTCATGGAAGGAGATCATGTTTGGCTCCGAGTGTCACCCATGAATGGTGTTATGCGATTCAAAAAGAAGGGCAAGCTTAGCCCTAGATTCGTTGGCCTTTTTTAGATCTTAGACCGGATGAGTCGCATGTGATTACACTCTATTCTGTGGAATTGGGTCCTGATTTGACTTATGAGGAGGAGCCTACAGCCATTCTCGATAGACAGATCCGTAAGCTTAGAACCACGGAGATTGCTTCAGTGAAGGTGCAGTGGGGTCACAGTTCAGTTGGAGAGGCTACCTGGGAGTCCGAGTCTGACATGCGTCCCATATATCCTTAGCTTTTCGAGGCTTCAGGTACTTTCTTTTACTTTATGTTCAAGGACGAGCATGGGTTTTAGTGGTGGATGTTATTTCCGTCGATTCCATCAACTTCGGAATGTGAAATTTGGTCTAGGAGAGTTCACGAAATCAGTTTTGGGGTTATTCGTGGATTTGAGGTTTTAAGTTGGAAAAATTATGAAATTTTTATCATAGGATTGACTTTGGTCAACATTCGGAGATCAAATGCTCGAAATTTGATTCCGACATCTCTGTTAGATTCGGGGGATGATTTTTGGCCTAGGGGTGGCCTTGGTTGAATTTTTAGAGATCCCGAGCTTGTTCTGAGTTGTTGAGGCTTAAGTTAATTTTGTTATGCTTTATCGGGTTCCCGGTCAAGGAGACCTCAAATCCGAATTCCGACGATTCCATTGAGTTCGGAACATCGAATTTAGTAGGGTTGCATATTTGGTTTGTGTGCTCGGGGTTCCGAACGAATACCGAGGGTCCATTCGGAGACTTGTGAAAGTGCTGAAATTGTTGTTATCTGGTGCTTATATTTTGACCTCCGCGTTCACGGAGGGTCATTGGCATGTTCGGGAAGGTGGACCTGTTTGGTCTCCACGTTCGTGGAGTGATGCCCGCGTTTGCGGAGAGGGTTCTGCGTTCGCGGAATACTATATTGCTGGTCTCCACGTTTGCGGGCTAAGTCAGCCGCGTTCACGGAGGTCATTCTTGACCTGAACAGTGTTAAGTCGGGATTTTTCCCATTTCCTCCATTTTTAACATTTTGGAGCTCTATTGGGCGATTTTTGAAGAGGCTTTTCTTGTGAATCAGTGTGGGTACGTGATTTTAACCCTTAGCTATGATTACCCATTGGTTTAAACATGATTTTAACTTGGAAATTGGGTTTTTAAAGTGAGATTTTTAGGGGTTTTGATGGAACTCCGAATTTGTGATAAATTGGTGATAGTTGGCTAGTTTGGATTCCGGCGATTGATGATTATGCAGATGGATACATGGTCCATGTGTGGCCCCCATGGGTTCCGGTCTGAGATTCAGTGAATGTGTATGGTAGGACAGACATGCATTACTCTACTTGTCATTGCATTATATTGTCTGATCCTTGTGATTGTGGTGTTATATTTATGCCTTGTGACTCTGGGATTGATATATTGATACTGAGATGAGTTCTTTCATTGATATTGTTGAGCTGTTGTTGACTGTTGTATTATTTGAACTGTGGATTGGAATCATTTAGGTTGGCTGATTTTTGTGAAGGTTGTAGTTATTGGAGGTTCGGTTGGAAGTCAGGGTTTCGTGATTCTTTTAGATTTGCCTCATTTTATTAGTTGATTTGCTGGGCACCGTGTTGTTTGGTACTCATCCTTGCTTCTACCCTTGTGTAGGTACCGAGCCCGGACCGTGATCTAGTACTCTCTTTTCTTTCTCCGAGGCTTTTTGAGGACTTCTGAGAGGTAGTTGTTTGATGCTGGCAATCCTCTTGCCTTTTTTACTTTTCGCTTTGTTTCTATTTGAGATACAAGGATTTGAGACCTGTACTTTCCTTTAACTCCTGTAATAGTGGCTTGTACATGGACAACCAGTCTTGGGTTGGTTTTTGTTAAGTTGAATGACTTCCGCTTGTTTCTTCTCTTCTTTATTCATTGTTATTTTCCATATTGTTGGGTTTACGCTGAGTTTTCCTGGTGGGATAGGATAAGTTCCATCACACCCAGTTTTTGGGTCGTGACATTTTGTTACCAAATTTTTCTCGACTATCAAATATTCAATATGTCATTCAATTAGTATCCAATAAATCATCAACATGAAGAGATACACATAATAAAAGGTTGAAATAGACCTCGTATAGCATTAGTAAGATGTTCACTGGAACTACCATTCTTTTCATGTTCGATTATTTACAACCGCTTTTACCAAAATATTTACGTAAACTAGCGTCAACAATTGCATCTGTTAGCCAAATGAAGCATGTTTGGCGTGCAAGTGTAATAATTATAAACCAAAATGGGAATCTCTTTTGAGTTAAAAAGTCCATACATTTATGTGTTCAATTTTCTTATTAGAGAAAGCCTTGATACATCTTAGTCTTCTAATGTTGATCATGGAATTAATATGGATGTATGCCATAGTAGAATGTTTGATGTATTGAGTGTACATGTGTATGACTATATATATATAAGATAAAGTACTTGTGAATTACATTATTACATACATTCATTTTTTAATGAAATACTTATCCTAGGGAATTAAAAAGGGGTTGGTGATGCTTACTTAATCATTATGATTCATCACTTTACTCATTGTACTAATCCTTTTGAATGCTATCATTGATTCCTAAGTTGTTTCATATCTCTACTTGAATCACCCACTTCTCATGTTTAGTTAACGCGATATTATGTTAGCTTTCTTTACATATGATTTGCTATTAGTTTCATTGTATTAAGTTATAGTAGATGTTCTATGCCTAGTTCTGGTATAAGATTTGATATATGATTTTCTCTCGAACTTTATTCAAATGTTATAATATTTACCTTTCTCTTGTAGCTTCCGTTTGCGGGAGCAGTAGAGAGATCAATATGATGTCTGCTGACTTAAGGAAGTTGTCTGACCCACAGAAAGAGTTGGAGGCGGCTGAGCACTATTTATAGTATGCTCTGCAAAATATTTATTTATTAAAAAATTATGATTTTACTTTGTGGGTAGATGTTTAATTGCATGTCTTGGCTACACACATTCGGAACATGATAAAGAATTTCAGATTAAAGTAGTTTTATGTAATACTCATAGGTATAGAAATTGTTTGACTTATAAAATATAAAAATCACTACTTTTCTAGGGCTAATATTTCTACTTTGAGAAAAAGAATGAATTTAGCTAACATGGAGTGAAATAGTCTTATTATTACTATGATTCATTTCTTTTGTTGGATAAAATTTTTCGAATTAAAAGGCTTACAATATTGCTTCAATCTTAAAAGTTTCTCTTTGGAAGAACAATAAAAGATTTATGCCTAAATACCCAGATTATATCCTAATCCCAAACCCCAACCCAGTCTTATGATTATTTCACCAAACCAGGATTTTTCTACTATCAAGTCAAGTCAAACCCTCCCCTGAATTCACAACCACAGATTCTAAGGCCTAAGAATCGAAACATCAAGTTAGGGGAGTTACTTACCTTTACGGAGGATTCTGACGAAAAACTGATGAAAATCACCCTAGGTTGCCTTTGCACTTCCCCAAAACATTCCTACGTAGAATTGGTGCTTTTGGGGAATTTTCTGCATTTCTAGTGACTTACCCCGCCATAGCGATCTAATCCTACTATAGCATCACCGTTGTAGCGGAAATTAATTTGGCTACTTTAGCGGTATATCACCCGCTATAGCAGCGTGCATGAGACACAAACTTAGAAATCCTCCCAAATTAGTATATTTCACAACACACCTTCAAACCTTGACATTCCAAATAGTTCCCTTTATGTAAAGTTCGGTATTAGGAGTTCTACTTACCCGAATTCACTTTCAAAAATTCCTATGTATTTCATAATGTCTTAGTAAAAATGTAAACAAACTCAACTCAAATGGATCACCCAATCCTTTCCTTGAATTACCCTAGACTTCATCTTGCTCAGTGATTTTGTCTAAAGCCTAGCCTAGCCTGAAATTTTCAACTTACTACTCCATAAGTACTCTCATCCAATATCTTTATGATTAGCTCACCTATAACAACAGAAATGGTTGTTTTACTGATGGACTAAAGTTGACCAAATTTAAAGCATAGTTCAATCGATATTAGGATTTCGATCCTACTTTTATATATGTCATTAAGATGACGTTTTTAGAGTTACAAATGATTGCTAGAGGTTTGGGATTATTCATATCATAAAAAGTTCATAGTTCATAGTTTTAAGGGTTTAATTATGTTTTATTAAAAGATTATTATGGAACGAAAAAGTCTCTCTCTCAAGAGTTGCATTTATTAAAGATGTTGTTTACTTTATTTTACATTAATAGTAGTTTAAATTAAAACAATTATTGTTTACAACTAGTTATGAGTAGCTAAAATCATATATAACTAGGGTTAGGAAACTTAAAGTAGGGATGATGATAATAGATTCTTTTCATTAAAATCTTCTCATAAAGCGGTGATTATTGTGTATAAAGGATCTTGCATATATATTATTTTTTAAATGGTTGCAAACATTAAGAACTTGACCGTATTCTAACTTGCTTCACAAAAAAAAGTTAAGATTAGGAAAAAGGATCATTAACATGGATATGGGGCTACCAACCTTCATCTAATAACTTGAGCTAGAGAGATTATAGCTAACATGAGCTTTTGATGAATCAAAAAATTAATTCGAAACCCAAGTGTTGGCATGAACTTTGGGTGATATTTTTTTAATTGGATCGAGAGGCTTTAGGAGACTTAAAAATTCGTCAAATTTTAATAATGAACACTCCTGAATGATTTAATAAAAATTATCTTTTTGAGTTATGATATCTAAGAACTATACACCTAGTTTGTCTCTTATTATATATATTAAAATTTAACTAGTTAAAATATTTAATAGTTCTCTTAAAACTCCTAATTTTCAATAGTAGTTGGCAATTAGAATTTCGATAGCAAGTTATAAATATTTCTAACAAACGACCTCTTAAATCCAATTTAAGGGTGTGATTTGGGCGATAGTTAATTATTTATACAAAAAGAATTTTAGTTTTTCAGTGCTACTTTTCTTTTAAAAAGACAAAAATTCAAAAGAGGTAAAACATTTATCTCATACTTTTTTTAAAACAAAAAGACATCTCTAAAAAGAAAAAAAATCAATAATTTTCAACTTTTTGTTGCATACTTATCACAATTAAATATCATATAAAAATATGTTTAACTATTTAACCAAAAATGATTTTTGTTTTTTAGTGCTAATTTTCTTTTAAAAAATTTTCAAAAGAGGAAAATATTTTATCTAACCGTGAATAAATTGGATAGTATCTCTAAAAAGGAAAAAAATCAATAATTTTCAGATTTTTGTTGCAGAATTTTCATAGTTAATAACTATATGGACATATGTTTCATTATTCATCCAAAAATGAATTTAGTTTTTTTAGTGCTAATTTTCTTTCAAAAACCAAAATTCAAAAGAGGAAAAATATTTATCTCATCGTGTTTAGAAAAAACTTATACGAGTTAACAAGTTTATATTTATTGAATAGTATCTCCAAAAGGAAAAACCATAAATAATTTTCTTGGTTTGATTATAGAGTTGTCAGTTTAATAGACTGTCACGACCCGATTTCTCGAGTCATGATGGCGCCTATCGAACCACCAGTAGGTAAGCCAAACCCGATCCCGGAACTTAACAGTGATAGGACTGTGGGTGGAAACTAACATCAACTATGCAGAAGCATAAACAAAGGAACACACAAGGGAAAGGCGGAAGCGAAACCAACTATATAAAACAAAAAGATACCGCCAAGAACCTGGAAGTCACAAGTACAGAACTACTAACAAGAGTACAAGTCCCAAAAGTGCCCACAAAAACTAGACTGTCTCATAAACAAAAGATAAGCCAAAATATATCAACAAATGGAGACAGGTAACCTAGAACGCCATGTGTTCACCCTCGTCTCTGAAACAGACTACTGCAGGCTCGAACTCAACGCTGATAGCTGGTGCTCGGACCTGCATCACGAAAATAGATGGAGAGTGTACCATGAGTACCAAAACAACACGTACCCAGTAGACATCAAAGGGCGACTGAGCAAGAAAGGTAAACACAGACAGAAAGGATAGAATCAACACAAACAAAGGTCAAGCGAATAAGAAAAGAAGCACACGAGCACACCGAAGCAAAACTAAGTACAACTAAACTAAACCTAACTGGACCCCATAAGCCCATAAGGTACACTCATGCACAAGTTTAAATAAAACCCGAACGGATCCCCATAAGCCCGACAGGTACACAGAAGAGCTAGATCTACGGAACCAAAGGAAGCCAACTCCGAACCGGAAAATCAGTCATCTCCAACTCAGCCAACAAGCAAGCCCAACTTTCCAAATCAACTCACCTAATGTGCTAACACTCCGAGGGCCCTGTCCCAAGCCAGAAAAGTGTTGTAGCGGGTACGATGACCCCTCCAATATTCTGACATCCAACTGCCCAATGGGCTATCACTCCGGGGACCGTGTCCCAAGCCAGACGAGTGAGCCTTCTAACACTCCGGGGATCCTATCCCAAGCCAGACGAGTGCACAGGGCATACCAACTCCGAAGAGAACCTTAATTGACTTATATCCAATTGCCTTGCCGACTGACACTCCGGGGGCTTTGTCCCAAGCCAGACAAGTGAGTCAGCAAACACTCTCGGGGCCCCTGTCCCAAGCCAGGCAGAGTGTATAAGGAAGGTCAACTCCATAAAGGATCTCAAATTCCAAGATAACGTGGATCGTCGTCCACTCCAAATCACACCCCAACACGAGCGTAACAACTTTAAGTCGTAGTGGATTGACGTCCACTGCCAATTACAACACCACAGAATCGAAATCGAAGCATTCAACCAGGAAGATACCACGCCTTCAACAACACATCAGCATCGCTGAAAAAGAGGGAGACAACACAGAAGGATCACGAGTACTACAAGGCTAAAACTAAAATCAACTATCAAACCCAAGTCAGCTATATCGGTCTACAAGGACCTAGTCCATCCGAATTGACGTCGGATACATAGTAAAACCAACCAGGTACATGAGTCTAAGTCAACAATAATCTACCCTAAACTCAGGCAAAAGATATATTTCAATACAATAAGCAACCAACCAGATAATCTGCATGCAACAACATATAAACAGCCCAACAGATAATTCACCACAATCGCCGATAAGCAACCCTTTTTGGTAACATGGTACTAACCCCAAAATATCCCGAAAATCAACCTAAAAGCGAGAATTCGGAGAAGAAGAACAGACATACTAGCTACCCAGCCCAGATTCACACAAATCATCATTCATTTACACATTCAAGCTCAATCTAAAAAAAGGGAAGTTGTAACCTACCAGAAAGCCGACCCAGCGTGCTCCAAATCACTCTAGCGGCCTTAGACAGCTGCCATGCTACCAAAAATAGAATCATGGCATCAGCACGGTCGTTCAGACACTAAAATCATCAAAATTGGAGACAGCCCAATTTCGGAGTCAAAATCAAGAAACGTGGGACCCGCTCCAGATTTTATGGAATTGACTCTGTGAAGAAGTCCCAAATCCTCCCCCAAGCCTGTGTTCAAAAATGGGACACCTATCGGGGCTCGGATCAGCTCCAGCAATGAAAACAAGAAATGCAAAACTTTACACAATTAGCTTAGGATAGCAACTTACGCCTCAAATTCATGGAAATCGACGAACACCCAACACTCTCTGAGCCAAGACCCACACAGCCAACGCAATTTCGAGCACTTGTGACTTCGAATCACCAAAAATCGACTTAAGATGAGAGAGATATGAATTTTTAAACTTCTGTTCAAATGAACCTCGACCTCAACTTATATAACCACTGCCAGTAGCTGCTGACCTCCGCGAACGCGGAGGGAAAACAAAAACCACTCTGCAAACGTGGCCTCGGGCCCGTGAACGTGAATGCTGAACCCTATCCACAAACACAGAGAAGAAGATCTCCACAGACCTCCGCGAACGCGGAGCCAAGTTCGCGAACGCGGAGAAGACAGACCCAAACCTCAGCGAACGCGGAGCCAATTCTGTGAACGTGGAGAAGGAATGGGTCTGCAACATCCGTTGTGCACCAAAACTCCGATGGGATGCTCGGGATTCGTTCAGAACCCCGTGCATGCAAACGAGATATGCTACCCTATCAAATTCGACGTTCCGGACTCAATGGCATACTCAGAATTTCCATACGAGGTCATTTTGACAAAAATTTGGTCCCACACCCAAAGTGCCATTTTACCGAACTCCACCGAGGTCCTCGGAATTAGCTCGAAAGCCTCAGGAATCGCACGAAAGGTCATTCTAGATCAAACTCGGCATTTTAGAACTAACCATGATGACGGAATTTTCATCTGAGTGCGTTTACCAACAAAGTTGAACAAGTCAAACTTATGCCAAATTTTGAAGGCTAAAGCGCCAAATGGCCCCAAAGTCACACCAAAAGCCTCGAGACCCGTGCCAATCATGCTACTTACCTAATTTGGCCACTCCGGAGCTGAGGAACCGTCAAAATTCCCTTCTGAGATTGTTTACCTTAGGTTATGACCGAAATCAACTTTTCAAGGTTCAAAAGCTCAAAAACAGGGAAATAGGTATAAAACCTAAAAGAACGACCAGACGACCGAACAGTCAGTGCCAGGAAGTTATAAATGACTTGGGGTCTCTACAGGAACGCTCTAAACGACATAAACAAGGCATTAACACGGAAATGACCTTGAGGGTCATTACAACATCCACTACTAAAAGGACTTTCCTCAGTGAAAGTAAGAGTCAAGAAGTACCTGAGGGCTCAAACAAGCTGAGGAACTGCTCCTGCATCTCCCACTCTGCCTCTCAGGTAGCCTCCTCGACTGGACGATGCCTCCAACGGACCTTCACCATAGGAATGGCTCTAGACTTCAGCTGCCTCACATCTCAAGCTAAAATAGCAACTGGCTCCTCAATATAGGCCAGGCGATCATCCAACTCAACGGCATCATATTGGAGCACATGAGACTCATCTGGAATATACCGGTGCAACATCAAAACATCAAAAACTGGATGAACGGCTGAGAATGTTGGAGGTAAAGCTAACTCATAGGCTACCTCACCAACTGTCCTCAGAATCTCAAAGGGCCCAATATACCTGGGGCTTAGCTTGCCCCGCCTCCCAAATCTCATCACGCTATTCATGGACGAAACTCGGAGGAACTCTCTATCATCAACGGCATATCTCAAAGGTTGACGCCTGCGATCTGCATAACTCTGTTGTTTACTCTGAGCCTTCCTAAGCCTATCCTGAATCAACCTCACGTTCTCTAAGGACTCCTGAAACAAGTTTGTACCACATGGCTAGGCTCCGTAGACTCAAACCAACCAACTGGAGTGCGACAACGTCTACCATACAAGGCCTCAAACACAGCCATCTGGATGCTAGAATTGTAGTTGTTGTTGTACGCAAACTCCGCCAAAGGCAAGAACTGGTCCCACTGGCCTCCAAAGTCTATGACACAGGCCCGCAACATATCCTCAAGAACCTGACTAGTACGCTCTAACTGGCCATCAGTCTGCGGTTGAAATGTTGTGCTAAGATCGACATGGGTGCCCAACTCTTCCTGAAACACCCTTCAAAAGCTGGAAGTGAACTGTGAACCCCGGTCTGAAATGATGGACACGGGCACACCATGAAGACGGACTACCTCCCTAATGTAGATACGAGCTAACCTCTCAGCACTGAAGGAGGTATGAACTGTGAGAAAGTGTGCTAACTTGGTCAATCGATCCACGATGACCCAAATGCTGCCAACACCTCTAGAAGTCCGAGGCAAGCCCATAATGAAATCCATAGTGATACGCTCCCACTTTCACTCCAAAACGGGTAACCTCTGCAACTTACCACCAGGCCTTAAATGTTCGGCCTTCACCTGTTGGCAACACAAGCAACGAGACACATAGCCTGAGATGTCCCTCCTGATACCTCTCCACAAGTAATGCTGCCTCAAATCACGATACATCTTAGTTGTGCCTGGATGGATAGAATATCTAAAATCATGGGCCTCGCTAAGAATCAACTGAATCAAGTCCTCAACTCTCGGAACACAAATCCGGCCAGAAAACCTAAACACCCCATCTGAATCTAAAGTAGCCTGCTCTACATCACCTTTCAAGACTCTATCTCTGAGTGCCCCCAAAGACTCATTCTCGAATTGACAGCTACGGATCTGATCAAGTAGAGATGACTGAACTCCCACATAAGCTAATGTAACACCTCGGGTTTAAAAAGGAAAGAATTTCAATTTTCTGGGAATTTCTGGTGCCAGTACCAACAGAGTCACCCACGACCTGTGGGCTAACCTACGAGCCATATTTTTGGCTTGTGATTGGCTGGTTCAGGTCCCTTAAAGTTTTCAAGTTTCAGTATCCAAGGTACGGAGCAGCAGGATGGGCTGTCATCCATTGTACGGACCGTAGATGGGTCACGTAGTTTAGACCCATACTTAGTGAAACTTTCCAGGCCTAAAGTCAAACCTACGGTGGCCATGTACGAACCATAGGACGAACCACAGACCGTACATAGGCTTCGTCGTTAGAAGGCCCAAAGTTGAACCTTCTGAATCTATCTACGGAGGAACAGGACGGTCCGTAGGTTGACTTACGGACCGTTGGTCGAACCTTAGGTGGGCCCCGACAGTTATATTTTAAGGGTTTTTTGGTGTTTTCCCTAAATATTTAACTTCTAATCTAAGTCGATTTTGCCCTTAACCTAGATCCTATATAAACTTTTTAAGTCTAATTCTACCCATTCCAAATCATTCCCAAAACTCTCCCCTCTCAAAATAATTCTCTCTCTAGAATTTAAAGAAGAAGAGGGCAAGCTAGGGTTCAAGAGATTCAAGTTTCTTCATCAATTGCTTAAGGAATTGGGATTCTAAGGTATGATAGTGTTCATCGATGGAGCCCTTTCCTCCATGGAATCCCCAAAATCTCAAATTTTCAACTTAGAAGTTATCAATTGAATTAAGGGTTTTCTTCCATGTTATGGGTTCTTTGTAATGTTGCTATAATTGATTGATTTATGAACTTTGAAGTATAAATTGAGTTCAATTTCATGAAATTAGATGAATCCCCATGAACCCATGAATTTCCCCCAATTTTTGAGATTATGCTTGATTGGTAGGTTGGAATTTTGAAGAGATGAATTGCATGAAGTCTATGAGCCTATGTATGAATTATGATTCCTAAGCTATGATTTTCATGATGAGATTATGAATGACCTAAGGATGATTTTATGAAAGTAAGCATGTTAAAATCAAAAGTATAATTTTCCTCTATCATGTGGGTTCTTTCAATGATGACCCAATTGCCGTGTTTATGGTTTTCTAAGCATGAGTTTGCATTGAATGGTATGATTTAAGATGAACTCTTATGAACCCACATGAACTCTATGATTTATAATTTATGAGCATGATGAACTATGTAAAGATGAACTATATGTAATCATGCATATCTCTTATGAAGTTAATGATGAATTAAGGGTGCTTTGAGATTGAAGCACTAAAGTTTATGATATGTTGATGTTGTTGTTGAGTTGTGAAAGGAATTCTCATAAGTTACTCAACCCATGAATGTGAAAGGTTTTCTCACATGTAATGATTCATAACTTGTTGAAAGGTTTTCTCAACTAAACTTGAATTGATGATTAAGGAGCTATTCTAATTGGACAAGAGGCGATCACCCATGTTCCCCAATGTAGACAGGAGGCGATTACCCATGTCTACCTATGATAATTGAACTATGTCTAATTTATGGGAATTATGCTTAGCACCGAGTGGACAAGAAGCAATTACCCATATCCCATAAACTATGTGCCACCATAGGATGATTGTCAAGATTGACATTAGCTAGTGGATCCACGTAAGCTAGAAGTTTATGGTCTTACCTTGGCAAGTAGGACACCTCTTTTTGGTGTGGGATAGACACCAGATTCCATGTTAATAGTTCATATGGCCTTACATTTCAGTTGAAGGTACATTTCCCACAATAATGAACTAAAATGACTCTAAAGGCTTTACTAAAGTAATTGAAGTATGCCTAGCTTGCATTGATCTTAAATGATGACTTATGCCTTTCTACTCTTTTATCATGCTTTTACTTGGTCATTGCATGTTTATGAATATGTTCTTTTTTTAGCATGTTGTATCTGGTGTTGTGCATTGCTGTCATACTTAGTACATTCCTAGTACTAACGCATACTTTTGCCTACATTGTCTCATAATGTATGGCTTGGCGATTCTTCATCCACTCGTGGCCAGAGCTTAGTAGAAGGTTTTCGAAAGACTTGGTGAGTCCTCATACATTCGAGGACGTAGCCTTGTTCTTCTTACCTTTATGTTCTTTTTCTTTGACATTGTATTGGGTTACGTCCCAAATATTATTTTTCATTCTTATGATAGATTGGCTTTGAGACATTGATGTAGACTTCCGCTATTTTTCTTAAAAGCTTTGATATGGAATTGTCTTTTGAACCTCTAAATCTTTATGATCTTGTATGTATGTATGCTAAGTGGCTTGTATGAGGCCTTTCGGGGTCTTGTACGCCATGTCACGTCTAAGGGGTACCTTGGGTCGTGACTAACTTGGTATTCTGAGCACAAGGTTTTAGAAAGATCCTAGGATGTCTCATAAGCCACGTCGAGTGGAGTCTTGTTCATGAGTGTGAAGCGCGCCACATTTATGAATGAGTGGCTATAAGACGTTTAGGGAACTTCACTTCTTTCATTACTCCTAAGTCGTACCATAGAGTTTAACTCTATATGTCTTTCTCCTAATCCTTATCCTATGTGTTTCAGGATATGGCTACCCGAAGAGCTTATGCTAGATGGAATGCAAGAGAGAATGTGGAACAAGAAGCTCCTCCTCAAGCTCCTCAAGTTATGGCCGACCATTTGGCCGAACAAGTGACAAGACAAACAACCAGAAAGTCACTATTACCTCCCTTATTCACATAAAGTGTAGGTTCATTGTCACTTTTTCTAAACTGCTGCTCTTGAAAAAGGAGTCAATTTTGCTATACCATGCCCGTGGTGCTTAGTTTAAACCGTACAACGCCTTCTTCAATATTTATACTTTCTTCTTCCCTTCACTACAAATGAAGCCTTCAGATTGGCAAACATAAACTTCTTCTTGTAAGTCTCCATTTAGGAAAGTAGACTTAATATCAAATTGGTACACAGACCAACAAAGTTGAGCAACCAAGGCTAGAGTAGTTCTAATCGTTTCAAAGTGAGCTACTGGTGAGAACATCTCACCAAAGTCGATGCCTTGTTGTTGAGAGTATTCTTTTGCAACAAGTCGAGCTTTATGCCTTTTGACACTTCCATCAGCATTGTACTTTGTTTTGAAAATCCATTATAGCCCGATAACATTCTTCCCTTCCAGCAAATCAACTAGCTCCTAGGTCTGATTTTTCTCGATAGACCGAATCTCTTCAATCATCGCATCCTGCCACTCTGGTTGCTTTGTAGCTTCTTCATAACATTTTGGTTCATCAGCTAATAGGGCAAAGCTACAAGATGCATAAACATCTTGCAGTGACCAAAACTTTGTTGGTGGCGTCTCGCTGGATGACGCCAAAGGTGGAGAACATGAGCTTGATGGAGTAGAGTTGTTGTTACTTCCATGAGCAGTATGGTCAGTATTGCTTCTACCAGGTAAGGAAAGGTCAGAACTTGTTGTTTCAAGTATCCCTATATGCTCTACTTCTGCTTGAACTGGAATATGGATGATTGAATCCTCTTCCTTGTCGTTCCACTCCAAGGCTACTTCTTCATTAAATACAACATTCCTGCTGATAATCACTTTGCCACTAGTAGTATTATATAGTATATATGCTTTGGATTGAGGACTATAACCAATGAAAATGCATTTTTCTGATTTTTCATCTAGCTTAGAATGTAAATTAACCAAAGCATAAGCTCTACAACCAAAGACTTTCAAGTGGATTACTCATAGTTTCCATCCCGTCCATGCTTCATAGGGAGTTTGATTCAAAATGGCTTTTGTTGAAGAGATGTTTCAGAGGTATACAGCTGCAGCCACTACTTCTCCCTAAAAATGAACAGGAAGTCCCTTTGCATTAAGTAAGCTTCTGGCCATCTCAACCACCATGCGATTCTTCCACTCAGCAAATCCATTTTGTTGTGGCGAGTACGGTGTTCTAAGATCCTTGCGAATTCCATTCTCTTCACAAAATAAATTTAAATCATTTGATAAAAATTCACCACCACGGTTTGTGCGAAGAGCCTTTATGTTGCAGCCTGTTTGCTTCTCCACGAGTGCCTTGAGTTTCATGAAATTCTCAAAAGCTTTTGATTTGAAATTCAGAAAATAATCCCAACTCATACGTCTATAATCATCAGTAAATAGAAGAAAATACCGACTCCCACCAAGTGACTCGGTCTTCATTGGTCCACATGGGTCGGCATGTACAAGCTCAAGACAATGGCAGTTCTCCATGATTTTCCAACTGGAAATAATTTTCTACTTTGTTTCCCGAAGATGCAACCTTCACATAAATCAAGATCATCCATTTCTGGTAACCCAACTACCATATTCTTCCTAGTCAATAATTTCAGCCCATTAATGTTCAAATGGCCATAGCAAAGATGCCATAGTTGAGTTTCATTAACACCTTTAGTAATTAAGGCACTATTTTCCACACTTGAAACATTAAGGAGAAGCATGTTATTTTGGGTCATAGGCACAACTGCTATAGTCTGACCAGACTTAATATCACTGACAACACATGAACTATTTTTAAACAAAACAGAGTAACCACTAGCCAGCAATTGTCCAACAATCAGCAAATTATGTGCCAAACCAGGAACAAGTTGCACATCGCCAAGGAGTTTTACATTACCTTGCATTGTCTTGATGGGTATGGCTCATTTTCCTTCAACTCGAACTTGCTTATCATCACCAAGTCGAACCTCACTCTTTTGTGACTCATCAAGGTCTCTAAATAAAGACCTTATGCCAGTCATATGATTCGAGCATCCACTATCAATAAACCAAACATTATCAGTAATGTTAGTGATTGGCAAGTGAGCCATGAAAATCTTACTTTCATTCTCAACGTTCTCAGAGAAATTTGCTTGATTTTGCTAGTCCTTTTGCTTAGTCCAACAATATGTTTCAGTATGACCGAACTTCTTGCAATACTGGCACTGAAAGTTACTCTTGGGCTGACGAGTGTCATTGAATTGACTTCTGCCTCTATCGCGGCCTCGACCTCGACCATGAAATTCGCCTCTTTCACTACCTCTGCCAGAAATATTTGAGGATTTTTCTTTGGAGAAAGATGACTCCTCTTTCACCTCGAATGTTTTTTCTTCAATTTTCTCATGAGACCTGTTTATCCTATCTTCATGACCTAATAAAGAACTCATTAATTCATCAAATGAATAATCAGATAAATCCTTGGATTCTTCAATAACAACAACCACATGCTCAAATTTTTTGGTTAAAGATCTCAACACCTTTGCCACAACAATTTCATCACTAATATTCTCCCCATACGACTTCATGAGATTAACAATGGAAGAAACTCTAGACATATAATCTTGAACAAATTCATTACTTTTCATAAGTAAAGTTTCAAAATCACGACTCAAAGTTTGCAACTTTACAGCAATTACCTTCTTATCTCCTATATACTCCTTTTGCAAAATTTCCCAAGCTTCGTGAGAAGTCTCTGCTACTGAAATTTGGGTAAGATATCATCATGAAGGGCTTGTTGAATCAGGAACAGCGCCTTCGAGTCTTTCTTGCGATTCTCCCGTAGCCGTTGTGCGTGGCCTTCATCCGAATCTGCATATCCGCTCTCCACCAAGACCCACAACTCTTGAGACTTGAAGAGAGTCTTCATCTTAAGATTCCAAAAATGATAATTCACCCCTTTGAAAATTGGAGGATGTTGGGAGTTACTGTTAGAGTTTGCTGCCATTTTTTCTCTAGTTTGGTATTTCTGGGGCTCAAATTTTATTCTCTCTCGTTACTATTTTTTCAGGGGAATAAGACCTTAAAACTAGCTCTGATACCAAATTTTTTGTATGAAGAGGCAAAAATAAATGAGAGAGTTTGACAGACAAAAGGTTTCTTTTTATTGCTGAACTTACTTGCCTAAAAAAAAAAACTCCTAGTGCCCTTTTATAGGCTTATAATTAACTGCTAAAGCTAAAATAAAGCAACTCACAAATAATGGAAAACATGAAATATAATTTTATTGACTAAGAAAAACATAAACCCACTAATCCTAGAAAATTGACCCGCAAACTTATTTTCTGCAAACTAAATATTTTGAAGAATTAGTTAACAAAGCCTAGCCTAGCCTGAAATTTTCAACTTACTACTCCATAAGTACTCTTGTCCAATATCTTTATGATTAGCTCACCTATAACAACGGAAATGGTTGTTATACTGATGGACTAAAGTTGACCAAAGTCAAAGCATAGTTCAATCGATATTAGGATTTCGATCCTATTTCTATATATGTCATTAAGATGACGTTATTAGGGTTACAAATGATTGGTAGAGGTGTGGGATTACTCATAGCATAAAAAAATCATCGTTCTTAGTTTTTAGGGTTTAATTATGTTTTGTTAAAAGATTTATTATGGAATGAACAAGACTCTCTCTCAAGAGTTGCATTTATCAAATATGTTGTTTACTTTATTTTACATTAATAGTAGTTTAAATTAAAAAAATTATTATTTACAACTAGTTATGAGTAGCTAAAATCATATATAACTAGGGTTAGGAAACTTAAAGTAGGGAAGATGATAATAGATTCTTTACATTAAAATCTTCTCATAAAGAGGTGATTATTGTTTATAAAGGTTCTTTCGTGAATATTATTTTTTAAATGGTTGCAAACATTAAGAACTTGACCGTATTCTAACTTGGTTCACAAAAATAAGTTAAGATTAGGAAAAAGGATCATTAACATGGATATGAGACTACCAACCTTCTTCTAATAACTTGAGCTAGAGAGATTATAGCTAACATGAACTTTTGATGAATCAACAAATTAATTTGACACCCAAGTGTTGGCAAGAACTTAGGGTGATATTTTGTTAATTGGGTCGAGAGGCTTTAGGAGACTTATAAATTCGTCAATTTTTCATAATGAACACATCTGAATGATTTAATAAAAAATTATCTTTTCGAGTTCTGATATATAAGAACTATACACCTAGTTTGTCTCTTATTATATATATATATAGATACATATGTTGGAAATAATAATTTAAAGTTGTAGTAGGAATCCTAAGTTGCTTAGGATTTGTTATATGGTATTTACTTATTTATGTTTAAGTAGGATTTGTTAGTTTTATAGTTTTCTAGTCCTAGTTTACTTTAGTTTTTACTACTATAAATAGGGATGTTACTAGATAGTTTTAAACACACAAAAAATACAGAAATATACAGAATACATAGAACTTTTTAGTTTTTAAACAAAATACTTTCCTTCAAATTGGTATCAGAGATTCCACGATCCTGATAGAGAACTAAAGAGTTTCCGTTGTTGGTGAGCGGCTATGAACTATATATGCCGCCCGTCTTGCCAATTATTATGTCGATAAACGTCAGACGAGTGATATATGCATGAAAAACATTCTAGGAGGAAAGACTTACAAAAATATTGCAGATTTAAAGATGTGCAACGAAGCACAAAAGCAAGAAATTCTTCTCTAATTAAAAGTTGGAGAAAAGAAAGAAAAAAACACAAAAAGAAAAGGTGTTGATGGGAAGGGCATCAACGAGTGTTGGAGAGAGACTACTCCAACACCAAAAACAAAACAAAAAAACAAAAAGAAAAGACGTTGATGGGAAGAGCATCAACCTTGGAAGTTGGAGAGAATTGCTCCAACACAACCAAGAGAAAAAATATCGTAAGTTGGAGAAAAGTGCTCCAACACCAAAAATAAAAAAAAGCGTTGGTGGGAAGGGCATCAACCTTGGAAGTTGGAGAGAAGTGCTCCAATACAACCAAGAGAAAAAATATCGTGAGTTGGAGAGAAAGTGTTCCAACACTTGGAAGTTGGAGAGAATGTGCTTCAACACAACCAAGAAAAAAAATAAATGAGAATTGAAGAGAATTACTCCAAAAATTTGAAGATTGAAAGAGAATACTCCAACAATTGAATATTGAAGAAGAAGTACTCCAACAATTGAAGATTGAAGAGAAGTTCTCCAATACAATAACAATGACAAGAATGAAATTGAGGATTGAAGAAAAGTATTTTTCAATACAACAACAATGACAAGAAGAAAGAGGCAAGAGTATACAACTTTGAATTACGGGAGAATGTTGGAAATAATAATTCAAAGTTGTATTAGGAATCCTAAGTTGTTTAGGATTTGTTATTTATTGTATTTACTTATTTATGTTTAATTAAGATTTGTTAGTTTTATAGTTTCCTAGTCCTAGTTTACTTTAGTTGTTACTACTATAAATAGGGATGTTACTAGATAATTTTCAACACACAGAAAATACAGAAATATACAGAATACATAGAACTTTTGAGTTTTTAAATAAAATATTTTCCTTCAATATATATATATATATATATGAAAATCCAATTAGTTAAAATAGTTAATAGTTCTCTTGAAACTCCTAATTTTCAATAATAGTTGGCAATTAGAATTTCATTAGCAAGTTATAAAGATTTCTAACAAACGACCTCTTTAATCCGATTTAAGGGTGTGATTTGAGCGATAGTTAATTACTTATACCAAAAGAAATTTAGTTTTTAGTGCTACTTTTCTTTTAAAAATACAAAAATTCAAAAGAGGAAAAACATTTATCTCATAGTTTTAAAAAAAAAATTAAAACAAAAAGACATCTCTAAAAAGGAAAACAAATCAATAATTTTCAACTTTTGGTTGCATAGTTATCACAATTAAATATCATATAAACATATATTTAACTATTTAACTAAAAATGATTTCTTTTAGTGCTAATTTTCTTATAAAAAAACAAAAATTCAAAAGAGGAAAAAATGTATCTAACCGTGAATAAATTGGATAGTATCTCTAAAAAGGAAAAAAATAATTTTCAGATTTTGGTTGTAGAATTGTCATAGTTAAACATTATATAGAAATATGTTTCACTATTTATCCAAAAATGATTTTAGTCATTTTAGTGCTAATTTTCTTTCAAAAACCAAAATTCAAAAGACGCAACATTTTTATCTCATCGTATTTAGAAAAAACTTATACAAGTTAACTAGTTTATATTTATTGAATAGTATCTCTAAAAGGAAAAAACATAAATAATTTTCATGTTTTGATTGCAGAGTTGTCACTTTAATAAAGTTACCTTTAGAAGAGATCTGAATTCTACAGGTCTGAAAGTGGGCAGCGCACTGGCCTATAAATTCTTCATACAATCTCTAGAGTTAAAATGCAAAATGTAGTCTCATCTCTTAGTTCAGAACAAGTCATATAGGTCAAGTTGACATCTTTTTCAGAAAAAAAAGACTTTATGTTGCTTGATCTTAAATATTAATATTTTTGACATTGCATCCTTTTCTATTTTGTTCTTTAGAATGTCAATTCATATGGAGCTACTCCAATGTCCTTATTGTGACAAAATTATTTGTGGTTATCAAGAACTATTGACTCATGATTGTCGTTCAAGAACTATTGAATCATGTTCAATCTCATCAAATACACCAATCAAAGGAGATGTACACTGTAGAAGGTTCAAACATACTTAGTGTACAATTATCAAAATCTTTAGAATCGTTCCTACAAGTAAGAACCAAGAGAAACAAAAGAGTTGATTCACAATCAATACCATCACCACCAATATTTCATCCTAGCTGGGTTAGAGGTAATGATAGTTATACAGATTTGCATGTAAACCAAAAATTACCCATGTCGCTACCACCACCATCCTCATTAGATAGGTGAAGTTGTCCTCTTTTTAGGTAAATTTCTTTATGTTGTTTGAACTCAAATATTAACATTTGCTATCTTGCTTCCTTTTCTATATTTTTTTTTTAGAATGTCGGCTCATCTATTGTTGGTCCATTGTCCTATTTATGACAGAAGTGTTCGTGGCTATCAAGTACTCATGAATCAGGTTCTATCTCATCCTTTCGACAATGAAATGGAGATAGACGTAGTACAAGATTCAAACACCCTAAGTGAACCATTACCAACACCTACAGAATCAGTCCAACATGCAAGAACCATGTTGATGTCTCCGTCTCCATCCTCATAGGGTGCCTTCTTGATTGAAGGTAATGATGATGGGAAAATCGTGCATAGAAATCTTCAACTACCAACACCATCGTCACCCTCTTATTGCGCCAGCTCAATGAGAGGTAACATTGATGGCAGAGATGTGAATACAAATCGACAACTACTACCACCACTACCATCATATCATTCTCTCTCACTTAGAGGAAATGATAATAACGTAGGTGTGCAAGCAGATAAGTTACAATAAAATGCTTCATCCGACAACAAGGACCTATATACGAGGTTTAAATTCAATAGTTATTGACCAAAATGGAACCCCTCCTGTGTATTTGAAGGACCACATATAAGGGAGATAATTTTTTCTATTTTGGATAGATCTGATCCATATTGATTGAAATTCAAACCCCAACTAATTTGTGATAATGAAACTAGTGAGGTGGATCTAAGGTTAAAGCTTTAAGGCCAATTGTATCCATATCTAAAACATTTGTGTAGTTTTTGTTAATTTGTAAATTTTTTGAACCACTAATTATTTGAATATTCTAGTTTATGTTTTCTCCTTACTTTAAAAGTTTTATTCCCCTTGAAAATTTTACTATAACATTTCTTGCGGTCATTGATATTATTTCTGTGTGTGTTATCACAATAAACTAAAATCTAATGCCCTATATATTGATACCATTCACTCTATAATTATACGCATCACATAATATACTATTCTAAAATAGATAAATTAATGTTTAATGAAATAGAAGTCACCAGAATGTCGGTTAGTGGTACTTTATATAATCATAACTAAAAAAAATATGTGGTTGGACTGAATGGGATTGAGTTATAATTTTTCAATGGAATAGATATTAATGATATTGTTTCAAAATGAAATATCTCATTTTTTATGAAGGTAATTAAATGACTTACCCTAAGCATTTACTCTGAAAACTATTATTATAATCTTAGTTCTAAATTCAATTTTATGTATGAACTTAAACAAATTATTAAATAAAAACTAGCATTACAAAAATACATAAATTTTCCTTTGAATTTTGATGGAACCCATAAAAAGTTGACATGTGAGAAAGTTTCCTGATGGACTTCCCATAAATATAAATCATATTTCTTATCACTTCAATGAAAACTTCAGCTGAAGTTTTTTTAGTAGTGTATTATACAACAATTGTTTTACTTTTTAGTTGTTAAAAATTTACATTTTAAAGATTTATTTGACCTCACACTTTTTTTACTCACTTTGGAACTGCTCCAGTATCCTTTTTGTTACAAAATTGTTCGCAATTAACAAATATTCAATATGCCATTCAGTTAGTATCCAATAAATCATCAACATGAAGGGATACACATAACAAAAGGTTGAAGTAGACCTCGTGTAGCATTAGTAAGATGTTCACTGGAACCACCATTTCTTCCATGTTCGATTAGTTACAACCATTTTTACCAAAATATTTATGTAAACTAGTGTCAACAATTACTTTTGTTTTCCCAATGAAGCATGTTTGAGGTGCAAATGTAATAATTATAAATCAAAATGGGAATCTCTTTTGAATTGAAAAGCTCACACATTAATGTGTTCAATTTTCTTATTAGAGAAAGCCTTGATACATCTTAGTCTTCTTATGTTAATCATGGAATTAATATGGATATATGCCATTGTAGAATGTTCGACGTATTGAGTGTACATGTGTATGCCTATATATATATAAGATAAATTACTTATGATTTACATTATTACATGCATTCATTATTTTTATGAAATACTTATCCTAGGGAATTAAAAAATGGCCAGTGATGCTTACTTATTCATTATGATTCATCACTTTACTCATTGTACAAATCCTTTTTGAATGTTATCATTGATTCCTACGTTATTTCATCTCTCTACTTGAATCACCCACTTCTCATGTTGAGTTAACGCGGTGTTATGTCAGCTTTCTTTACATATTTTTTTTTTGATAAGTAAATATTTTATTTACCAAAGTGAGCAATTCAAAACATCCAACCAGCAGATTTGGACACAAAACCCCAAGCTCTACGAAGCATCACATTCTAATAACTATCCCTATACATCTATGACTTAGGGATATACATTGAGTTGTTGTAGTCTACTTCCTAATCTAGCATGTTGAGATCCTCTTCCATGTACATCTCATATGATATGTCTGATAATAGTCTCCCCTATTGTCTTTTTACTTTGAAAAATTATGCAGTTGCGTTCCATCCACAAGCAATAAATGGTTCCAGCTAAAGTTATCCTATACACTTGTGGTGCACTGTTCCAACCCTTCATGTGTGTGAGTGCCCATTGTACTTCTTCATGCCATTTTATAACAGGTATGTGTATTCCCTGCCATGCAAGCAACTTGATCCATATTCTTGTATTGAATGAACAATCAAAGAATAGGTGATCAATATCTTCATCATCCCCTTGACACATGGAGCATGTCAAAGTTGTTTCTATCCCCCATTTAGCCAATCTGACTTTTGTTGATCGCCTTCTATTTAATGCAATATATAGTATGAATAGCCATTTGGGAGCCCCATAGTTTGCCCAAACCAACTTTCTCCACTCCACTTTCTCCATATCTCCTCTCATTTTCTTATAAACATTCTTAATAGAGTACTGGTTCATAAGCAACAATGTTTGTTCATTATAACCAGCTACCTGGAGATGTTTGTGTGCCTTGAAGATCTTTTGTACAATCCACGATGCTTGTTTAGTCTGGATGCCCCATACTCCTTTTTGCCCATAATAACTATGTATCCATTCCACCCACAACTTATCCTTCTTTTTACAGCGATTCCACAATAATTTCCCAATTGCAGCATTGTTCCCTGTGTACACATCCAGAAAATTCATACCTCGGCAAGCTTTTGGCCAACATAACTTCTCCCAGGATATATGTACTTTTTTTGATAGCTCAACATTCCCTGTCCACATAAACCTTCTGCAAATACTTTCAATAGCATGCAATCTTCTTAGGCAAGGCAAACACTTGTGCGCAGAATATCTGAATGGTAAACAAAACATTCTTAACCAATTGTGCCCTTCCAGCATAGGATAGAAATTTGGTAGTCCAGCTATTGACTTTACTCAACATCTAGTCTATAAGAGGCTTGCATTGAATTATAAAAATTCTTTTAGTACTCAAGGGTACCCCCAAGTATCTAAAAGGCAGTTCTCCCTTGATAAATTGTAGTTCCTGCAGTATTTGATCTTGGACAGCCTGTTTGACTTCTCCAAAATAAACACTACTGTTATCTACATTTTCCACCAGTCTTGAAGCCTTTGAGAACAACATAAAGCATTTGAATAAACAGCTCACAGACTTTATATCTCCCCTAAAGAACATCAACAAGTCATTTTTAAAGCTTAGCTGGATGATTTTTTTCTTCTTACACTTGGGATGGTAACGGAACTCATGATTAGTGTGAAGGCTTTTTAAGACCCTTGTGAGATAATCCATGGCTAATACAAAGAGGAAAGGTGATATGGCATCCCCTTGTCTAACTTCTCTTTTAGCTTGGAATGGTTATGTAGCTTTCCCATTGACCGGAAATGAGTAGGATACAGTGGTAAAAAACTGCATAATCCATTTTATCATTACTCCGGGAAACTTCATCTCATATAATATTTGTTCCAAGAAACTCCCTTCAAGAGAATCATAAGCTTTCTTCATATCCACCTTCACCATACACCTTGTAGAAATACCTTTCCTTGCATAACCTTTCACTAGTTCATGTCTTAAAATGGTATTGTCATTGATTGCTCGCCCTGGTACAAATGTTGATTGGTTAGGATCAACTATGGAGCCCATCACCTTCTAAAACCTTGTTGTGATCACTTTAGAAATGATCTTATACAATGTAGTGCAACATGAGATAGGCTTCTATGCCTAGTTTTAATATAAGATTTGATATATGATTTTCTCTCGAACTTTATACAAATATTATAATATTCACCTTTATCTTGTAGCTATTGATAGTAAGCTCTGCAAAATGTTTATTTAATAAAAAATTATGACTTTACTTTGTGGGTAGATGTTTAATTGCTTGTCTTGGCTACACACATTTGGAACGTGATAAAGAATTTCATATTAAAGTAGTTTTATGCAATACTCATAGTTATAGAAATTGTTTGACTTATAAAATAGGAAAATCACTAGTTTTCTAGGGCTATTTTTTCTACTTTGAGAAAAAGAATGAATTTAGCAAACATGGAGTGAAATAGTCTTATTATTACCATGATTTCATTTGTTTTGTTGGATAAGATTTTTCGAATTAAAAGGCTTGCAATATTGCTTCAATCTTAAAAGTTTCTCTTTGGAAGAACAAAAAAAGATTTAGGCCTAAACACCCGGATTATATCCTAATCCCAAACCCCAAGCCAGTCTTTTGATTATTTCACCCAAACTAGGATTTTTCCAATATTAAGTCAAGTAAAACCCTCCCCTGAAGTCAGAACCACAGATTCTAAGGCCTAAGAATCAAAACATCAAGTTAGGGGAGTTTACTTACCATTACGGAGGATTCTGACGAAAAACTGATGAAAATCACCCTAGGTCGCCTTTGCACTTCCCCAAAACGTTCATGCGTAGAATTGGTGCTTTTGGGGAATTTTCTGCATTTCTAGTGACTTACCTCGCCATAGCGACCTAATCCCACTATGGCATCACCTGTTGGGATATATATTATTAACCATATGTTTAGATATAGTATTTATTATAGAATAATTATTTATTCAGTTTTAATAAAAGTTTTAATACATCATAAATTTGTTTATGGTGTCTGTTTCCTTATATAGTAGATGATTTAGTGTATAGAGTTTTAGCTTATACACACGAGATTAAATCATCGGTTCTTATAAGTATAAAGTTTTTGTTCACAATCTAAGATGGAAACTGGACATGTCATCGGTACGATTGTAGCACAAGATTATATACAGTTTATCTTGATTATGGAAATGGTATAGTTCAAACTTCTTATGCTAATGCATTTTGTATGTATTGAACGGGAACGAGTAGAGATAGTTGTTTTATACTGACTAACAAAAGCATATTCTCTAAATATTAAATGTACTTATATTCTTAATCCTGATATAACTATTATGATATGTATATGTTAATTATCGTTTTGATTTATTAAAAGGTGAGATTCTGAGATGGGTCAATATGCCTGGTAGATTAGATGATAATAATATATACTGGTGAAATAATAAGTTAGTTGACGGAATCCATGTCTCGATATAGAGATTGATGATGTGCCTTTTCGAGAAGCTTATAAGTTTTCACCGTGACAAACCTTGCAAGTGGATTTATGAATCCGGCACATGAAATAAGTTAAGCAGTGCTCTAAAGGAAATCAATCTTTGAATTCAATTCGTCAGTAATTTAATTTATTGATTAGTATTTGTACTCTTAACATGGGGAATTACATAAGTATTTAATGGGGAATTTCGAAATATAAATAGAGGAGTGCAATTACGAATTTCTAGTGGAATGATTTGTAATTTATTATGGTAAAAATAATTCAAATTATATTTGGTATGGTAGTTAGTGAATTTTAGCCCGCTCAGATTTATTGATAACTAATTGATGAAATTACTATTTTGATAACTATGTTTTATTCCTTAAAAATTTATGTTCTTTTATGAAATAGTGTCACTTAAAATATTGTGACTCATCATATAAAGATGTATCCATTAAAAAATAAGTTTTGTATAAATAAGACTGAATAAGTAATGAACCAACAAATAATAATGAAAAGATCATATAAGTTGGGTTTATAGCATGAATGAAGAAACTATAATTTGGTTATAAGATCTCACATATTTAGTGTGTAATTGATAATTTTTCTATAATTTATGTATTGTTACAACGTTTTGTCCCCTACATTATTCTTTGATGACCATCTTCCATAGACCAAAGAACATTGTTTTACCAACTAACCAAATATCAAGAGATGGAAAGAAATTAGAAATAACATGACTATTTAAATAAAATAAGATCTCACATATTAGGTGTGTAATTGATAATTTTTCTATAATTTATATTTTTTTATTATGTCTTATCCCCTACATTATTCTTTGATGACCATCTTCCATAGACCAAAGAACGCTTTTTGACCAACTAACCAAATTTCAAGAGTTGGAAAGAAATAAGAAATAACATGACTATTAAAATCTCTTAATAATAGGGCTGGCAAGGGGACGGGGACGGGGACACCGTGATGGGACATAGGGGGACGGGTCGAGATTTGACTGGGATTCAACCGGACCCGGGATGAACCGGGCCGGGATTCGCGGGACAAATCTAAGTCCCATCCCGTCCCACTAGATTAACGGGATGAGACAGTGTTTTAGGGGACGGGACGGGACACGGGATTTTTATTTTTTTTGTATTTATACAATTGTTTTGAAGTTTTTTTTTTTTTAATGACATTTTTAATTTTTATTTTTTTGAATATTATTTTTTAGCTAAGTTAAAATGCTTAAGTTTTGAAAAAATCAAATTTCATCTTTTAACTTTCAAAATTCAAATTTCAAATTTTGAAGTAAGTTTTGATAAGTAAAGTATTAAATTTAAATGCAACACAATAGTTGTATAAAAAAGACTTGAATAAAGCCTTTAAATTTATTCAAATAAAATTCAATTGCAACTTACAACTTACAAGTTACAATTTACAAATTAAATATTCGAGGAGTTACTAATCTACGCAACCACCTTCTAGGAAGGGTTCTGTTTCAAAAAGTTCTCGTATGTAAATCTAATATTTGTAACAAATATTGGATGAGTGACTAATCTACGCAGCCACCTTCTAGGAAGGGTTCTGTTTCAATTAGTTCTCGTATGTAAATCTAATATCTGTATTGTCCAATAAAACTTTTTTCTAACTCTTGTATCAAATCGACGGTGACATCCTCCGGTGTTGGCAATGATGCTTGAAACTCTTGTGCATCTAGTTCATCGTCACTACTACATCCAAATATTGAATTAAAATAAGAGTCTTGTTTGACGCTTAGCTTTGGCAAATTATAACTTCTTCTCTCGGTATTGATCCAGTCTCTAAATAAAACTGATGACTCCAAGCTTTCTTCAGCCAATGAATGTCTGTGATCTCCAATTTGAAACCTTGCCGCACTAAAAGAAGCCTTTGAAGCAACTGATGAAGCTTGAATAGCTAGAACATCACGAACCATTTTACTAAGAGTTGAAAATGCACTGCCACGTTTCCTCCACCAATCTAATACTTTTACGTTGCCCTGCTAGTCGGTAACTATTTCCAAACACTAATTAAGATATTCTTCAAAATTATCACGGTTAGTAGAATTAAGACCAAGAAAACCAAGCATATAATTATCAATATAATCATTGTTGATAGCATTAGAAGTTTGAGCAACAGCTCCTTCATTAATTTCCATAGTTTTATATTTTTCATACAAAATTTTGGCTTGCACTTTTATGCTAGACTTACAAAATTCACAACTTGGAACTTCTTCCGGTAAAATTTCTAAAGTATCATAAAAGGTTTGAACAAGTCCTTGTACACCTCGTAATTTATATTGAGGATTAAGTAAAGTCGCAGTTAAAAAAAATTGAGGAATAGGAAAAAAAAATTAAAATTTTTCAATCATAGTTTCAATTGACGGTCTAAATTTTTCAATCTTTTTGTATGTTTCAAATTGAATTGAAATAGCACAAATATTTACTAAGATTGATGAAATAGTAGGATAATAAATTCCAGAAAACATGGTTGTAGCATTATAAAAAAGTTTTAGAAAATCCAATAGTTCTTTGGTTTCTATCCAATCTTCATCACAAATTCTTTCTAGTGGGTCAGAATTATGGGCATTAAAAACCATTTGTATGGGTCGTTGATATTCATAAGCAACTGAAAGCATTTCATAAAAAGAATTCCACCTAGTTTTAACATGTTTTGGAACTTTTCGTGGTGTAAGATTACATAGTACACAATGCTCGTTAAATTCCCTAATTCTAGCAGGTCTATGAGCATAAAAAACCCGTAAAACAACATATTCTATTTTCATACAACCACAATCAAATAATGAAATACCATCTTGTACAATTAAATTTAATATATGTGCAGCACATCTAACATGGAAAACGTTATTATCAATTGGACATAATCTAGTTTTTAACATAGCAGCACCGTTGGTGTTATTAAAGGCATTATCTAATGCGACACTCATCACTTTATCACAAAGCATATAAAAATCTAAAATACCTAAAACAGTTGAAGCTATATAAGCACCATTTTTTTTCTCTACACATTCTTTATAACTTAAGATTCTTTTTTGCAAATTCCAGTTATGATCAATCCAATGTGTTGTGACAGTTAAATAATCACGTCCATTAACACTGCGACCCATATCAGAAGTTATAGACACTCTACAATCTAATATGCTAAATAAACAACGAAGATATTGACAATGTTTACCTTGAAATTCTAAAACATCAGATTTAACTGTATTTCTTGAAACACCTTTAAAAGACGGATTATAAGTTTGTTGAATATATTCAATAAAATCGGGATGTGAAGGTAAACCACAAACATAAACCATCTTTGCTAAATTTTCGCGATCTCTTTCTTTATTATATTTACGTTGTGTAATTGGACCACCGGGGTTAAAAGGATCCAATGTTCCTTGAACCATGTTAGAACACTCTACCGATTGAGGAACACTAGAATTAATATCATCATCATCAATTTGAATTCCCTTTTTTTTATCGGCTAGAGCTTTGGCCGCCTTATATTCAATCGGTCTACAAGATAGCAAATGTCTATTTAAACCCCCCGTCCCACCTTGACCTCCACCGACTCTATGTATAAATGCTTGTTTACACTTATTACAAATAGCAAGAGAGTTTACAGTATCTAAAGTCATAAATTGCCACACAACAGAAGTTTTAGGGCGTTGATACTTCACCTTTCCCCTTGTAGGAGGTACAAGGGGGGAGGGGTGGGGGAGTTGACTATCTTCCTCAGTTGGAGGTGTAGTTTGTGTTGGAGCTTCCGTCGCCGGACTGGTAGGTGTTTCATCTAATTCATCTTCTTCCAAATCAACTTGTACTTCATCATCTAAATTTTCATCAACATTAGGATTATTAAAACGTCGTTCTAAAAATTCATGATCAATTTCAACATTTGTATCTATATTATAATGAGGAGTGAAAGAAGTATCATCAATAAAAGTAGAATCATTTGTTTTAATTCTAACTCTAGACATTGATTTAGAGGAAGAACCACCACATTTACTTTTATTTTTTTCCTTACTACTTTTTTTAGGAAAATTAAATAAATTGGAAACAACGGTTGCTATTTTTTCCTTACCGGTATTTTTTTATTAGAACTCATATTTAATAAAATGTAAAATGTAATATATAAATAATAATAACACAAAAACTAATTGCGAAAAAAATGTATAAATAAAGAAATGGAACGAATGTACCAAACGTCTGCGTTAATAGCAGACGGTTATAACCAATTCTTGAAGCTTGCTCCGACCAAATGTATTGTCGTAAGTTGTAAGTTGTAGCTTCAATACTTGATAGAAACAATATAAAATATTAAAAAATTGAATTATAAATATTATGATATTAATTGAAATATAAATATTATGATATAAATTTAGAATTGAGAATTTAGAATTAAGTGGAATCAAGAATCAAGATTCAAGAATGAGAGAATATAAAATATACAATTGAGAGAGTAGATAATTTGTGAGAAATAAAAGAAGGATAAAGGGGTATTTATAATATAAAGAGTGGACTAAAGTGTATTTTATGTAACTTAAGGGTTAAAATAAAAGATTAAAGAGTAGGGGTGGTAGGAGGGTGTTTGGGACTCCCAAAAATCAGATATATCCATTGGGGGGGCCCACTAGCCGTTGCCCCAACGGTCCCCAACGAATAAATTGCAAAGTTTTTTTTTAAAAAAAAAAACAGTTGGCCCGCGTGATTGGCCGGTTCGACCGGGACGTGACCGGCCGGTTCGACCGGGACAGACCGGGCTGGGTCGATCGGGACCAAATCATAAACCGTCCCCCAACCCGTCCCCCTATCCCCCTATCCCCCTATCCCCTATCCCCCTTCACCACGTGGGACCGGGACCTGCGAGATGGGTCTCGAGCCGGTACCGGGTCGGGGCGGGCTGTCACGGTCCCCTTGCCAGGCCTACTTAATAAGTAGAAAAATTAGCAAGTTATTCATGAGCTAGACACTATATAATGCTGCAATGACAAGTACATTAGAACAACAAAAAGAAAAAGAAAAAGAATAGAAACTTTCTCTTGGGCAATATGGACAAGATTTCAAGGACTGTGTTTTTTATAGTCACCTTCTTGAACATTTCATATGGTAAGTATACGTCACAATCCAAAATTATAAGTCGTGATGGCACCTACGTTCATAACCGATAGGTAAGCCAACCCAACCCTTTTACCAATTCAATTCAATATTAATAATGGGAAAACTAAGCGACAAGTAGCATATCCCAACAACTAAGTCTTTCATAAGTATTAAATGCGGAAAACTAAACTACAACCCAAGATTTAGTGTCATAAGTACAAGAGCTTCTAAAAGATGATACAAGTCTGAAATTATATGACAAGTCTAGGCATAAGAAATATTCTACCGGAGTACCAAAACAACCTAATAAATAGAGATAGATAAGGTGTGGCCGCATAATATCCAAGCAGCTCACCACACTCTAAGATAGTCCAAACTCAAACTCAAAGCTCCACGAGATGCACTCTAACTCGAGATCTAATCTGCTCCACAAAAGAGTGCAGTAAGTGTAGTATGAGTACGAAATCATGTGTACCCAGTATCTATCATAGATTGACAACAAAGAAGTACTGACAAAAGTATATAAAATAATCATCCTTTTATTTTACAAGTTTGTGTTACACTTATCAGCCAAGTTCCATCAAATAGGAATAATCAAATGTCATGAAATGTCCAAACACTAATAAAGCACATAATAAAAAAGAATGAAGGATGTAATGAGATCCAATCTAAGGTAACACCATGAAATGATATGCCTCAGATGCTAAGTACTCTCTCAACCGTATATACACGATACTACTCAGAAATACATCAATAGTGCGTGACCCATGAGGGACTCGTGAGGTTCATATACCAACATGGATAATCTCCACGTGTCTGTACGGACGATCTCAACTCACTATCATAAAATCAAACAATTCCAATCACAGACGATCTCCATGTGCCCAATTTATAATCACAAAATCTCATAATTTCTAGCACGGACGATCTCCACGTGCCCAACTTATACTCAATCTCATGTCAATACATGTGCACAATAGGATTTCAATAAAAGGGGATGATGATGCATCTCAATCAATCAAATATCGGTATGATATATAGTCACCTCAACCATCACAAATATACGGGTTCAAATAAGAAACACAATCACACAAATAAAATCATGTCAATAATACATCAGCTAATGCGCATATGTTTTGGCATTCTCATATTACAATCTGTCATTCTATATTAATAAACTTTTATTTTTTAATCTTTAATTAGAAAACGTCCCTCAATGAAGTCTATGAAGTCTTAACATACCTCAAAAGTCAAACACGTGCCACGAATTATTCAAAATTTCATCTTTCCTTTTTGTAAAGCTTCAAACTGTTTCTAATCTATCAAATATATAATCTTCATAAAAATGTGAATCTAATGACACTCATATTACTATATTTAGCTTCAGCTCAAAAATCGGGTTAAAAAGTCATCCCGAGCCACCAAATTCGAATCTGAAATTTTCTTTAGGATTATGTTCACCCATGATAAAACAAACATGCATGCAAAATTTTAGCTAAAAAGGATCCTCATTCGACCCCCATATCGAGATTTTGTCCTAAAAACCCTAGGACTATATTTTCTTAATTCAGAACAAATCCTACACGTTTCTACCATAAAAGTATGTTCATAATGACATAAAATTTTAAAGGAAAAGGCGAGAATCATTACCTTAATGCTTTGGAATTCAAAATCCCAATTTTTCTCTTCTCTTTTTGTAACACCTCGAAATGTTGAAAAGAGGGAAAATGCAAATTTCTAAACTACAGGCTATGCCTACGATTTCCACCTACAGATCGTAAAAGCTTCTACGGGCTGTAGATGGCAACCGTAGGAAGTGGGAAGATAATTTTCTAAAATCAAGTCCCAGTACCCTTTTGACAGTTCTTCATGATGGTCCGTCAACCATTATACGAGTCGTAGGTAGGTCTCATAGGTCACTCCCAGGCTTGGTTAAATTTTAAGGCCTAAAGTGGGTTTCTATGATTGGCATGTATGGACCGTAGGAAGACGTACGAGCCATACATGGGGTCCATCAAAAGTAGGTCCAAATAATAGTTTCTAAATCTTTCTACGGTTGCTAGGACAGTCCGTAGAAGGACCTATGGACCGTAGGTCCAAATCGTAGGTCGAGTCCGGTAATTATTTTAAAGGGCCATTTGGGTCTTTTTCTAATTGTTTTAACCCAATACTATGTAATTTTATCTTCTACCCTAATCCCTATATAAATGATTTAAACCCCTAATTTACTCACTTCAACTCATTCTCCCAAATCCCCAAAGATTGACCATGTTCATCCTCCCAAAACCTCTCAAGCCCAAGGAAGAAGAAGAAGAGCTAGGGTTCCATTCAAGTCTCCAATCCTCCATTCTTTTTGGTTTTCTAGCAACAAGGTATGATAGTATTCACTTGTGGAATCCTTTCTTCCATAGGGTTCTTAAATTTTCCAATTTTACAACTTAGTTTCTCGAAATTAGGGTTTTCTTCAATCTCATGGGTTTTTATCAATTATGATCTAATTGATTGTTTAATGTCTTTTTATGCATGAATTAGAGCAATTACATGTTTTTAAGTTGAATTCACATGAACCCATGCATGATCCATGATTTCTAGACTATGAACATATGATGAGGCTTTTTTACTATGAAAGATGAATTTATGAAGATATGCATGTTTCTTTATGAAATTGATAATGATCTAAGGTTTCTTAGAGAGTAATACATCGATGTTGTTGTTATTATTTTTGTGAAAGGATTTCTCACATACTACTGAAAATATGATTGTGAAAGGGTTTTCTCACATAAAAGATTCATAAGGTTGAAAGGTTTTCTCACCTAAGTTGAATCAAGACTAAGGAGCTATTCTAATGAACTCAAGCTTGGATTGGCTACTTAATTGTGCCTTCCCATGGATAATAAGATGAATAAGATTAATGACTATTCGTGGGATTTATGATGTGCAACGATTGGACAAGCGGTGATTACCTATGTCCCATAAACTATGTGCCACCATAGGATGATTGCCTTAGATAGACATTAGCTACTGGATCCACTTTAGCTCAAAACTCATGGTCCTTACCTTGGCAAGTCGGACAATCTCTTTTCGGTGTGAGATAGACACCAAATTCCTAGTTATAGCTCACATGGTCTATGTCGGTTAAGGCTAACTTCCCACAATAATGAACTAAGGTTACTTTCTAAAGTATCTCACACATGTCTTATAAAATGATTAGCTTGCATTGACTATGGTTGTGACTTATGTTTTCTAGCATGATTATTTTATTAATTAGCTTGGTCATTGCATGTCATTTAAAGTCTCTTTTTGCATGATTTCATAGATCTTATGCATTGTTATCATACTTGGTACATTCCATGTACTAACGTATACTTTTGCCTACATTATCACATGAATGTAGGGTCTGGCGTTCCTACCTCGTTCTCGTGGCTAAGTGATTTTATTGACTTTGAAGATTGGTGAGTCCTCGTGTTTTGAGGACCGAGACTCTTTTATTGTTTTATGTCATTTCCATTTCAAACTTTTGTATGTGATGTATGGGTTACGTCCCAATCACTTTTCTTATGATGTATTAGATGGCTTTGAGACTTATGTAGACTTCCATTTTTGCCAAACTGCTTTGTATGAAATGTTGTTTTTAAACTCTTCAGTTTCTATTTTCTTGTGTGATGTATGCTAAGTGGCTTGTGTGGGGCCTCTCGGGGTCCTATATGTTATGTCACATCTAGGGTGTACTTTAGGTCATGACAAACTTGGTATTCAGAGCACAAGGTTTAGAAAGGTCCTAGGATGTCTCATTAGCCACGTGGAGTAGAGTCTTGTCATGAATGTGAAGCGAGCCACATTTATGAATGAGAGGCTATAAGATGCTTAGGAAATTCCACTTATTTCATCATTCTAAAGTCGTGCGATAGAGTGTAACTCTATATGTCTCTCTCTCCTAATCCCTATCCGATGCTTTTCAGATAAAGGGCATATGCTAGAAGGAATACGGGAGAGAATGTGAAATGAGAAGCTCCTCAAGAAGCTCCTAAGTTCCGGTCGAGCAAGTGACTAATGTGGAGTTTAGAGCTGCTTTTCAAGTGTTTGCTCAAGCCATGATAGCTCAAGCCAATAGGGAGGTTGTGGTCCCCGTGAACCCAAATGTGGATACGGCGATAACTAAAGTGAGGGACTTCACTAGGATGAATCCTCCAGAGTTTCATGGTTTCAAGGTTGAGGAAGATCCTCAAGAGTTCATCAATAGGGTATACAAGGTTTTGATGATCATGAGTGTGACACCGGTGGAAAAGGCGGAATTGGCCGCTTATCAACTTAAGGGTGTTGCTCAAGTTTGGTTCAACCAATGGAAGGAAGAGAGGGCAGTTGATGCGGGTCCTTTCGATTGGGAAAAGTTTAAGATTACTTTCCTTGATAGGTTCTTTCCCCTTGAAATAAGGGAGGCCAAGGTGCTTGAATTCATTAACCTTCGTCAAGGAAACATGAGTGTGAATGAGTATGCTTTGAAATTCATGCAATTGTCTAGGTATGTTCCTACTATTATTACCGATCCTAGGTAAAAAAATTAGTAAGTTTGTTTCGAGAGTGTCTGAGAGGTGGTTAAGGAATGTCGTACCGCCATGCCTATCCATGATATGGACATTTCTCGTCTAATGGTTCATGCTCAACAAATCAAAGAGGAGAAACTTAGGGAAAGTTTAGGGAGGCAAAGAGGGTCAAGACTAGTGGTGGTGACTTTTCACACTCGAGGCCCGATGGACATGGTCATTTTAAATTTCGACGAAGGTTTTTCAGTCAAGGTTCCTCCAATTCTCTTGCTCCTAAGTTCAATAAGGAAAGTGTGTCTAACCCTCAGCCTAAAAGAGGAAATAGTGGTGGATCTTCATTGTCTAATTGTGTTAGGTGTGGAAGAAAGCATGAGGGTAAATGCCTAGCCGGTTCTAATGCATGTTTTGGTTATGGCAAGATGGACCATAAGATAAGCTATTGTCCCGCAATTGCTAAGAATGAAGTAGATAACCATCAATGGGCTCAACCTCATCCTTCGTCAGGTCCTAGTGGAAGTCAGCAAAATAGATTCTATGCACTTCAAACTCATCAAGAGCAAGAGGGTTCTCCCGATGTGGTTACCGATATGTTGAAAGTCTTTAATCTTGATGTTTATTCCTTGCTTGATCCCAGTGCTACCTTATCTTTTGTGACGCCATATGTGGCTATGAGGTCTAATGTTCTTCCGGAGTGTTGTTCGACCCCTTTTCTTCCTCTACACCTATTGGTGAATCTATTGTGGCTATGAGAGTCTATAGAAATTGTCTCGTCTTCTTATCCCACAGAGTCATTCATGTTGACCTTGTAGAGCTTGATATGTTAGATTTTGATGTTATTCTTGGTATGGATTGGTTGCATTCATGTTATACTTATATTGATTGTAGGACCCGAGTGGTCAAGTTTTAGTTTAAAAATGAACCCATCCTAGGTGGAAAGGGGGAAATTATATGCCTAAAAGTTGGTTTGTTTCTTGTCTTTAAGCTAGAAAGAAGATTTCTAAGGGTTGCATATACCATCTTGTTCGGGTTAGGGATACGGATTTTGAAACCCCTATATTTGAGTCGGTCCCAGTTGTTGATGAGTTTGTGGAAGTGTTTCCTGATGATTTATCCGGTGTTTCTCCCGAAAGGGAAATAGACTTTTGCATTGACCTTCTCCTAGATACGCAACCTATTTTTATTCCTCCTTACCGAATGACTCTGGCAGAACTTAAGGAATTAAAGGAGCAATTGAAAGATTTGTTTGATAAGGGTTTCATCCGATCGAGTATCTCTCCATGGGGTACCCAAATTTTGTTTATTTGGAAGAAACATGGTTCACTTCGCATGTGTATTGACTATCGTCAATTGAATAAGGTTACCATTAAGAATAAGTATCCTCTTCAGAGAATAGATGATTTGTTTGATAAACTTCAAGGAGTGAGTTACTTCTCTAAGATTGACCTCTGGTTGGGTTATCACCAATTGAGGGTGAAGGAAGATGAAATTCCAAATACGGCATTTCGAACTCGGTATGGTCATTACGAATTCTTAGTAATGTAATTTGGTTTGACTAATGCTCCGGCCGCATTTATGGATTTGATGAATAGGGTGTTTAGACAATTCTTAGATATATTTGTGATTGTGTTCATCGATGATATTTTGATTTACTCAAGAGTGAAGATGAGCACACCAATCATCTGAGGATTGTGTTGCAAGTCTTCAAGGACTAACAACTCTCTGTAAAGTTTAGTAAATATGAGTTTTGGTTGAGATCTGTGGCTTTTCTTGGTCATATTGTTTCTGGTAAAGGTATTGAGGTAGATCCTAATAAGACGGATGAGGTTAGAGTTGGCCTAGACCTCTATCCCCTTTAGATATTCAAAGTTTCTTGGACTTAACCAGTTATTATCGAAGGTTTGTGGAAGGGTTTTCTTCGATTGCCTCTCCATTGATGGCGTTGACCCAAAAAAAAATTAAGTTTGTATGGTCAGAAGCGTGTGAAAAGAGTTTCCAAGAATTATAAGATAGACTTACCTCCGCTCCATTGTTGACTTTATCGAAAGGGTCCGATGGGTTTGTCGTTTATTGTGATGCTTCAAGGGTCGGACTAGGATGTGTTCTTATGTAAAATGGAAATGCTATTGCTCATGCTTCACAACAACTTAAAATCCATGAAAAGAACTATCCTACCCATGATTTAGAACTAGCGGCAGTTGTATTTGCTTTAAAGATTTGGAGGCATTACTTATATGGTGTTCATGTTGACATATTTACCGACCACAAGAGTTTGCAATATGTGTTCAAGCAAAATGATCTAAATCTTCGCCAAAGGAGGAGGCTTGAGTTCCTAAAGGACTACGATATGAGTGTCCTCTATCACCCCAGCAAGGCAAATGTAGTGGCAGATGCTCCTACTCAGTTGTCCATGGGTAGTGTTGCTCATGCTGAGAAAGATAAAAAGGAATTGATTAGAGATGTTCATCAATTGGTCCGGTTGGGTGTTCAGTTGGTTGATTCTACTAAAGGTGGTGTTATGGTTCATAATAGTTCAGAATCGTCTTTTGAGTCATATGAGACAGCAAAGCAAGGTCTCGACCCGATCTTGATGGAATTAAAGAAAGCGGTGCTTAAAATATCCGTTGAGGATTTCTCCCAAGGGAGAGATGGTGTGCTTCGATATCAGGGTCGTTTATGTGTTCCCAATGTTGATAATTTAAGGGAGCAGATTTTATCGAAAGCCCATGGTTCTCGATATTCCATTCACCCGGGAGCCACCAAGATGTACCGTGACTTGCGGGAGGTCTATTGGTGGAATAGGATAAAGAAAGACATTGCGGAATTTATGGCTAAGTGTCTTAATTGTCAATAATTAAAAGTTGAGCATCAAAAGCCAAGAGGTTTGTCCCAAGATATTAGCATTCCTACTTGGAAGTGGGAAGATTTGAATATGGATTTTATTGTCGGTTTACCCCGCACTCAGAGATAACATGACTCAATTTTGGTTATTGTGGATCGTATGATGAAATTGGCTCATTTCATTCCCGTTAAGGTTTCTTACTCGGTGGAAGACTATGCCAAGTTATACCTAAGGGAGATGGTTAGGTTGCATAGAGTGCCCCTATCCATTATCTCCGATCGTGGTACCTAATTCACTACTCAGTTTTGAAAATATTTCCAAAAGTCCCTTGGTACTCGTGTTAAGCTTAGCATGGCCTTTCATCCTCAAATTTGGAAGATATGTTGAGAGCTTGTGTGATTGATTTCAAGGGTAATTAGGATAGTCATTAACCTTACATTGAGTTTTCTTTTAATAATAGCTATCATTCAAGTAATGGTAGGGCTGCATTTGATGCTCTTTATGGTAGAAGGTGTACATTTCCTATAGGTTTATTTGAAGTTGGTGAAGTTGCTTTGATAGGTCTCAAGTTGGTACATGAGACTATAGAGAAAGTTCGGCTTATTAGAGAAAGGTTGAAAATGGCTCAAAGTCGATAAAAGTCCTATGCCGATGCTAGAAGAAGAGATCTAGAATTTGATACTAATGATTGGGTTTACTTGAAAATTTCACCCATGAAGGGTGTAATGAGGTTTGGAAAGAAAGGGAAGCTTAGTCCCCGTTATGTGGGCCCATATCAGATTTTGAGGCGATTGGTAAGGTTGCTTATGAACTTGATATGGCTTTGGTACATCCGGTTTTCCATGTCTCCTTATTGAAGAAATGTGTTGGTGATCCGACATCTATAGTACCATTGGAGATTCTTGGTGTAAAAGAGAGTCTTATTTATGAAGAGGTTCCGGTTGAGATTTTGGACCGGCAAGTTAAGAGGTTGAGGAATAAAGAAGTTGCATCCGTAAAGGTTTTATGGAGGAATCAAAGAGTTGAGGGTTCTACTTGGGAGGCCGAGGCCGATATAATGTCCTGTTACCCCCATCTATTTATCTCTGATCTTACTCTAGCTAGAGGTATTTAGTTCCTCATGGTTTATCCTCATGTCTTAATTATTTTAATGTTTCCTCATGCATGCATGTTTATGAAAACTTGCTTTTGAGATTTTGATTTAGCTATGATTGATTTTTTATGATTATGTACATTTGAGTATGACTTGCATGGATACCTTATGAAATGATGTTTTGAGCATATTTAGGAGTTGATGTTTCTCTTTGGTTATGTGTTGTTGATGAAGTTGTACTCTTGTTGGGCGTTAGATCTTGTTCCTACTATCCTTATGTTGCCTAGAATTCCATTTGAGGAAGAATGTTCCAAAGGGGGAGATATTATAACACCTTAAAATTTGAAAAAGACGGAAAATGCAAATTTCTAGGCTACAGGCTGTGTCTACGGTTTCCACCTACAGAATGTAGAAGCTTCTACCGGTTGTAGATGGCAACCGTATGAAGTGGGAAGATATTTTTCTAAAATCAAGTCCTTGATGGTTCGCCAAGATGATCTGTCAACCATTGTACGAGTCGTAGGTAGGCCTCGTAGGTCACTCCCAAACTGAGTTAAATTTTAAGGCCTAAAGTGGATTTCTACGGTGTGTATGTACGGACCATAGGAAGACCTTGGGCTCCGTCAAAAGTTGGTCCAAATAATAGTTTCTGAATCTTTCTACGGTTGACCATGACAGTCCGTAGGTCGAGTTTGGCAATTATTTTAAAGGGGCTTTTGGGTCTTTTCCTAATTGTTTTAACCCAATACTACGTCGTTTTGTCTTCTAAACTAAGCCCTATATAAATGTTTTAAACCCCCAATTTACCCATTTCAACTCATTCTCCTAAATCCTCAAAGATTGACCAAGTTCATCCTTCCAAAACCTCTCAAGCCCAAGGAGGAAGAAGAAGAGCTAGGGCTCCATTCAAATCTCCGATCCTCCATTCTTTTTGGGCTTCTAGCAACAAGGTATGATAGTATTCACCTATGGAGTCCTTTCCTCCATAGAATTCCTAAATTCTCCAATTTTACTATTTAGTATCTCCAATTGAAATTAAGGTTTTCTTCAATCTCATAGGTTCCTATCAATTATAATCCAATTGATTGTTTTATGTCTTTTTATGCATGAATTGGAGTAATTACATGTTTTCAAGTTGAATTCGCATGAACCCATGTATGATCCATGATTTCTAGACTATGAACATATGATGAGGATTTTGAACTACGAAAGATGAATTTATGAAGATATGCATGTTTCTTTATGAAATTGATAATGATCTAAGGTTTCTTTGAGAGTAAAGCATTGTTGTTGTTATTGTTGTTGTTGTGAAAGAATTTCTCACATACTACTCAAAATATGATTGTGAAAGGGTTTTCTCACATAAAAGATTCATAAGGTTGAAAGGTTTTCTCACCTAAGTTGAATCAAGACTAAGGAGCTATTCTAATGAACTCTAGCATGGATTGGCTATTTAATTGTGTCTTTCCGTAGATAATAAGATGAATATGATTAATGACTATTACGTGGGATTTATTCTCAGCACCGAGTGGACAAGCGGTGATTACCCATTTCCCATAAACTATGTGACACCATAGGATGATTGTCTAAGATAGACATTAGCTAGTGGATCCACTTTAGCTCAAAACTCATGGTCCTTACCTTGGCAAGTAGGACAATTTCTTTTTGGTGTGGGATAGACACCGGATTCCATGTTATAGCTCACATGGTCTATGTCGGTTAAGGCTAACTTCCCGCAATAATGAACTAAGGTTACTTTCTAAAGTATCTCACAAGTATCTTATAAGATGATTTGCTTGCATTGACCATGGTTGTAACTTATGTTTTCTAGCTTTATTGTTTTATGAATTAGCTTGGTCATTGCATGTCATTTAAAGTCCCTTTTTGCATGATTTCATAGCTCTTATGCATTGCTATAATACTTGGTACATTCCATGTCCTATCGCATACTTTTGCCTACATTATCTCATGAATGTAGGGTCTGACGTTACTACCTCGCATTCTCGTGGCGAAGTGATTCTATTGACTCTGAAGATTGGTGAGTCCTCATGTTCCGAGGACCGAGACTCTTTTATTCTTTCCTTATGATGTATTAGATGGATTTGAGACTTATGTGGACTTTCGTTTTTACCAAACTCCTTTATACGAAATGTTGTTTTTAAACTCTTTTGTTTCTATTATCTTGTATGATGTATGCTAACTGGCTTTTGTGGAGTTTCTCGGGGTCCTATACGCCATGTCACGTCTAGGGTGTACTTGAGGTCGTGACACTTTACCCCCTTTTTTCCTTTTCTTTACTTTTCTTCCTACGTATTTTTTTTCTTGCGCTACTTCTGCTTATGCACTTTTCCCTTCTTTTTTTAATTTTATTTATTTATTTATTATTATTACTATTATTTATTTTTATTCTTTTTGGGCTTGGCCAATTTTTAAATTCTTTTTTTTATTTTATTTTTCTATTATTATTAACAACAAAATAATCCTTTATTTAATTTGAGAATCATGCCACTCATTCCCACAAGTCATAAATTATTTATAAATGCTACTAAAAAGGTTAAATCAGAAAAATAGCCAAAATTCATAAAACGACTAAGAGGGTCGTTACATCATCCACCACTAAAATACACATTCTTCCTCAAACGTAAAGAGAAAAAAGGTACATGGAGTATCGAATAGTTGAGAATATCTTCTCCGTATGTAGGGTGCAACCTTTCAAGTGGATTTCTAACCTTTCATCCATAATAACTCTAGGACATTCCTTAAAAGCCAAATTCTTGGTCGAACTTAGTTGAGTCACATTGAATCACATGACAACCATTAATACAATACTTTTTCAACATCAAAACATGGAAAATCATATGAACACCTAATAAGTCTGGTGGCAATTCCAACTCATAAGCCATTTCCGCAAAATGTAGAAGTACATCAAACGGTCAATGAATCTAGGGTTGAGTTTGTCCTTCTTTCCAAACCTCATAACACACTTCATGGGTGATACTTTCAACAAAACTTTCTCTCCAATTGTGAATTTCAGATCACAAACCTTTCAATCCGCACAACTTGACATTATCTCTCAAATTTCTCAAAAGATCCATTCCCTAAGGTCTAACCACCAATACATCGAATCAATAAATTGGAGAACAATATTTTCTATCATACAAAGCCTCAAATGGAACTATCTGTATGCTAGAATGATAACTATTGTTAAAGCAAACTTCGCTAATGATAAGAATTGATTACATCGACCATCAAAATCAATCACACACATCTATAATATATCCTTCAACACTTGAATAATCTACTTGGACTAACCATCTGTTGGTGAATGAAAAATTGTGTTAAGATCCATCAAATACCCAACTTGTTGTATATGGACTTCTAGAAGTTAGATGTGAACTAAGTACCTCAGCTCAAAATGATGAAAATGGACACACCATGAAAACAAACTATCTTTTGAATGTAAACTCTAACCAAACTCTTCGTATGTATGAAGTCTAAATTGACCCAAAGTAAGCTTATTCGATCATTCTATCCATGATAAGTCAAATATCATGGATCTTTCTCAAAGTCTTTGTCAATCCTATCACATGGCAATTCACTCCAACATCCACTCATGTATAGACATCTTCTGAGTCTCACCACCTAGTCTTTGGTGCTTATACTTTACATGCTGGCAGTTCAACTATCGAGAGGCATACTCTACATTGTCCCTCATCATTCGACATCACCAATAAAGCTTCAAATCTTAATACATTTTCTCTACTCCTCGAGGAATAGAATATATAGAGCTATGAGTCTCTTTCATAATTAACTTGGTAAAATCACCAACTCTTGAAAGAAAAATATGATTCTTCATTCTTAAAACACATTTCAAATCTAAAATTTCATCTTTATAGTCATCCTTCAATAGCTTATCTTGAACTATATTCAATTTCTAAACTTCAAACTGTCTAGCCTTATCTGATCCATAGAAGAGAGTGTACCTCAATATAAGCAACAATGCTATCAAGATTCAAAATATCAAGTCTCATAAATCTATTATCCAAGTATTGAACATATATTCCACTCGCAACAAAGTCAGGCTATTCATACTAACTAACTTCTGACTCAACGCATTTGCTACCATATTTGTCTTGCTCGGGTAATATAAGATAGTAATGTTATAATTTTTAAGCAACCATAACCATCTCCTTTGCCTCAAATTTAGATCTCTCTAAATAAAATTATATTAAATATTGTGATGATACGTGGACACCTTAACGTGATCTCCAAGAATATAATGTCTCCAAATTTTTAAAGAAAAAAGTATTACTATCAACTCTAAATAATGAGTAGGGCAGTTATTCTCCTACATCTTCAACCACCTCAAACCATACTCTATTACCTTATTTTTTTTATACATCAAAACATTTCAAAGATCAACTTGCGAAGCATTATAATACTTCGTGAACTCCTTATCTTTCATTAGTAAGGCCAAAATCGAGTTTGAAGTCAATAAAACCTCAAATTTTTGAAATCTAGTCTCCCACTCCTTAGATCATTAAAAATTTAAATTCTTCTGAGTTAGTTTTCTCAATAGAGACACAATAAAAGCAAAGTCATTCAAATTCCATTTGTAGTAACCGCTGGAACCCACAAAACTCTAGATGTCAATAGGTGAAGTAGACCTAGCCCAATCTCTAACTGTCTCATTACTCTACAAATCTATCATATTTTCATCCTTAGTCATCACTTGCCCAAGAATATCAAAAAATTGAGATAGAACTCACACTTAGAAAACTTAACATAAGGTCACTCCTTCAAATTTTGGAGTATAATTCCTAAATGCTACTTATGATCCTCTCTACTATGAGGGTAGATCAAAATATCATCAATGTCGATTATAGCAAAGAAATTCTAGATAAATCATGAACATCCTATTCATCAATTTCATAAAAGCTGATGGGGAGTTAGTTATCCCAAAAGTCATAATTAAGAGCTCATAATCTCATAAGAGTTCCCGAAGGCTATCTTAAATATATCATTCATCCTAACCCTGAATAGATAGTAATCATCTCTCAATTCAATCTTAAAGGTTACCAAAATTCCTAGATCATTCCTCAATACGCAAAATATGATACTTGTCCTTAATAATCTCTTGTTCAATTTTCTCTAGTCGATGCATGTAACACCTCAAAAATCTCTAAGTTAAGACCCGAACCATTCTTGAATTGCGTATAAGGTTGTATCGAGTGATTCTTAATTGTTCTTAGATTCTAAGGTCAATTCATTAGTGTGGGGATGATTTTGGATATCAATTAAGGTCACTAGAATCCCCTAGCACAAAATTGAGTTGAAGCTTCCCTACCGAGTAAGTTTTGACCTAAGAATCTACTTAGTCACTAGAATCCCCTAGCACAAAATTGAGTTGAAGCTTCCCTACCGAGTAAGTTTTGACCTAAGAATCTACTTAGGTCAACTTCAAACATTCATATTTTTCAGTACATGAAGAATTAGGTAGCCCATAACCTACCAAATTAAATTTCTTTGAGTTTTCTTTCCAACACCACCAAGTTTACTTCCTTTCGAGTTCACAGTAAAAAATTAAGTCTGTTTTAGTGAAGCCTCCCTTTCAAGACACCTCGACAGTTTTTGAGAGGGGTAGTTTGGTCTTTTCCCACTCCTTCTAAGCCTAAGTCACATTTTTTCCACATTAGTAAGAGTCTAAACAGTGTTAAAACATTACTTCACGTTCTTTTTTAACAATTAGAAGAGTTAGAGCAAGGTTCCAAGAGGAGAAAAGGCTAGGGTTTCAAGTGTTCTTCAAGTTTCTATCGATTTTACCAAGAACCTTTGTTCTTCCCGATACGTAAGGCTATTCATAGTGTTGAACTAGTTCATCCTCGCATCCTTCATCTCAATTCAGTCAGAAATCGTCGCATCTAAAGGATTCATTCATAGTTCTAGATATTGAATTCAATTCTCTAAAAGTTGAGGTTTTGATTCCTTTGTTTTTGTGAATCTTATAATGTTGTCCATGCTTAGTATCACATGAATCCTATTGATTTAGTAAAGTTATGTTTTCAAAAGGATTTGTATGAAAGTTTCTCATGTATTGATTTGGGTTTGAAAGACAAGTAGAGTTTAGGAACAATTTCCTAATTCTAAACTAATTTGGGGTCCGAATATAACTCGAAACTCCTTAGGCATGTTGGGAAGGGCTCTAGGGTGGCATGCCATAAAGGCGTCAAGGCTGGCCTTCAGTAGTTCAGGGCCTGGCGCCTCGCACCAGCAGTGCGCCTGGGTCGCCTAGGCTGATTTCTTCTTTGTTTCATTCGGACCTGTTCCTTTAAGTTGTGGCTACGCTTCCCTTCTATATATTAGCTCCTGTAGACTCCATTTACCTTTGGAAATTCATGCATATCCTAATAACATGTCTTAATGCACATTCAAAACTAAAGTGAGTTTAAAACAAAAATTCAAGAGCTTTTATTGAGTTATTATTGAGAATCTTTTTTAACCAACAATGATCTTAAGCTAATATTCTGAGAAAGCAAAGATGAGTTTTGAGAAGAGTTTTATACATGACTAAGAAAGAATATAAGGGAACTAAGTATTCCCAAATGTAACATTTTACATTGAGAAAAGAGAAATTTTGATTTCTAAAAAGAGTTTATGAGTTCAGGATATTTCAAAGCAGTTACCTCTTTTAAGAGGTTATTTTGAGTAATTAACTCAAAACAGAGAAAGAGTATGTTTCATATATTTGAGCATGAGTATATTATTAGTAGTAGTATTGAGCACCGATATGGGGATGAGTTCAGACAACTCAAAATCCTCATAAACCATATCTGCCAACATGGGTAAAGGATCATACTTCTTAGATGAATCATTATTGCTTAGTCGATCCACTTAGTTGAGAGGTTCTATACCCCAGCACAGTATAGAACAGTTCTGGCAGCTTGGGCGAGACGTTGTATCATCACGTAGCTCATAATGATGGTTTTCGGTTAGAGAATCTCCCAAACAGAGTTAAAGTGTATTTTACTATATCACTTATTATGTTGAGTTTCAAAGAATGAGTAAGTACTTGTAAAGTTTTAAATGAGTTAGTTACTTTAGTTCTTTACATTTAGCTTGAGTATGTCTTTATTTATTACAGTCATTTCCTTTAGTTGTTTCGCTTCGGCTATATTACATACTCATACATTCAATGTACTAATGTCATTCGACCTGCATCTTTTATGAGGTAGATACAAGTGTTTAGAATCATCAACAGGTGTTTCGTTGAGATTACTTAGCTCTTCAGATAGCTTTGGTGAGCCTCCTTTCTTTCCGGAGGATTTCACATTCATTTTTTTCATATTCAGTCTTAGTATCATTTGAGGCGTCACGGGTCTTGTCTCGAAACCTATCTTGAACAGTTAGAGGCTTCATAGATAGACAAAGTTAGATGTTTTCAATTGTTTTGTCAAGATGTTCATTTAACTTATGAATTATGCTAAATATTTCAAGGCAGTGTCTTAAAAATTTTCTTTAATTGCTCATCTATTTAAGAATATGTGTATCTTATATAGTCATATTAGTCACATTTAGCCAGACCAAGGGTTCTCTTGGGGCCAGCAATGGTCTTTGAGTGTCAGTCACGTCTAGGGTGTAGGCTCTGGGCGTGACAAACTTGGTATCAGAGCACAGAGTTCAGGTGTTCTAGGGTGTCTATGAAGCCGTATCAGTAGGATCTTATTTATGTTTGTGAGGGCCCCACTTCTATAATGCTGGGACTACAGACATTTCAGTAAAGTTTCCCTTCTTTCATACTCGAAATTATGCAATAAAAATGTGCCATAAGGAAATTATTCAAACTTGTGCATTTCTCAAATCCATTCGACTACCCCTCATACTCAAGGTGGTTGAAATAGCCAAGCCAAATTCTTATTGGTGAGTTACTCTCAGGTAAAGTCTTCCAAAAGTCATGAGACTACAGAGGAGCTTGAAAGAAGCCCGTGAGTGAGCTTAAGTGTTTAGATTCGAAAGAATGCACTCTTATTTATATAAATCATGCATTCAAGCTAAAAGTGAGATGTACTCTCAGATTCTCTTCTTTAAAATCTTGTTTCAGATGATACCCTTTAATAGGGGAGTGTGTTTTAGAATGTTTGGGTAGTATTTCCACCCGGAAGCTAGTGTGATTTGAGATATTATGAGCCAGTAGCAGTAGAAGTGCCCAGAATTAGAAGAAAACATGCAGAGGTATAGTAATCTAAGATAGGAGGATAATGATGAGGTAAATTATGTTGTTGTAGCCATGCACCCAGTAAGTTATTAATGAGGATTTTTCCCTTATGGGTAGACTAAGAAGTGATGAGTTTGTGTAGATTTCATGATAGAAGATAGTGTAATAGTTACTAATCAGGATGAGTTAGAGTATACTTTAACCATAAGGGAGTTTATGTCGATGTGTCATTGTGTTAGTGAAGACCAAGTATAGGTGTTGAATAAAAGAGCAGAGTAGTCATAAGGAGATAGATTTAAGCTAGGCTTATGATTTTTAAGGGAGAACCCCATGATATTCAGAGTATTATAGAACTAATTAGGCAATGATGTATAGTGAATAGGTAAATAGTACTTAAGTTGTGAAATGGAATGTGATAGTAAATTGTAAGTATGTAGACCGAGAGATAAAGATTGACTACTGTTCATGAGGTCTTAGTGGGCGAGTGTTTCTTAATTTTATCTTCTAGTCATAAGTTAGTTTAATATGTGAGAAAAAACTATTTATATATGTATTTAGTACTAGACACTAAACTTGAATTTGAGATGTTGTCATGATAAAAAGGATGGCAACAAGAGGGTGATGATATTAGTTTTGAGATTTGATCTGGTAGATTTTACATAGAGTAGGTGAGGAATTAAGGTGTTAGTTTCAATGAATGTGAGTGGTACAAGTGTGGTATTATGACCCTTAGATGAGAGAAATGAAGTATAGCTAAGTTATTAGCAAGAGCATTATGAGGTGTACCCTAGATCATATGTAGTCGGACGAGGTTCTAATTAAGTTTATGATTTTTTTAATGTGTGCCTAGATAATAGATTTGAGTTATCAATGTGGAGTAGGCTGATGTAGGCATTATTTATTACCCTTAAGAGTTTGGTCGGAGAGATCATATAATAGTCAATGATGACCCTTTCAAATATAGTTCAAGTTTCCATCAGTTAGGTTGATATGAACTTAGAAGGATGGTATTAGTGGGCTAAGAAGGAGAAGTCACACTATTAAGATTTAGATTAAACAGCTTTATAAGCCAATGGGAAGAGGTTAAAAGAATCATCTTAGAAAGAAAACTTAGAAGGAATCTTAGTGGCTACACATGGAGAATTTAGTAGCAATGAGAGTAGCATTTCCTAGGTATTAGAGTAAATTGAATGTAGACCAGTTTAGAGAAAACGGAATAGATACATAGCCTTAGAGTGTCAGGGTCAGACCTAAGGGGGAGATATTACGGTGAGGAACCAAGTCAAGTTTTAAGAATCAGAAAGTGATGTGTTCAAAAAGAGTTAAAGTAATATATCGATCCATTCATACTCTAGCATTTTCCTCGAAGTTAAGTCGTTGCAAAATCCTATTAATGTTTCTAATATTAGAATTGTGTCCATGACCTATGCTCATACACTTCAGATAGATTTACATGTATGGTCAATTCCCAAAATGAGGAGGAAAGACTTTAGCCCATTGATCTCAACCTTATTCCATAAAGTTGTGGATATCAGACTTATGATATGAACCTATTCATATAAGCACTCATGTCTCATAGTATGCTCAGTCTCGCAAATTCATGCTTTACCCTCAATGGCTAGCAACAAAATGTTACGTCATTCATATCCTTACATCAGATTTCTCGAATGAATCATGCTTATGATCTTTCGTTCTAAGTTTTTTAGTGATCCCTTTTCAATTATGTTAGTAATGGTGATGATGAGTAGTATTCCTAAAGAGCAGGGTGGAAAGTGTTGCTAAACTTGGAAGCTATCAGTCTATTGCTTAAGGCATAGTAGTTCTATTCTTACTTCGTACCCAGATATCCTTGTTTCATTTCAAATAATTTCAAATAGAGTGTGACTATGTTCAAACTTATATCGTTCATGACTTATGTGCTCTAGTCCAGTTTCAAAACTATTAGTATCAATCAGTTCCGCCTATGTTAGTAGACAATCTCAGAAGTCAAGAAAGGTAGTGCTAGTAACTCTTTTCCCCCCTATTCTCAGTTTAACCATCATTGGAGGATGAATGATCCCAAGGGACAGATATTGTAACACCTCGGAAATTTCTAAGTTAAGACCCGAACCATTCTTGAATTGCATATAAAGGTCGTACCGAGTGATTCTTAATTGTTCTTAGATTCTAAGGTCAATTCATTAGTGTGGGAATGATTTTGGATATCAATTAAGGTCAATAGAATTCCCTAGCACAAAGTTGAGTTGAAAGCTTCCCTACCGAGAAATTTTGGACCTAAGATTCTACTTAGGTCAACTTCTAACGGTCATATTTTTCAGTACATGAAGAATTAGGTGACCCATGATCTACCAAATTAAATTTCTTTGAATCTTCTTTCCAATGCCACCAAGTTTGCTTCATTTCGAGTTTGGAGTAAAAGGATATGCCCGTTTTAGTGAAGCCTCCCTTTAACCTCAATAGTTTTTTAGAGGGGTAGTTTGGTCTTTTCCCACTCCAACTAAGCCTAAGTCACGTTTTTCGGCTTAATTAAGGGTCTAAACCGTGTTATAACATTATTACATGTTCTTTAACACTTAGAAGATTTAGAGTAAGGTTCCAAGTGGAGAAAAGGCTAGGGTTTCAAGCATTCTTCAAGTTTCCATCGATTTCTCAAAGAACCTTTGTTCTTCCAAGTATGTAAGGCTATTCATAGTGTTAGACTAGTTCGTCCTCACTCACTACATCTCAATTCAGTCAGAAATCGTCGCATCTAAAGGATCCATTCATAGTTCTTGATATTGAATTTAGTTCTCTAACAGTTGAGGTTTTGATTCTTTTGTTTTTGCGAATCTTATAATGTTGTTCATGCTAAGTATCACATGAATCCTATTGATTTAGTAAAGTTATGTTATCAAAATGAATTGTATGAAAGTTTCTCATGTATTGATTTTGGGTCGAAAGACAAGTAGAGTTTAGGAACAATTTCCCAATTCTAAATCAATTTGGGTCCTAATTTAACTCGAAATTCGTCAAGGATGCTAGGGAGGGATATGGGGAGGCGCGCCATGAAGGTGCCAAGGGTGGCCTTCAGCAGTTCAGGACCTGGCGCCCCGCACCAGCAGTGCGCCCCAAGTCTGTTTCTGAAGTTCGGGGCTTAACGCCCCACGCCAGCAGTGCACCAGTAGTCGCCTGGGCCAATTTCTTCTTTGATTCATCCGGACGTGTTCCTTTAAGTTGTGGCTACGCTTCCCTTCTATATATTAGCTCCTGTAGACTCCATTTATCTTTGGAAATTCATGCATATCCTAATAACATGTCTTAATGCACATTCAAAACTAAAGTGAGTTTAAAACAAAAATTCAAGAGCTTTTATTGAGTTATTATTGAGAATCTTTTTTAACCAACAATGATCTTAAAATAATTTTCTGAGAAAGCAAAGATGAGTTTTGAGAAGAATTTTACACATGATTGAGAAAGAATATAAGGGAACTAAGTATTCCCAAATGTAACATTTTACATTGAGAAAAGACAAACTTTGATTTCTAAACAGAGGATACAAACTTTGATTTCTAAAAAGAGTTTATGAGTTTAGGATATTTCAGAGAAGTTACCTCTTTTAAGAGATTATTTTGAGTAATTACCTCAAAATAGAGAAAGAGTATTTTTTATATATATTTGAGCATGAATATATTATTGAGAGTAGTATTGAGCACCGATATGGAGATGAGTTTAGATAACTCAAAATCCTCATAAACCATGTCTGCTAACATGGGTAAAGGATCATACTTTTTAGATGATTCCTTATTGCTTAGTGGATCCACTTAGTTGAGAGCTTCTACATCCCGACACAATATAGGACTGTTTTGGCAGCGTGGGCGAGAGGCTATATCATCACGTATACTCATAGTGATGGTTGTCGGTTAGAGAATCGTCCAAACAGAGTTAAAGTTTATTTTTACTATATCACTTATTATGTTGAGTTTCAGAGAATGAGTAAGTACTTATAAAGTTTTAAATGAGTTAGTTCCTTTACTTCTTTACATTCAGCTTGAGTATATCTTTATTTATTACAGTCCTTTCCTTTAGTTGTTTCGCTTCGGCTATATTACATACTCGTGCATTCAATGTACTGATGTCATTCAACCTGCATCTTTTATGATGCAGATACAGGTGTTCAGGATCATCAACAGGTGTTTCGTTGAGATCACTTGGCACTTTAGATAGCTTTGGTGAGCCTCCTTGCTTTCCGGAGGATTTCACATTCATTTTTTTCGTATTCAATCTTAGTCCTCATTTATTTTCATTAAGATTAAGACGTATGAATCTGAATGCATATCTAAATATTAAGATGTGCATTAAGATTAAGATGTCAGAATCTAAATGCACATCTGAATATTAAGATGTAATTTCAAGGTCTGAAAAATGAATTATTAAGATTGTTTGTTTTCAATATCTGAATCTGCATAATTTCTTATTTTTAAAAAAAATAAGAATTAAACACTATATCAATAAAAGTTATAATCCAAATCCAAGACTGAGCTTACTTTAGGAAAATAGTCCTAAAGACTGAGCTTTATTTCCTAATTGGACCACCTAACTTTTAATTATCTTGGGCTTATAGCCTGCTGGTGTATGACTTTTTTTGGTAAGAAATAAACGAATCACTTGTCCAAAATTTTAAATTAAAAAAAATCCAAGATCGCTTCTTCCAAAAAATTGTTTCAAGAATAAGATTATAACCCACTCCAGAAGAAAAAAAATTATTTATTTGTTTTCTCAAGAAACAATGATAACTTCTTCCAAATAAGTTTGGACAACAAACGAATTGTGACAAGAAGGGTTCTTCATAAATATCAATTCACCCAAGAAAATTGTATATATTAAAAATATTAGATAAATACTTGTAAAAGATTATGAAAACCTACTTATTCAAAAGAAAAAAATGGTATTTGGTTGGAAAAGGAGAGGAAGAAACTTGAAAATTTGCCCAGAAGAGAAGCAGAGAACAAGAGAATTTTGTTATGAAATAGCGTTTATTATTTTATTAGAGTCTGAATGGTATTATGACTATGTTATAGATCTAATTCATTCAAACTCATTAAGACCCATTAAGAGGTTTTTTAATGGGCTGAATCTGAATGATTAAGATTTAGACCTCCATTAAGTGCAAACAAATGAGGCCTTAGTATCATTTGAGGTGTCCTGGGTCTTGTCTCGACACCTATCTTGAACAGTTAGAGGCTTCATAGACAGATAAAGTTAGATGTTTCCAATTGTTTTCTCAAGATGTTCATTTAACTTATGAATTATGCTAAGTATTTCAAGACAGTGTCTTAAAAATTTTCTTTAAATGTTTAATTGCTCATCCATTTAGGATTCCACGTATCTTATAGAGTCATATGAGTCACAATTAGCCAGACCAAAGGTTTGCTTAGGGCCAACAATGGTCTCTGAGTGCCAACCACGTCCAGGGTGTAGGCTCGAGGCGTGACAATGCACATCCTTCTTTTTCACAATTAAGACTAGAGCAATTCAAGGATGAATAAAAGCACTTACTCAAGAAGTCTTATTATTATTCTTTTAATTCTATTGAAGCATTTCAATTAGAAGCGATAGAAATGGGATAAATTCTCACCTCTAAGTCAATATTGAAATCAAAATCACGATAAGGTGGAACACCTCCAAAAATCATTCCATCATTAATATTGATTCTAAAGGAGAAACATTGATATCCATATCATGAATATAAGTCAAATAGGTGAGATATCCCTTCTCAATCATACACTGAGTCCTTGATAATGATATTACATTTCTCTGATAGATATTAAGGGTGACCGACCACTTCAGTTTAAGAATACCCAACATATCTAAGGTCATTTTCTTTGCGTAACAATCTAGAATTACATAAAATAAAAAAGTTAATATGTACATATAATCAATATGATATCACCATATCCAAAATAATTAAGTATATTCACGTGTTTGTCCTATCAAATCAGCAACTTAAGATCGATGTAATTGATCCACCACTAAGAATCATCTAAGGGTGTTTGAATACATATAGACCTAGAAGGAGAGTCACAAAACATATTCAAATTCAAAATAAGGTACATAAAAGAAAGTAGATCCATAGTCGAAATAAATCTACAAAAATTGAGAGCATACTAAGCTGCTTGGGACAACCTTGTTTACTCCAATAGAGTTAGCTATTTATCGATATAATATTTCCAACCACCAAAATATTAGTCCATGAATTGTAGGGCGATTTTTTACCACTATACACGTGTCTCTATGGTGTTCCCACATAGCTTCATACAAGTAAAATCAAATTCTGTTTTTCATTAATATCAACTAATATTGTTGATACTCAATTCAGTCTCTAAAAGACATCTCACAGTTTAAATGTCCCAATATCTACCATTTAATCACCACTTTAAGTATTCTTGTTGATTGACACTCAACTTGGCTTCATAATCTTATACAATATTATAATTAGTCCACATTGTGGCTCCCATCATAAGACACTCTACCATTGTGATTATCGGGTTATCCAACTTGAACTATTTTAATTCTTTTTAGTATATCTAAACTCCAAAGGTCAAAAAGAAAGTCTTCCATACAAATCTTATAGCAAGTTCCACCATCTCATACTTCATCATAAATGATCACCTCTTCTATTTTTGCTATTCCTCAACTTCTCATTGTAGTCTGATCATGATTACTATGCTCTTACATAATATATTGATCCTCCTAAGATTAGACTTATATTCATAGCATTCATATTATACCCTTCCATAAATAAATTATTGATCTATCAGTGATATATCTATACCATGAGGTTGTCGTAATAAATACCAATAAAGTTGAAATATTCTTGTCAAAATCACACCTCAAGCAAGTCGTTCTTACTATTCCTAACCTTTTCAATTGAATTATTCAAAGTCACAATGCTTAATACCTTGTCATCTTACTAGCCATATCACAATATCTCACACTATACCACATAACATCATTAATATCGTTGACATACGAATTAGAGAACGTCTCATCACTATTGACAAGAGAATGAAACAATGAAGTTTAGATCTTAAAATGAACCACATACGCACTATAGAGAATGAAATAATGAAAGTTTCCTAAAGTCCCATAGCCTCTCGAAGATAAGTAATGGACGTCTCCGCACAGATTCGCAAGACTCTACTAGACTCAACTCTTGTACTCGTGAGATCGATGAACCTAGGATTCTGACACTAAATTGTCACAACCCAAAATTACAAGTCGTGATGGCATTTACGTTCCCAACCGATAGGTAAGCCAACCTAACACTTTTACCAATTCAATTCAACATTAATAATAGGAAAACTAAGCGACAAATAGCATAACCCAACAACTAAGTCTTTCATAAGTATTAAATGCGGAAAACTAAACTACTGCCAAAGATTTAGTGTCATAAATACAAGAGCTTCTAAAAGACGATACAAGTTTGAAATTATATGACAAGTCTAGACATAAGAAATATCCTATCAGAATACCCAAACAACCTAACAAATAGAGATAGATGAAGGTGTGGGCCGCAGAAAATCTAAGAAGCTCACCACAACTCCAAGATAGTCCAAACTCAGACTCAAAGCTCCACGAGATGCACTCGTACTCGATATCTAATCTGCACCACAAAAGAGTGCAGCAGTTGTAGTATGAGTATGAAACCACGTGTACTCAGTATGTATCATAGACCGACAACGAAGAAGTAGTGCCAGGAGTATATAAAAAATCATCTTCTTATTTTACAAGTTTGCATTACACTTATAAGCCAAGTTCCATCAAATAAGAATAATAAAATGTCACGAAATGTCCAAACACTAATGAAGCACATAATCAACAAAAATGAAGGATGTAATGAGATGCAATGCAATGCAATATAACACCATGAAATGATATACCTCAGATGCCAAGTACTCTCTCAACCGTATATACATGATACTACTCGGAAATACATCGAGAGTTCGTGACCCATGGGGGACTCGCGAGGTCTATATACCGACACGGACAATCTCCACGTGTCTGTGCAGATAATCTCAACACACTATCATAAAATCAAACAATCCCTAGCACGGATGATCTCCACGTGCCTAAGTTATAATCATAAAATCTCACAATCCCCAGCACGGACGATCTCCACGCGTCCAACTTATACTCAATCTCATGTCAATGCATGTGCATAATAGGATTTCAATAAAAGGGGATGATGATGCATCTCAATCAATCAAATATCGGTATGATATATAATCACCTCCACTATCACAAATATACGGGTTCAAATAAGAAACACAATCACACAAATGAAATCAAGTCAATAATACAGCAGCTAATGCTCATATGCTTTGGCATTCTCGGATTACAATCTGATATTCTATAGTAATAAACCTTCACTTTATAACACCGGTACTCGTACCAATGCCCATCACATCATTGGTACGAGATCCCCGTCTTTCGCCCTTACCCATTGTCTATTCCATTTTTTAATCTTTAATTAGAAAATGTCCCTCAATGAAGTCTAGGAAATCTTAACATACCTCGAAAGTCAAACACGTGCCACAAATTCTTCAAAATTTCATCTTTCCTTTTCGTTAAGCTTCAAAGCGTTTTCAATCTATCAAATATGTAATCCTCATAAGAATACGAATCTAATGACACTCATATTACTAAATTTAGCTTCGGCTCAAAGATCGGGTCAAAAAGTCATCCCAAGCCACCAAATTCGAATCTGAAATTTTCTTTAGCTAAAATGGATCGTTATTTGACCCCCAAATCAAGATTTTGTTCTAAAAACCTAGGACTATATATTTTCTTTATTTAGTACAAACCCTACACGTTTCTACCCTAAAAATCCGTTCATAATGACATAAAAATTTAATGAAAAGGACGAGAATCATTATCTTAATGCTTTGGAATTGAAAATTCCAATTTTTCTCTTATCTTTTCCCCTTTTTTCCCTTTCTTTTCTTTTCTTCCTACTTATTTTTTTCCCTTGCGCTACTTCTGCTTCTGCGTTTAGAGCTCATCTTCTTTGGGCTGCACTTTTCCCTTCTTATTTTATTTTATTTTATTTATTTATTTGTTTATTATTATTATTATGGGCTTGGCCCATTGTTAAATTCTTTTTTTATTTTATTTTTCTATTATTATTAACAACAAAATAATCCTTTATTTAATTTGAAAATCATGACACTCATTCCCACAAGTCATAAATTATTTATAAAAGCTACTAAAAGGGTTAATATTAGAAAAACGGCAAAAATTCATAAAACGACTAAGAGGGTTGTTATAGTATATCTCTCTCACCATCTCTTTCTATGTTGGAATTTATATAACTAGCTAGTTGGTTCTTCAAAAATTTATCAACATATAAGGTATATAAATACTAATGACTTTTATAATATTCAGATATGATATTAGGACAGCAAGAAACGTGTAAGACTACTGTAGATTGTGTCAACTGTGCATCAGGAACTCCTGAATGTTTTCATGGGATTTTCCTATGTGAATCACCAAAGATATACTCCACTGATCGTGAAGGTACGAACAGTTCATATAGCATGTATAAGAGGAATGTATTTAATTACTCAACAAAATTAAATAGTTATTCTTGTTACATATATATTGACAATTTATATAACTAAATTCTTTAACAATATATGTATTTGCTCATACTGAATTTCTTTTATGATCTTTCTTGTAGATCTGAAGTGTAACAATAACGAAGACTGTGTGAGAGAGAGATATGAGAAAGTTAGTTATACAAGACATATATTACGGTCTTGGATTATATTTTAAGGAGTATTAATGTACTAGATAATGTTTGCTTGACCAAATGAATGGCAATAAAGATAAATTGTTATTTTTGAGTATATTTTTACTTGAAAATATTTTCGCGATCAGAAAATCTGAGCTACATATTTAATATAATTTTTTTAAAAGAAACTGAATTGAGCTAATGAAAATGTTCTTCGACTGAATAGTAGTCATCAGAATGTGTTCGAAGATGAAGGTCACAACATCGAATTTATTGCATAAAATTAAACATAAATAGTAAATACTAAGTACAAACTTTAAAATTTTAAAATAATAGGTCGTTAGCATCAAATTTGCAAATTAACATACATTGTTGTATCAAATATAGTTTGCTTGATTACAATTCATAGTTACAGTTAGAAGGAGGAGAGAAACAAGCAAGACTTGGGATAGAGAGAGATAGAAGATGAATACATGTTATATTCGTTGTATTAGGTTGTATCATGAATATAATTGATACAATTGATTTGTATCAAAGGATAAATTGTATTAAGTGTCTTAACGAAAACAATTTATATCAATGAATACAATTATATCAACTAAACTTATATATATATATATAAGAGAATCTTAGACCCGCCTATGTGGCGCCCTTACAGATCATGATTTAACTCTTCTTAAAAGTCACAACCTTACGAAAAAGTCACAATTTTTCATAAAAGTCACAACTTTTCATAAAAGCCACAACCTTTCACAAAAGTCACAACTCTTCATTTTTCATTCACATTTTTTAAAACCCAACACTTAATTCTAAGGCACCAAAAGAAGAAAGAATAAACAAAGAAAATTGATTTCAATTGCAATGCGACATTACTACTCTTGCACCTCTCAGTCTACAACTCATAACGCTACTGGAATGGTTGAATTCATAACATTTGGTTCTTTAGTAAACAAAACTTCTATTTCTGCCACTACTATTTGTAGATTTTTTTCCGCTATTGGAGAGTCGAATTCAAATACATTAATTAAACTTCTTATGAAGTGTGTTTCATTCCTCAAAGTTTTCTTCCTCCTATTTAATGAAGCTTAATCTTTTACTGTAAGTCATAGTGATTCATGTAACTATTGCAATTTTTTTTTGCTATTTTGGTGACTTTTTTTTAACTCTGTTAAAAATCTCTACAAGGATGATTGAAAATTGATCTTCTCTTTTGTCCCTTTCTACAGGGTTCTTCATATACTTTTTGGGAAAATTGCTCGTGGGTTGTGCTATATTTGATAGCACAAAATAATAAAATATGTGATAACTTATACGGAACCAATGGTGAAGTTTGTTAAAAGAACCAAGATTGATCTTTTGCTAGCCACAGCTAGTATATTATTTTGATTGTTTTGTCTTAGGTACAAACATTTTGTATGTCATTGCACTCTTCTTAGAATATTAGTATAGAGACAATTAGTCCACTTCTTTTATCGCAAGTTGACTAATTTGCCATATTTCTTCGTCTCTTCTTTTTGGGTATAATAAGAGATCAAGTTTTCTTGAAACTAACAGATGCCCAAAATACACTATAACAAAAATATTTTTAATCAGCAATAAATATGCACATTAAACAAAGAATGATAGAGTTTTTACCGACATTAATTAATTGTCATTAGACTCAATGTCACTATAGACTTTAGGGACATTTGTAGAGAGTACTAATTGCCTTTGAAAATACATATTTAGCAGCAATTAAGCTATTAATTGTCGTCAAAGATCATTTCTGCTATAGTGGTAACTCTTTCTTTTGGCTTCTTTCAATTAAATTTCTGAACTATAAATTTGGATACAGCTCAACAGACTATCTTTTTGAAAAATATATTCAGCAACATGCCTTTTTGTTCTTGATTGTTAGGAAAGTAAGGTCATCTTTATTATTATTTGTGGATATTTGAGTGTTCAAGTGCTCACAAAATTATGCTGTGAGATTTTAATATGTTATGTTTCAAAATTTTGGTTTAGAATATCCAGTTGTGAACAGTTCCATTCAGATGCCACCTATTGCTTGGTCGATCATTGCATTAATTCTTTGTAACTGCATATTATAACCATAACAATAACTATGGTTCAATTCCAAATAAGTTGCGGCCAATGATATGAAACCTAAGCAATAGTAATGATTATTCTGAGACAATGAGGAAAAACCTTTATGATATTAATAATTTTAGGGTCATTTTTGACATATACATGATATAACATACTATAATAAAAAAGAGATTGATACAGTTTCATAAGAAAGGAGCCGAAGGTCCTCCGTTTGAATTCCACTTTACATGGGAGTGTTACGTTGTTGTTCAAGGCTTTTTAGTCTCTTCTTTAATGGCTAAAGTTGTTCTTTATAACTTCCTGGAATTTTGAAATTTTTGTTACTTCTAACCAACTATTTCCATGGAGATTTTCTTAGACTTCTTTCTTATACTTAAAATCTCTCTATGACTCATAATTTTTGTGCAACAAAAATGTAAATTAAAAAATATAGCACGTTAAGATTACGGAGGAACATTTTGCCTTAAGATAAAATGTTCTAGAAAATGTAGTGTATGTATCGAAATAAGAATATCATCGAATGATCATATGTAAGCTTAATAAAATAGTTCAATCCCGTGCGAAGCACGTTTAATTTACCTAGTTAATTAGAAAAAGGAAAATAATTCTATGAATAGGAAAAAGTTTAATTTTTTTGGATTTTATTTGTTGATATGTCATATAACTTTAATTATATTATTTTAATCTAACAAATTACCCATTATGACATTAGTGGGGTTCACATCTACTTGCAAGTGAGAGTCGCACTAGCTTATAACAATCTGTACAATTGGTGTGCACCACTCAAGTCATTGATGCTTTCTTAATAGATCAAACCGGCGAACTTGATCTATCTTTAGATATTTCTTAGAGCTTATTTTTTAATTAAACTAGTTTCTGAACACGTGTGTTGCACGTGTATCCCAAGATTTTTTACAAGATATTACATAATCATCTAAAATTATTGCAACACATATTGAGTAATAAAAGACAATTTTTTTTAAAAAATGTTTCATGAATGTAATACTTTTTTAACTATTTGATAGTTAAGTTCAAAATATATGAATATGATATCTGACAATTGAACAAAAATACTTCAATGTTCATGCTAGTGACAACCCTACACCATACACCCATGATTATATACAAATTAAAAGAAAAAAAGCAACAAAACAAATTAATAGTGAAAATTATATATAAAATAATCTATATTTTAAACTATTGACCTTAATTAGATAAATAAAAACAAAAACCAAAATGAAAAACAAGTCTATCATCTAAAGACGTTATACGTACGTGGAAAGTGAGACTGATGAAAATAAGAGAAAGTTAATAGCTACATCAAATACAAATCAATGACGCTTCTTCATAGTACCTCTTGATTTAATAGAAAAGCTGCAAGGCATTTAAAAGAAACCTTTAAATTATTTAAAATAATTAAATATTAAAAGGATAGATCTATTGCAAGAAAGTAACATGAATATAAGAGCTTGACATACAATTACAATTCATAATAAGGATTGGAAACTCTATACCAAAATGGACACGCATTATACATTCTCTTAAAATAAATCAATTTGTATATCATTTGAACTAAAAGGATTTTTTTTGGATCTCCAACTATCATTAAACAGTTATACATATATTTAAGAATTTATAATTAGTTATAGAATGCAATTTTGATTCAGAGGGAATTATTTTTTAAATTTTCTTTACTAAATGATATACATGACGATCATTAACTTATTTGCCTTTTATTTTGCTTTATTATCTAAATTTCTGTCATAAGAAAATATACACAATGTTAAGCTATTAAAGATTAAAAAGATAAAGAAGATGACATGCTCTAAGAGATTTATTTTAAAAAAACATGTATGCCTTACCATGACAATAATGTGTGAGGGAACATAAGGACTTGAAACATAAAATAAAATAAAAAATTATTAAGCCAAACAAGATCATTCTGACACTACAATTTGTTCATGAATTTCTAAAGAGTAGTTAATGGTGAAGAAAAAATGGAAGAGAAAGATTAAGAGAATGCTGTGTAACTAGAGGAGGAAGATGATTTAAGTAGATATATTAATAATATCATATTAAAATACTTAATAATGCATTCATGACAATCCAATAAAACTCTTTTATTTTCCTGTGAAAAGTTATGTGGGCTTGAGAAGGAAAAAATGGGCATTAACAATTTTATTCGGGAAAGTAAATGAACAAACTTGAATCTTTTTTCTTAGTATAAAGTACAGAAATTTCATACATTTGGGGAGCTAATTACATCCTATCTCAAAAGTTTCTTCAATTACAAAAGTCTCGAATTTTTCAATTCTCTCGGATACATTCCTTGGTTGTCTGATACATTGCAAATGATATATTATTTTATGAGATGAATGTATCTGAGAGAAGATATGGATGTATCCAAGGGGGATAGAGATGTATCCGCAAGGATAGGGATGTATCCGAGAGGGGATAGAGATGTATCCGAGAGGGGATAGAGATGTATCTGAGAGGGAATCTTTTTAATTTTTTTAAATGATAAATTTTTTTAGAGATTATAATATGTTAATTTGTGTATTTATGTAATTTTTCCTAAAATTATCTTGCACCCGTCTTATAAAATTCTGAACGAATCAAACTAGTCAACAATATTTGAGCCAAATTTAACACGCCAATGAATTTGAAAGATGACAAAGACAATAAATATCGACCTAGCTCAAGAGTCATTTTTTCAGAATGAATGGGTACTAAAAGTTGGCATTTAATAAAGTTGTCATCCTTTTCAACAAATGAATAGTTCAGAAAATAAATTCTCAAAATCCTTAATATGACTTGTTGATTTGAATTTCGGCCTTGGAGGAACAAGCCCGACAAGCATTTCAATTCGGATTTGACTCATAATAATAAAGAAAAACTACATAAATACACAACTTAATATATTATAATCTCTAAAAAAAAATTTATTATTAAAAAAAAATTACAAAATCCCCTATTTCTTCTCTCTCTCTTAACCTCGGATACATCCCTCCCCTTCTTTGCACTCCATGATTAACTCCCACAAATTCACACCTACAATTTCGCCATGTTTCAGCGGTTTCTTCCAACTCAGCAACGATCCTTTAATGATGAAGAAATTGCGGAAGGATGCTAGTTCAAGTTCGAAATCTCTAGTTGCAAAAGCTTCAAAAGGGGGGAGTCGAAGGTGTTACTACACGACCTTCTCTACCCAAGATTTAAATTTCTAATGTATCTAGTTGATTTTGTTTCCTTACTTATGTATCATGTTTATGTTTCAAATATAAGATATGTTACAACATTGTTTGTGTACAATGTATCGTGTACAAATCTTATTGTTGATACATATCGATAATTACATAACGGATACATAACAATATCTATTGTGTCAGCTTTGTATCAGGTGTGTTTTAGTTATATATCTGACACATAACAATTTTGTGTTCATAACTACTTATGTATCTCATACAATAATGGTGATACATAACCGTCAACATTTATTGTGTCAGCTTTGAATTAGGTGTGCTTTAGTCATGTATCTAACATAACAATCTTGTCTTCCAAAGCAGTTATGTATCTGATACAAGAATTCAGATATATAACCATATGTGTTGTGACAACTTTGTATTAGATATGTTAAGTTATGTATCTGTAACATAACAATTTTTGGTTCATTCACAGTTATGTATCTAATAAAAAAAATATTGATACATAGTCATACATATTGTGCCAATTTTGTATTAGATGTGTCTAGTTATATATCTGTTACATAACAGTTTTGTGTACATTCATAGTTATGTATTGGACAATTTGCTTGAACTATTTTAAATTTTGAATATGTTATGCGTTATGAGGAATTGAGTAGTCGTGATTAAAACGTGATTGAGTGAATTACGAGATTATTAATTGATTTTCCATTATTTTCCTTTTTTAAAGCAACATAATCTTAAGTAATGTATCATTTATTTCGGATAACCAAGGAATGTATCCGAGAGCAATGAAAATTTTGGGATTTTTGTAATTGGGAGAACTTTTGGAATAGAATGTAATTAGCCTCAAATATATGAAATTTATGTACTTTACCCATAATTTAATAATGGGATTTAACCCGTTTAATCATAACCAATAATCTCCAACTTAACTCTATTCAGCCCGTTCGTATCTCTATTTTTGTACCCTACTTGTCTTCCTCATCAACATTTTGTTCTTTTAATTAGAATTATAAGTCTCACCTCCTCGTAAATTTTGTAAAACTTTTGGTATTTTAGGTTAAAGAGAAAAGAATTAACTACTCTATTGTTTTATTTTACTCTTACATAGTATTGCTCAGAATTTTCAAGCTATGAATTTCACCCATTCACACTTAGGCATACATAGTTTTTAGTGCAACCTAATTTAGCCCAAGTAAGTTTAGGCTGGTCAATAACCCATCTATTTCAACTTTCTCAATTTCAGTTCAATTTGTCCATTTGATACTACTACCAATGCATATTAATTGTGATCTTTAATTGACTCCTTTGATGCATCCTTCTATCGATAATTGCATATGATTTAATACAAATCACATCCTATTAAAATTAAAAATACATGAATTAAGATAACTAATGAAATTCATCAAAATTTAATTCCTCAATAATTGTTATCAAAACCATAGATGCATTAGTGAGACATTGTGCTACACAACCTACCATCATCTCTGATTCTGTTAAACAGTACGATCATTTCATCCAAAAACATTATAATAAGTCGTTAAAAGACGGAACATATGTAATTACTTTATTTATAATTTCAACATAGTATGCATCAATAAAGATAAGGAAATTAAACTTGGCAAATTTACATTTACTGCTGCCATTTACCATAGTTCAATCAGCAAACATGGAAAAAACAGAGCATTTACAACGAATGCGGTTTCAAAGCACTGTAAGTTCTTGGCGCTTCCGCCGTCTCATTTGCATTCTGTTGATTCTGCTCATAACTGCCAATGCTACAAGGAACGAATTCCAATGACTTTTCATCAGGACATGATCTTGGTTTACAGAAAAATGCAGTACATTCCGCTGCTGATCTTTGCATTGGCAAGCCCGGAATGCAATTCATCTTCACATCAAGAACCTTTTTCTGAATGAGCTTCTTGCATTCCGGCCCAACTTCAGTGAAGTAATTGTAACTCAATGTCAAATTTTTCAAATTGTAGAGTTTGCACACCAGTTCAGGCACAGGTCCATAGAACTGATTTTGTGCCAAGTTAAGTATCTCCATCTTAGCTAAACATCCAAATGAATGAGGTATTTTCCCTGTTAACTGATTTTTGCTCACATCAAAAACTGTGGCTTTACTTAAAAGCCCAATTTCATATGGTAAACATCCAGTGAGCTGGTTGTTCAAGAACAGAACTTCGCGTAATGATTTACACGCTTGACCAATGCTACGAGGAATTGGACCGGTGAATTTGTTGTTGGCTAAAGTTAAGTAAAGAACTGGAGTTGATCCCAAGTTATCAGGAAGTTTCTGGATTAAATTGTTGTCGTTGATGAACAAAACATCAAGATTTAGCAAGAAAACTTCAGGGAGGACTAACCCGGAAAACGAATTGAACCTAAGGTCCAGGAAATATAATTTCTTAGCACCACAAACAATGTTATTTGGGAATTCACCGTTATATTTGTTGTTGCTAAGGTCTAGCTCATAGAGATAACGAAGATTTGCGATTTTCTTGGGGATTGTGCCTTTAAACTTGTTGGAATTTGCATGAAAGATTGTTATGTCTGGTAATTCATCAAGAAAGCCATCAATAGTAAGGTCAGGACCATCAAATTGGTACTGATTAAAGTCCACAGCAGCTACTGCTGGAACCTTTAAGTCAGGAACCGTGGCACAACGAAAACCTTTGTACTTGTTACAAACATCAGAGCCAACCCATGTTTTTTTAATACCAAAAGGGTCATATGTTATTTTGGACTTAAACTTTTGGATGACATGATAAGCAATCTCGACACGTTTACTTTCAAAGAGGAGCAATGGTGGTGATGGTGGCGGAGGACAAGGAGGTTCTGGTGGAGGAGGGGGAGGTGGACAATCTTGATTATCCGGGGGAGGTGGTGGTGGAGAACTACCACCACCTCCGCCGATGATTATCTCCAAAGTTTGTCTACTTTGGCCAAGAATTGGACTAGCAAGGACTAGATAGTTTTGCAAAAATAATGGGAGGATAACAATAATAGAGATAATAATGGTAGCCATTTGGGCAGGGCAATGAATTTTGGAGTTGTACAAAGATCAATTATATGAGGAGACTATATTAATATTGATTCATAGTCACGAGAGTAAAGAAGAGCAATAACAGTACAAATTATTTTGTCGACAAGTAACCAAGTTGTTGCCCTCTCATTTTCACATATGAACATTTTCGTCTATTTATGACATGTCAATGATTCTATCAATTATTATTATTATTATTATTATTATAATATAGGAGTGGCAGACTAAAAAGAAAAATAATATAAACAAATTAGAATGATGACAGAATTCAATTATCCTCGGCTAGGACCAGATCACATGTATTATCAATTTATAATAAACTGCTACTTGAACTTCCTAGCTGCCTATCTTGTCTCTTTCTCATCTTTTAGCCTATTTGTTTGATTAATAATTTTAATACAGAAATCAATTGACACAGAAATCGGTCTATATATTGAATTTTTTTTTAACCTCTATATCCTTCTAGTGTCATTTGTTTGGTTTTTTTTGGACTCGGGTCACTATTGGGTCCGTGTCTTTTTTGTTCCTTTTGTTATTGGAATAATTTTAAATATGTACAAAAAAAGTTATTAGGTTACAAAAAATATAGCTAAGAAATAATAAGATGAAATATAGCCAAATTTGCTACTTAGCCAAGGTTTAACAATAGCTAAAATCTAAATAGCGATAAACTGTGGCTAATGTATTAATTAAATCAAATATATATGGCTCTTTTATCCAAATTGGGCCATTTTGGGTAATTTTGTAAAGTTGAACCAGCAACATGATAAGCAAATGTTATGGACTGTCACCCGGTGTAATTTTCCTGCTATTTGATTTTCAATAAAATGGGCTTTTCCCGATTCAGTTTTTAAAAAAGAAAAAACGTTGATTTTAACCCAAAAAGTTGGTGGACTACGAATTTTGATTTACCATGTATTAGCCTTATGATTTCATGTTAATTTTCTTGGTTCATATTTTACTCTTTTGTTAAACAATTCAACGTTGTAATTTGTCAATATTCAGTAATATGAATTGGAAAAGCTCAAATTACTGTATCAGATAATCACACCTGGATCTAAGCAACTTAGCCTATAGCGCTTTCAAATTACTATAAAACAATAACTAGATTTACAATTGAATATTTATAAATATTTTTTAAAAAATATCTTAATATATATACAAAATTTATACAAAATTTATTGAGTTCTCGTGACTCGTATATCAAACACTAACCGGCCCTCTATCTGTCTTGAAAGAGACTTAATTCCAGAGCACTTAGACAATGAAACTTTGACGGTAGGATGCTTGTGAAGGATTTCCTATTATTCATCAAGAAATACAAGGCTGAACGAGCAAATTGTTGAATATTTGATTGGCATAATTATTTATCCACAACTTGAATTTCATTATCGAAAAGTAAATATCTGCTTCAATTTATAATTCTTACCCTTAATATATTTTACACTTATAGGGGAGAAACTCTTTTTACTTATGCTCTCTCCTATACTTTTTCACTTGACCAGTACTCACTTGTTATTTGCTTCAACAATACTTTTTACTTGAGCTCACACTTCTTACTTGAGCTGTTGAGCGTACACCTACAACCTCTCTATTTATAGGTGGAAATGAAAAATAATTTAGTAGAAGATATCTACTACTCTCAATTCTCTATAACTCTTTGATCATTTTAGATTCTTCATAAAATATCTTTAACATTAATTAAGTTGGCGATGAATTCTGATCATCTTTGAATTTAGGGCTAGGTTATTCTTGTGACACACTTATTATGAGGTATAATATAAAAATAATTTTCCTCTAACTCGTAGTGCCATTATGTCACGCACCGACAGATTCCTATGAGGAAAGTTAATAAGCAGTAGAATCCACTAATTTTTAGTTTGGATTCAAATTTGAAACAGTAAATATGAATGACAATAAAAATCAGCATCAAATGACATGAAATCTATGTAAAATGTCCAATTTATATTGGATAGCTTAAAGTATTTAGACTTTTTCTATGTTTATTACAAAGGAAAAAATAAGGGATAAGGCACAAGTACTCCTTAGACTATGACCGAAATTTCAGAGACACATCTTAACTAAACTAAGGTCCTATATTACCCTCTCGAACCCTTTTTTTTTTGTAATTTTATACACCTTTTTGGCTTACGTGGCATCCAAACATCTCCCACGCACCTCAACTACGTGGAGTCATGGAGTGTGCCACGTAAGCCAAAGGTATACAAAATTTTAAAAAAATATAAGTTCGAGAATAATAAGACCTTAATTTAATTAAGGTGTGTCTCTATGATTTCCAGTTATAATTTAGGGAATACTTGTGCCTTTTCCTCTATGACAAATGAAGAAGAAAAAAAGGTCATTGAACACCAAAAATTTCCAAAAAATGTGAGGCAATTTCGAGGGAACTAAGCATGCATTGGTAGTGACATGTCCAACTATTTTTCAATTATTTTGAACATTTTCTTCAATATCAATTGGTGACCTTAGTCTTTTTTTAAATGTATTCCGCATTATATTTTCCTCAAATGTTGGTGGCATGGTAAGACCTTAATCCTTTTTCTTTACTAAATGTTTACAACATTAAATTTCCTCTCTAATATTGTTCGTATTACTATCTTAGTCTTTCTCTATTTTTTTCTCTGTTTATATATAGTTGAGGTGAAATAGTCTAATAGACCCCTGTACTTGTACGAGTTTGTATTATGGACCCTTTTACTTAATCCTTTACTAACTGAACCCTTAAACTCAATAAAACACAATTTAACAAACCCATCTGACCATTGACCAGGCTTATGTGGCATTAGGATATCTGAGTTGGCAAAATTGTGTAACTACACGCCTCTTAAGGCGAGTGAATAGCATTTTTGAGTTGAAAAATATTCAAATTATAAAACAAATAATTTTTTCAAAAACAATTAATTAAAAAACCTTTCTTCTTCACTATTCCTCCTTTTTAGCCATCTCCATCACATGCCCAACCCCTTTTTCTTTCTTCTCCACAATCTATTGTCATCTATGTAGCAGATCTTGGGCACCTCCTTGAGTCCACTCATTCACCGGCGGAGGGAGAAAGCGGCGTTGATGGTGCTTGCCGGAGACCAATGATTCGCAGTGGACTGTGAGAGAGAAGTGGCACTGGCAATTCAACCGGAGACCACTGCGAGCGAAAGAGGCAATGCTGGTCAGTGGAGAGGAGAACGAGGTGGGTAAGGGTGTGAGGATCCGGTCATGATGGCGAAGAGATTTTCGGTCAGATCTGGAGGTGCGGTGGCTTAGGTTGTTAGTTATGTGGAGGTTGGAGGAGGAGAGGAAAGGAAAATAGTGATGGTGTGCGGCGGAGCGGAAGACAAGTGAGGGAGAGAGTATAGGTGGTTTCATGGGCAAAAGTGGCGGCGATGGTGGCAACGACGGAGACGGCTTTATCTGGTAGATTTTGGCCGTGAAACAGTGGGAATGGGAGAATCGGATGTATGGGGTTTTACTTTAAATAATAAATTAAAATTTTATTATTTTACCTTTTATTAAACAGTTTTGGTTAATAATTTTAAAAAATAGTTACGAAATAATTATGACATGGCATTAATATATATTGACGTGGATATGACATGTCATTTATGTAAAGGAGAGTGAGCTACACACATGATTGGAGGGGTTTAAAAGTCTCATTTTAATTAAGTTTAAGAGTTCAATTGGCAAATGATTAAGTAGAAGGGTCCAGAATACAAACTCATATAAGTACAAGGGTCCATCAGACCATTTCGCCTATAATTGACAAGGAGTAGGAAATGTTCAATATGGTACTCCATAAATAGCACCATACAAGCTCTCACGGAGTTTCTCCGAACTTCTTGACTAAAACCGACTCACCCTCGTCCTTCGACAAATCATTCCTCTTAACTGTCTTTGTCAAAGCCAAGAACTAAGGATCACTCGTTCCGTCATACTATTTGGGCATGTCCTACAACCCAAACTTTTAAGAATCAGCTTTGGCGCCACACTGTCCTTGTATGATAACCGGGCATAACTTTGTGAATCTGGTCCTCTAAAGACCAAAGGCGACCTCGGGATCTAATTCATGTGGTCTTGCAACTCTTTAGGCCCATATTGAGCTCATCTATGAGAGATCCTTTTAGCTGCACCAAATACAATACCTACCATTACCAACCCTGATGACTCTGCACCTTCAAATATTCCTAATTTAAATTATGTTATCATGCCTCAGAATTTGAACTCGCAAAGTCCTATGAATTTGCCTACGATCCAGTTTAAATCTATTTTTATGTTACATGGTGACCCCTATATTGAATGGTCAGAAGCAGAGGTGGCGACCATGGATATCATAGAAAAATATTCGACACGCTGTGGTGGGGAAGTTCTTCTACGGTTGGTTAGAGTTGGAAAAACTCAGGAGCATTATCCCATCGCAATGTAACATCAAAGGAGATTGTCAAATAGGGCTCTTCCGAAATAGGCACATATTAATAAGACTTTCTCTTAAGGAAGATTTCATTAATATTACATCCAAAGATGCATTCTATCTAAAGTTAATAGATGGTTGCTTGTACCAAATGCATCCACTGATTTATGACTCTTGTTTTAAGCCGGAGAAAGAGACCACAAAAGCCATGACTTGAATATCTTTTCCAAACCTTTTACCCACTTACTATGTAAAGGAGTCGATATTTTCATTAGCATTGGCAGTTGAAACCCCGTTACATTTGGATATGACCACAATCAATAAAACTCAACCTAGTTATGCAAAGGTAAAAGCTTTAATGAACCTAATGGCTGATCTTCCCAAACATGTTTTAATGGACATTGAAGATGAGAATTTAATAGGAATAAGGATAGTATAGATTAATATTCAATACGATTATTTACCTAAATATTATAGGAAATGCAAACTACAAGGCCACAATATTTACGAATGCAAAGTGATCCATCCGGAGTTAGGATCAAGAAAACAAGAGCGGGTCAAGAGAAAACAAAAGGGGGTTAGGAGAAAGGTTGTTGGAAATCCCAAAGACTGAAATGTAGTGACGAATAGAAGTAGGACAGATGGGAACAAAGTTACAAGCAAAGCAACAATGTAAAGGGGAAACAATCTGACAGGAAAGAGAACTTAGCAGACCAAAACAAATATGCAACTCTTCAAGATCCGAAAGATAAAGAGACTCAAAATAACATGAACATGATACAAGAGAGTAAAGATAGCAACAATACTAGCCAGAAATGGCTCAATGACCACGCTTCTAAGGACAGACAGATGGATCATATTATTTCTAATAGCATAGGGAGAAAAATCAAGGAGCACAACAACAATAATTAGATAATAAATGTAAATTCCAGTCTAAAGAGGGGTTATGACCCAATCTATAACGATCTGGTTGACAACAATAATGATGCACAAGACAATAAGATAGAATGCAAAGGCATAAAGATAAAATGAAGAACTACATAAAGCTTATACTGTATCATAAGAGAACTCCACGACTAAGGACTGGGTTGAATAAAGTTTGCAAAATCAAAAAGAAGTAGTCTATGAAACGAAAAAAGAAATTGAAAAATCTCCTAAACCAATTGATGATAGTCAACTAACTAATCACCGTGATCAAATATATAAGGATAGATTAGAGGCAGGTGCAAACAATGAAGTCATAGAAGAAACTACATCTAATATATGGGAGCATGAAATTAAAGAAATGGAGAACAACAATGAGGATGCGAATGGGGACAGTACTAAACTAAGGGAGGAACAATAAGCACTTTTCACAGCTAACGTCGCAACAAAGGAGAAAGAAGTAATATAGTAATGTCTACATATCCTGAAAGACTTGTCCCAATTTCAAATACTCTTGTTAGTGGCCAACACCGTACTAGGAGAAAATACAATGAAATGGCTATCGTGGCTACTTACCGGAAAAACTCTCCTTTGAAAGCTCTTAATGATATTGTCTCTAATTACTAGTGCAATATAGAGATTCCTAATGAACATGTAAGAAGTACTAGCAAAAGGAAGGTAGTAAAAGACAATGATGAGGAATTTAATAAGAAAATTAGAAACAAGTAGCTAAAGAAGCAGACTTGGCTCCCAAGTTTTTAGCTAAGGGAAATAAGAAAAACAAAGGGAAAAGTAGCTTTGACTCTTTGCACCATACCAAAATCATGCCAAAAAGGGGTAACTTTAGCCTTAAATGATGTTAAAAACCTTCTTTTGGAATACTAAGTCTTTTAATACTCATCAAACTTTTTATAGAGTTCAAATGTTACACATAAAGAAGCTAAATCAAGATAGAATATTTTCCATATCTGTATCATATATTCTGATTTCATTATTGTATATTCTCTTATTCTTTACCTTTAACTACTTGATAGGATTCATTAGTTTTACTGATATTGTGGGATCTTTTACCACATAATTCTTGTGTGTTTAAACAACACATTGTATCAATGAAAGACACAAAAACATTTCTCCTGTGTACTCTGCTCCATTATGGTATTAGAGCTATCAACAATCAAACGAGTATAAACTTGTAATCATCTTCCCATCTTATTCATCAAGTTTTTTTTCCCTTCCTTTCCAAACCACCTAAAATCAATGGCGGACTCATCTGCTTCAGACATCAATCTGAACAACGATGACCCAATCAACACTTCATCCACAATTGTAAATGTTGTTGCAACCAAAACTCAAATCATTAACATCAACCCAACTGCACAACTTCCAATCAAATTTAGTGGTGGTGCAAACTTGCAACATGGAAAGCTCAAATTGAAAAGGTCATGAATGAGTTTGACTTAATGAGCTATCTCGATGGATCCATAATGCCACCACCACGCACCATTAAGCAAGACACACAAGATGTCGTCAATCCAAATTTCAAAATCTGGTTTCAGCAAGATAATCTCATCTACAACGCCTTAATGGCATCTGTTGACTCCACCATTGCACCATCAGTTGCCTCTGCTGAAACTTCAAAAGAAGCTCGGGATTATTTGCATACTACATATGCAAATAGATCTCAAACCAGGATCTACAGTTTTCGAGATGCATTGGCAAAAGTTTTGCGAGATCAAAAACCTGTCACCGATTATTTGAGGGAAATAAGAACTATCACTGATGAATTAGCTACTGCCGGTGCTCGCATTTCTAACGAAGAGTTGGTTGCAAAAATTCTTAGTGGCCTTGGACCTGAATATGAGGCTCTAAGTACTGTTAGTCGTTCAAGAAATTCTCATATTTCATTTGAGGAATTAGCACACAAGCTCACAGATCATGAACTTTATCTAAAGCAAGCTGAAAAGAAGCAACCACTAACTTCAATCACTGCTCAAGTTGCACAGCGAACAACTAATCACAATAACAATAGTAACAGGCAAACTCGTCGCTGGTCTGGTTAGCCTAAATGGCATTCGCAAACTAGTCCTTCTGGAGTGCAACAATTGCATACCCACCACACTCAAAGCAATGGAAACTTTTCCCAGTCATGGCTTCCCTCCATCTCTTTGCAGGACAAAATGCAAATCTAATGTCAGTTATGTGAAAAACTTGGTCACACTGCAAATGTTTGTCGTTCCAAGTCACATAACCATTATGACGCTACGGCTGTGTTTACTGCTCGGTCTTTTCCCAATACTGCTCCATGGATTCTGGATTCTGGTGCCTCACATCATTTCACTGTTGATTCTCAGAACATAGCCTCTCCACATGAATACACGGGTCCTGAACAAGTTTCAATGGGTGATGGTAATGGTATTTCGATCACCCACACTAGTTTCACTGCACTAAACACTCTCATACATTCTTTTTCTTTACATAATATTCTATGTGCTCCATCTATCAAAAAGAATCTTATATCTGTTTCAAAATTTTGTCAACCAAACTAAACATCTATTGAATTCTTTCCTTTTTCTTTTATTGTGAAGGCACTGATTATGGGGGCACCACTATTACAAGGCCGGAATAGAGATGACTTGTACGAATGGCCAACGTTTGTGACTTCAACATATTCATCTCCTACAGCCTACGCAGAAAATACTTCTCAAATTCCTTTATCTTTTTGGCATCATCGTTTAGGACATCCTAATATCCGTCTTTTGAACCTTCTTTTAAGAAATTACCAGTTGTCTTATTTTGATAATTTTCAATCTTGTAATTCATGTCATTGCAATAAAAGCCATAGGATTCCTTTCTCACATAACTCTTTGCAAAGTTCAAGGCCTTTTGAAACATTCTATACCAATGTTTGGGGTCCTTCACCCGTTCTATCCCTTGATCAAAAGTGCTATTACATCATTTTTGTTGATCAATTTACTAAATATATTTGGCTCTATACACTTAAACAAAAAAGTGATTTAGTCAAGGTTCTCTCTGAATTTCGGCCACTCATTGAAATTTTTTTCAATACTACGATTCTCACCCTATATTCTGATGGGGGAGGAGAATTTAAGGGACTAAAATCACTTCTTGCTTAATTTGAGATTCAACATTTATCCTCTCCCCCATATATCCTACAAAGAATTGCCTTAGCTGAAAGACGTCATAGGCACATTATAGAAACTGCTAGAATCCTACTTCACCAAGCATCACTACCGCCCCAATTTTGGAGTTTTGCTTGCCAAACTGCTGTTTACTTAATTAGCAGATTTCCTAAATCCTCAGATAATATTTTTCCATATCAAGCTCTTTTTGGTACAGCTCCAAATATTTTCTCACTTTTTACGTTTGGTTGCTTATGCTATCCTTGGCTAAAGCCATATACTAAAAATAAACTTAAACCAAGATCCACACCATGTCTATATTTAGGATTCTCCACGAACTTTCATAGTCATCAATGATTTGATCCCGAATCCTCAAAAATATAGTTCTCCAGAGACGTAAAATTTCTGGAAGATATTTTTCCTTATGAAAATATTTTTTCCAAATATAAAGGAATCTCTCAAAATATTTTATGGTTTAATTCCACATCCAATTCTGATACATCTTCCTCTACTCAATATTGTCCAGATCACACAATATCTTTTCTTATTACTCTAAAAGGTCCACTTCCAATCAAAGATCCAAATTTGGATGTTCATACAAATGACTCTACTGCACCAGCAATAGTTGTGCGCCCTTCGTCAGAACTTCCAGCAATCCAACAAAATCAGGTAACTTCTTCCCCTCTAGATAATTCCTTTTTTACTGTTGAATCGTCCACAACTCCCCCTTCTAATTCCCTTTCCCAACAACGCCTGAAATCGATTATGTTGATACTTTCAGTCTGGTTGTCAAACCAACAACTATTCAAACAGTACTTTCCATCGCCACATAAAACAAGTGGCCGCTTCATCAACTAGATATAAACAATGCTTTTCTACAAGGTACACTGACTGAGGAAGTCTTCATGAAACAACCGAAAAGTTTTGAGAATTCTGATTACCCAAACTATGTATGCAAACTAAACAAAGTCACATATGGTCTCAAACAAGCACCCTCTGCTTGGTACACCAAGCTCACGATTTTTCTCATTTATGCTGGATTTTGCAAGACTCATTCTGATCACTCTTTATTTACCTTACACTCTCATAAAACTGTCATTTTCTTGCGTGTATATGTAGATGACTTTGTTATTACAGGTAGTAACTTGCAAACTATTAACAACATCAATAGTGCACTCTCCAACCTTTTTTTACTCAAAGACCTTGGACTCCTACATTTTTTCCTAGGCATTGAAGTCCTTCCACAATCAGGTGGATTATTTCTTTCTCAAACCAAGTACATAATGGAAATCTTGCAGGAGTTCTCTATGCAGGACTTCCAGGGTGTCTCTACAACATTATCCACCACGAGTTCACTTAGGTTGAATGATGGCCACCCTTCTACAGATGCAAAACAATATCGAAAGGCAATTGGAAAGCTCCAGTATCTTGCATTTACAAGACCAGACATAAACTTTGCTATTAATAAGCTCTCCCAATTTATGCATCAGCCATCGCACACACACTGGCAAGCAATGAAGCGCCTCCTTCGGTATCTCAAATCAACTATCCATCATGGGCTTCTTTTTTGCCATGGATCTAATGTTGCCCGTCATGTTTATACCGATGCCGATTGGGCAGGGTGCCACAATGATCGTACCTCTACTTCTGCTTATGTTATCAATCTTGGCTTAACACCAATCAGTTGGTCATCGAAGAAACAAAGAACAGTCACCCGATCTTCAACAGAGGCCAAGTATCGCACCGCTGCTCATGCTGTTGCCGAGACAAATTGGCTTACCAATCTTCTCAAAGAGCTTCGTATCTCTCTTGATAATGTACCAACTATCTACTGCGACAACATTGGCACCACCTACTTGTGCCAAAATCCAGTTTTCCACTGTAGAATAAAGCACATAGCCATTGATTTTCATTTTGTCAGGGGCCAAGTCCAACGTCAACAACTCTGCATAGTACACGTTCACTCAGCTGATCAACTAGTTGACCTACTTACGAAATCTTTATCTGAAGCACAAACTCAATGGGCTATCTCCAAGTTAGGGGTCATTACACCACCCCTTAACTTGCGAGGGCATAAAGAAGCTAAATCAAGATAGAATATTTTTCATATCTGTATCATATATTCTGATTTCATTATTGTATATTCTCTGATTCTTTACCTTTAAACAACACATTGTATCAATGAAAGACACAAAAACATTTCTCCTGTGTACTCTCTTCCATTAACACACACTATAAGTTTATATTGATTGTTCTTATGAAATCCTTTCAAGATGCTTGACATATTCAAAAATATAAGAAGTTATGATTAGGAATGAAACATGCAAATTTTAATCTAAATGGGAAGATTTGATTCTTTGTGGAAGATAAGATCAATGTAGATATCCTGCAAGATTTAGAATAGCAAATTACCATGTGGTTGACTTTTCAAACAAATTGTGAAGTTCTATAACCACGCTAATTTATGCTAAATGTGGGGCAATGGATATATATATATATATATATATATATATATATATATTAAAAAGTAATTATTAGATTGAGTAACGTAATAATTAGATTGAGTAACGTGAATATGGAGAATTCATATAATTGACAAATCCTTAATGGGACGAGGCAGTGGAGCATTTAAACATAAATAGGGCAGGCAGGGCGGAGCTTGAGAGTAAGGGGTTTATTTAAATCTTCTTCAGTGAAAAGTTATATTGTCTAAGTAAGATTAATATTATTTTTGAATTCTCTAAGGCTTATTAGTGTGTTTATTTTTTCATATTCTAAATTTTCTTAATGAAAATCATGATTTCACCATGAAATACATGATGATACAAATTATAAACTTAAATTTAAAAAAGACAAGGCATATGACGGGTTAATCGATTAATATGTTAAAAAAAAAAAGTATTCGCCTACTAAATTAAAGTTGTTGCAACACTCAATTTCTAGGTCGCCATTTCAACTTTTGTTTTTGTATCTACTACTATTTATTTTTGATAAATTCAATCAAATATGTAATAGGAACATTACGACTGATTCCCCTTTTCTTTTTTTTTTCGTTTGGCATGAACAATCACTTTTTTTTGGGCTTAATTTTGAATATATTTTGATAATTGTTTTGGTTTTTACTCTCAAGTAGCATCCTCAGTTGAATGGTTACTTCACACCACTTTTATTGATGCAATCTCCTTAATCTAAAGTTTACTAACTTGTGTGTCTACTGTGAGTACAAGGACTTCCTTGTAGGATAAGGTGTCATATGCGTTTATTTTGTGTGTCAATAACATGACTTGGGTGTAAAAATGTTTATTCAACATGGATACATAAAATATTGGGTGCACTCACGAAAACTCTTGTTATAGTGCAAGCCCATATGCCACGAGCCCAATTCTCTTAAGAATTGGATAGGGACCAATTATATACTTAGGGCTAAGTTTCCCTTTTTTTATGGAGTAAATATCTCAAAAAGTCACTCAAGTATATGAAATTATTTGAGAAAGTGACTCAACTTGGTTTTGTATCAATAAAGTCACTCAACTTATGGATTTTTTTTTATAAAATCACTCAACTTAAATTATTTTTCTAGAAAATCATTATAACTAAAAGATAAAAGAGATAATTGCACAAACCTCTATTGTAGTTTATAATATTATGCTTATCTCTCGTATTTTACTTTTTTCAAATAATTATTTCTTAACCTAATTATTATTAACATTTATTAATTAATCTATTTCAAAAAAATTATCAAATTTAGAGACAGGTTTAACTTGAAACTTCTAATTTTTACCTTAAGAAAAGCATTTTATTGCCATGTTGCTTGATACATTTCTCGGAACCACAGTAACTGTAATCTAACAACGATTAATTATCAGTCAAGTAGGTACTATGATATTGAAGATTGAATATCTGTTGTTTAAGATTAAAAAATGCTTGATTTCTAATATTAGTAAAATTTTCAAAATGTTCCTTGTTTTTAATCTAGAAATGCGAAATATTAATCAGATCACCATTGTTTTCTTATGTGTTTGTGTTCTATTTCGTTCTCTTTTTTAATCTAGAAAATGCGAAATATATAATTATGTAAATTGATTTTACTTTCTTTTAAAGAAAAAACAGTATTTAATTTCATAAATGGTTGTTACTTTTCTAAAGAAAATAAAAAATCTTCCATACTGGCTAACCTCTTTCATGGAGAAAAAAAGTTTTGAACTTTTATAAATTAAAGGTGTTTGTTTCATTCTTACAAAACACAATATCATCCACAATATAATTCTTTAGAATTTGGAAAGTCTTTTGATTATTTTTTTTATGGACTACTACAAATTCTAGGTTTAAATTAATTTGAAACTTTATGAAATTAGGTACTTAGATGATGTCCTTAAAAAAAACTTTCAGCATGCAGGGAGATACCAATGATAATATTACTCAATCTAGTAGTCATGATCTTTCAATCTACTTATGTACTACATCATAAGTAAGCGAGTTTGACAGTTGATACAAAGTTTAACAAGTTTTTATTAGATATTTAACAGGGTTTAATATACTCTCAGTCCACACAAATTATTTTCTTAACCTAATAATTATTAAAATAAGTAAAATACGAGAGATAAGCATAATATTATAAACTACAATGGAGGTAAGTATTACAAAACTAAACTTGAAGGGTGGTTTGTGAAATTATCTCTCTTTTATCTTTTGGTTATAATGATTTTCTAGAAAAATAATTTAAGTTGTGTGAGTTTATAAAAGAAAATTCATAAGTTGAGTGACTTTATTAATACAAAATCAAGTTCAGTGACTTTCTCAATTAATTTCATATGTTTAAGTGACCTTTTGAGATATTTACTCCTTTTCTATGCAAATGCATGATGTCTTCATTGGTGACTCTTTGAAATACACAAAGACATCTTTTTCAGATTTTACTTTTGAATATAATTCTGACAGCTTTAAGCTATTTTGAATCATTCAAGAATAATTTTCACTTTATTCAAAGAATCGTAAAGTATTTTTCGACTACATAAATTGTGTCTCAATAGTTTTAAACCAACCTATATATGAATAACATCATCTTTCATAGAATGCCTCAAACATAGTCATTTGAATACTTGTTCAATATAACAATTGCACCAAATTGCTAGGAATGTTGTAAAAGTAAACTCACGATGACTCGTCTACTTTCCATATTCTCATATGCATGGGGGTGATGTCCTTTACATAGTTGTTCTATTTTATCTATATTCTCTTCGTCAGGGGTGAATGTATTATTATTTGTGTGAATTTAATAGAACTCATAATTTTTTGGTGCTAATCATAAATTTATATCACATTTATCAAAAATTATAATAGATAATAAATATGAACACATAATTTTTAACTATAAAAGGTTCAAAGCTAAAATATTAAAAAGTTGAACTCATAAAATTTAAATTTTGAATCTGCCTCTATACTTCATATAGTTTATCCTCCCGATAAGTATCTTGACTTGTAAGGGATAAAATTGTCTATTTTAGATTTTTAAAATTATGAGAAAGACATATACTTATTACAACTAAAAATCTAATAAGAGGTTTTTGAAATTATGCATTACATATAATTTATCTGTCCATTTTTACTTCTCTACTATATTAAAAATAATTATCCAACAATATTTATCCAATTTGAATAATTAAAAGATAATTTACACCGTCAGAGTAATGTGATGACTATTGTTAGACAGACTGAGTAATGCTTTAGTCGTTGATGCTATCTCTTCAATTTGTAACGCGCATTCTCTGTTTTGGTCAACCAATTACTTTTAAATTAACCGAGTTTTTTCATTTTAGATAAGTCAAAAGAAATGAACACGAAACCTCCTATTGGTTGATTTGTTTTCCTTATAAAATAAAACCCTTCTTATTTTTTTCTTTGCTAAATTTAAACCCAAATTCCTCCCCAATTCGTCTTTCCTTTGTCTTCTTCTTCTTCTACTTCCATGTCGATTGCATATGGCATCCAAGGCCAACTCCTTGAAGTCACTGGTACGAACTTCATTCAACTATTAGTACAAAAAACTGAAATTTTATGAATTTTGCTCCTCATTGTTTGCTTTGAATTCTCGATCTTGTAGTTGTTGCTTGTAACAAATTGAAGGATACTGAATGGATTTCAAGGCAAGATCCGTATGTTTGCGTTGAATACGGCAGTTCTAAATTCCGTACTCGTACATGTACAGGTACAAATTGAAGGATACTGAATGGATTTATATCTGTTTACTTTCATTTTTGGTGAATTTTGATGAGATTCATGCTTTTGTTCTGTTATTTTTTATGTAGATGGTGGTAAAAACCCTACGTTTCAAGAGAAATTTGTGTTTACACTCATAGAAGGGTTGCGAGAGATCAACGTTGTTGTATGGAATAGCAATACTGTTAATTCAGATGATTTCATAGGGAGCGGAAAGTAAGTTTTGAATCTTAGTGCTACTTTTTATACATCTCAATATGTTTTCTCTTATTTTGTGCCTGAATGAGTAAGATGGATGTAGATGAGTCATATAACAGAGTTGATTGATTTGGAATTGACACGAAGTTGATTGAATGATCTATTTAGTTTAGTTATTTGAGTGCTAATCCTTAAGTATTTGATTCTAGGGTTCAACTACAGAAGGTTCTCTCACAGGGATTTGACGATACTGCTTGGCCACTTCAGACGAAGAGGGGCAGGTAAATTGATAAAACAACTGCCAAATTGTTCTTTTCTAGAGGATATTTGCTATGGTTTTTCTTTTATGGCGAGAATTATGTGTATGGTCCTTCTTAGTTAGAATTTGTCTCTTTTGTTGCTTGTTTCTTTGACAAAATCTTCTACATTGTGCTTCCACTCTTTCATGTGACATTAATATGACAATCTACGACACCAAGGTCTGGGACGTATGGTTATGATGTGATTCTTTACATCCATCACTAAAGTTCTTCATTTCATCATTATTGATTAACATAGACCTGTCTATAACTAGCCATCAACTTACTTCCGGACAGTGATGCAGGTTGAACTTAGGCTTTTATAAGCTATCTGTATTCTGTACAAGTGCTGAAAAATTATGTGTTCAACTTTCTCCCCATTAATTGTCTACTTCTGGTTGTCCAAGCTGAGTCATGGATCAGCTCTTTCTACAAAGAGCCTTATAAACCTTTAGACATACTAGACACCATTGGGTCACATTTTGGCTTCAAGTAATTGGGTGAAGAATTAGGGATAGTTGAGGTTCAATATACTAGATTTGAGGCGAGGAATTTCTGTTATAGATTACCTGGCAGGATAAAAGTTGAGTCAACAAGAGGTGTACTTTGTTTTCTCATATAAAAGGTATTTAGTCAGCACACAAGAACTAATACTCGTGGATTCATGGGGCTATAAAGATTTTTTCTTGATAGTGTTTGTGAAGTCATTGGAGACGAATGAAGAGAGCAGCTTTTTCAACACCTGTGTATTCCTAATGTGAATTAAAAGATATTTTGGCATGTGTATGTATTTTTAGGTAAGAAAAGGAATAAAAAGAAATATTGTGTCTTTATTCTTCTTATAGGAATAAACAGAAGATAACCAAAAACTGTTTTATGTTTAGATTTTATGTCTTTCTTTTCTTGATGGGTGAAAAATTGCTCTACTTTGACCTCACCTATCAGGCACCTCAATGTTTCACATCTGTTTTATTGTAAGTGTTGAACATTTACTTTAAGCATCAAGGGGTGTATATACAAATTCCTTTTCAAATCTAGGAAAGAATCTCCTGTATATCTAGGAAACTCAAGGACGCCTTGTGTGATTAACAGAAACATTAATGGATTTGTCTGTACAGATCTCTACAGTTAATAAAGTTTATTTGAACTGTGTGAACCTAAGTTTATAATAAAGTAGTTTTGTGAAATTGTCTTGGGCTTTTTTGCACTGGATGTTTGGGGTAGGGTTGTAATGAATGAAATCGCACTGTGTAACAGAAGTACTTTGGCTTGTATATTTCTTTTACAGGCATGCTGGAGAAGTTCGATTAATAATGCACTATGCAAATGCCAATGTAAGTGCCATCGTCTTCTCTTAGAATTTCTTCCTTGCTCCCCACCCCCAAAAAAATGTTTTGGAATGTCTTTAACACGAATTTCTCTTTTACTTCCAGAAGCCAGCAACAAGCCACGCTCAATCAGGCTCTCCATATGTAACACCAACTCCTGGATCATATCCATATTCAGTAGCTCCACCACATGCAGCTTCACACCCACCACCTTCTGGCTATCCAGCACCATCTCCTTATTCCACAGCCCCGCCTCCTTCTGCATATTATCCAGCTTCTCCATATCCCACAGTCCCACCCACTTCAGCAGCATATCATCCAGCATCTCCTTATCCCCCTCAATCGGCTGCTTATCCTTCACCTTACTCATCAGCTTCATATCCGCCTCAGCCTTATCCACCACAGGGTTACTCTTATCCTCCAGGTAAATATTCTTGTAAGATGTGAATTTCCTACTCTCCCCTGGCATGCCAATTAGGGTTAACTATATACTAATGTTGTCTTGCCAGGTCCATACCCTGGAGCCTATCCTCCACGATCACATTGATGCTATGTTCTTAAATGATTGGACAAGGATTGTGCACGAACAAGTACTTGCTGAGTGCTCATTTAGTAGTGTGGTGTTATATATCTGTCTGGTATCGAAATTTCACGACTTCTCTTATGACATGTTTGTGATTGCTATGCTGAAACTGTTTAATATTTGTAGAATCTGGAAATTATTTAAACGGAGCTTATGTTTTGTGCCTGTACTATATAGGAGTATTCCCAAGCAAAATGTACAGAATTTTTCTGTCAGATAGGCTCCACCGGCTTTTGTATGTGCCTCATAGCCAAATGTGGAATCACAGGATGATCATTCTTTTTTACATGGAACACTTTAGATTGTACTTTTGCGATTCACATCCTCTTAGAATTGTTGATATGCCAGCTTTTTGTAAGTTGAACAAAACATATATATATATTTTTTTTTCTTTTGGGAATCTTGCCTCTTGGCCACTGAATTTGAATTAATCAAATGAGGTTTTAGTTTTCTGAATATTCTGTTGGGAAGTAACTTGTCCTGTAGTTTGATTAGTCGAGAAGAACTTCAAATGCTATGAACTTCTCTTGGATGCTTGTAGAAGTACTTCTGCCTGATGAGTACTATTTTTGCCATTCTCAACTTCTGTTTTACTTCGAGCAAAACGTATCAAAAATTAAGTGCATAAAGAAATAAGACAAGGACTCGAGTATCAACACATATTGTGATATCAAAACTACAAGCCTAATTAGACTTGGTTCATATGTTGGTTATTTTACCAAGGACAGTCAGCTCATCACCGATACTAGAAAAGGAACCTAGAATTACTAAGCACCTAAGAAGAGAGGACTACTCTCAGATACAAAATATTTAGAGAATCATAAATAAGGGAGACTCTCCCCTTTCAAAGTAAAAAAGCAGAGAATCTACTAGAAATAAGACATATTCAAAGAAGCTATAACTTAACACAAGAAATAGCCTAGATGAAAAGGATAGAGTACCTAAAGGTGGTATAGATGTATTTGCACCAAAGCTTGGAAATGGATCACAGGATAAAGTACCAAAAGGTGGCATAGATGTATTTGCACCAAAGCTTGGAAATGGATCAAGTGTGATTAAATCAACCTAGTTGGATTTTATGTTTGATAGCGACCACGTATACTTTTTAATCAGAGGTGTAATTTGGGCATATTATTAATTCAGTTAATTGATGATTTCAACCAATACTTATAAGACATTATTATTCTTGGTATAAAATCCTCCTCTTTTTCCACCATGTAAGCCTCTTGATGACGATCGTAAGATCTTCTAATCATCTTAGAGGGATCTATTGTTGAGTGAGAATAATATGGCAAATTTCTCCAATTCTGCAAGATCGGCTTCGTTGATTGTCTGCTAGATCTGTCCTTAAAAGACTATTCATTGAATTAAGATCACTCACATTAAGCATAATAAAACTAGTACAATGAGTAGGCAAATTACTCAATGTTCAATAACACTAATTAAAGAACAAATAAATAAAAGCAATGTTGGATATATTTGAGTTCTTGAAAAGAACACAATTAGTAGCTGAAAATAATGTATAATAAGTTCGAGTGATTGACACTTAATGTATATTTCCTATTTCATTTGGGAAGTTAAAGTTCATTATATTTGGGGAGTTCAATAAATTGTATTACTTTTGATTTTATATTTTGCTTTTAAATTCACTGGTTGATACTTGAAACATAAAATAAAAGTTCAAAGACACTGACAATATATAATATTATATCATGAACATAATTTAGGTGGAGAATTTTTTCCCTATTTTCTTTCTATACCAAAATAAAATGAGCCCAATTCAACTGGAATTTGAAACACTATATAGTCTAGCGATTTGTATTCCTCTGCCACAAATGCGATGTACTCTAGGAAGACAACACCCCATCCTTGTTTTGGTCTCCAAGAACTATGTTACCATTACAAGAAGGTGCCCAAGTATCTGCACAACTATCCTTAAAAACCCAACACATGTTCTGTGGCGGAGTCGCAGAATCGAAGTTAAAAGAATTGCTTTTCTTTTTTTCCATTTTCAAGCCGCTCTTCTTCTGTTTTTTTCCCCTTAGATGGTGTAGCATCATCACCATTAATGTTAGTTTTTGCCTTCTTGCGCTTGCCACCTGTTTTAAGGAAATAATCTACCTCATTCTTTGACTTGAATTTACCCCCGGACACCGGTTCAATATAGTATCTATCAACTTTTCCTGCAGTAGCTCCAATGGTATGAACTTTTGTTTCAAACCTCCAATTCTCTAGCAACCACTTCGACTTATCTAGATTCACTGGACGCATAGGCGTAATCTTTCTCTGAATCTGCAACTTACTCGGAGTTACATCAGACACCTTTCCTTCATTAGGTACATCACCTTTGTTTGGTGTAGTGTTCTCTACCCTAACATCCAACACAATATCAATGTAGGTTTCCTACGGCAACAACGGGTCCGAAGGTATACCATCATTGAAGAAGTCATCGCTAGTAACAATTATCGGTGGGATGGAAGAGACAGCGGAGTCGGCCTTAGTCATTAGAAGAAGCTTTGAAAGAGTCAATGTGGTGAAAAAGTCCATTGAATAATGGAGAAGAAGTCCATTATTAATTTTTCAAAATAATGAACTTTTTCTCCGCATTAACTCTTTCAAAGCTTCCTCCGATGACTAAGGCCGATGCCGCTGTCTCTTCCATCCCATCGATAATTGTTACTAGCGACGACTTCTGTAATGATGGTATACCTTCGGACCCGTTATTGCCGTCGGGAACCTACATTGATGTTGAGTTGGATGTTAGGGTAGAGGCCACCATACCAAACAAAGGTGATGTACCTAATGAAGGAAAGGTGTCTGATGTAACTCCGAGTAAGTTGCAGATTAAGAGGAAGATTACGCCTATGTGTCAGGTGAATCTAGACTAAGGCTGATGCCGCTGTCTCTTCCATCCCATCGATAATTGTTACCAGCGACGACTTCTGTAATGATGGTATACCTTCGGACCCGTTGTTGCCGTCGGGAACCTACATTGATGTTGAGTTGGATGTTAGGGTAGAGGCCACCACACCAAACAAAGGTGATGTACCTAATGAAGGAAAGGTGTCTGATGTAACTCCGAGTAAGTTGCAGATTAAGAGGAAGATTACGCCTATGCGTCAGGTGAATCTAGAAAGGCCAACGTGGTTGCCAGAGAATTAAAGGTTTGTAATAGAAATTTGTACCACTAGAGCCACTGCAGGAAAAGTTGATAGATACTATATTGAACTGGTGTCCGGGGGTAAATTCAGGTCAAAGAACGAGGTGGATTATTTCATGAAAACAGGTGGCAAGCACACGAAGGCAAAAACTAACATTAACGATGATGCTGCTACACCATCTGAGGAAAAAAATAACAGAAGAAGAGAGGCTTGAAAAAGGAAAAAAAAGAAAAGTACTTCTTCTAACAACGATTCTCCGACTCCTCCACAGAGCATGTGTTGGGGTTTTATGGATAGTTGTGCAGATACTTGGGCACCTTCTTGTAATGGTAACATGGTTCTGGAGACCAAAACAGGAATGTGATGTTGTCTTCTCAGAGTACATCGCATTTGTGGCGGAGGAACACAAATAGCTCGACTAGATAGTGTGTCAAATTCCAGTTGAATTGGGCTCATTTTATTTTGGCATAGTAAGAGGAAAATGTGGGAAGAACATATTGGACATAGTTGATATTTTTGGTACTAAGTTTGTGTTTTTGTTGTTTTTTTTTTTATAGCAAAGAGGCTATTTATAGGCTCCAGTTTTAATATGTTGGAGTTGAGAGGATAATTTTGTAGAGAGTCTCCTTTGTTTTAGGGAATCACAGGTATTCATTCTTTGAGGCACTAGGTGTTTTACTGGAACCTGAGTTAAACTAGGATCTCAGTCCCAATATTTATTATCACCACATTTCTTGACCATAAGCAGGTGAATAACTGAAAGATAAATTGCGACCAAAAAAAAAGAAGAAAAAATTGAGGGTAGGGGATTATAATATGGGGAATAGAATCCTCATCAATAAGGTGAAAGTTTAGATCCACAACTTGTACTTCATAAGAATTTTTAAAAGGATAACTTTTTTCTTTGGACATATACAATTTACAAGCCTTTGAACTTGGTCTTAGTTTTTAATTTGACACTTTAACTCTAGTTTGTTCTATTTATATAGAGTGGGGGAACCTAAATGATAGTTAAAAACTAAAAGTTGACCAAAATAATGAGTTGAAATAAAGTTTTTAATCTCTACGTATTATTGCACTATATCACTTTCATAAATGGTCAAACCCTAATGATTGTTAAGCCTATGCATTGTGCGTGGATAAACAAACAAATACTAGTTAATTAGTTAACATAACTACAGTTTAATTAAATTACCATTTGCCACTAACTTACAATCATAATTACATGGTTCACGTCCAAAATTTGTATAATTTGGCTCCTAATTCTCTAAATTCAGAATTTTTATAATTCGGTTCATAATTGTATAAATCCTGAATTTTCCTAATTGTATAGATCCAGAATTTGTATATGCTTACACTAGCTATATAACAACTCTTACTTTCTTAGAATTCTTAATGGAGACTTCCTTTGTTGCGTTTATCTATGTTTTTACTTGGTTACCAACTGTTGAAGGATTCTTTATATATTATTCCAGTGGAGGCACTCAACCTCGATGATGCCGTCCCGGGAGTTTACACAAGTCACTGTCTTCCCTTGAGTCTGGTTCACCTACCAGCTGCATCCTCTTCCAGTGATAATGTCAAAAATACGATAAGTTATGTGAACTCAGAATTTCCAAGAGGAACTTAAATGTACTAGATTCCTTTAGCTTGTCTACCCATGGGATTATGTAAATTTCATCCCGGGTACTTGTAAAAATGAATGTTGAGATTGGTTTATTCACATTACATGGCTGTACTGCTAGCTCACAAGTCACAGCCGAAATCAGGTCTAGTGGAAGTCAATTACACAGCCAGTAGTTATGGTTCTACTTCAACTAGAGTGGCATACTGACATTCAGAGGTGGAGCCAGGATTAGAAGTTTGGGGATTCTAAATTTTAAAAATGAACCCACAATACTAGTGTGGAAAGCATTTCTATAACCCCTTCCTTATCACTGAGCCGTCAATCAATTTTATTATGGGGTTCACAAATTAATATATATATATATATATATATATATATATATTTATTTATTTATTTATTTTTAATACAAATACAGAGTTTCTATGAAAAAACTGTTGGGTTTGTTTGAACCCACGAACCCGCACTTAGCTCCGCCTCTGATGGCATTCACAAATAGTATAGAGTAGTATATATGCCTAGCATATAGGCCTAGTAGAAGTCAATTACACAGCAAATAGTTATGGATCTACTTCTATTAGAGTGGCATTCACAAAAAGTACAAGTAGTATATAGGCTTAGCATGAGTGCTTTCCAAAGTATAATGAATCGTTCTTGCCTCCCTATAAAGCTGAGAATTCTTGAAGTCAATCTCGTCCTGACTTGGTGTGGATTTTGCAGATGTTAAAATCTTTGAGGATCAGAGAAAGAGTACTAGCAGCAAGAAGTGAAACTAAATATATAGTGGAAATAAGCAATAAATGAAAAGTATAAGAGATTAAAAGGGTAAACAGTACAAAACCTCTTTGTCAGTATAGAGTCAGCCAAGTACAAGGAATAAGAAGGAAAGAGAAAATGAAGAAAGAGTGTGTCTGTGTGTGAGTAATAATGGTGTTACTTGCAGGGGTTAGGTCCCTTTTATGGGGACAGACATGAGTCTCTGTGTGATTTCAGATGATAGGATTCGTGGTTAGGTAATGAGGGTCGTCTCGCCTTCGTTAGGAGCCTTGTGGATGGGTTATGTTAATCGATAAGTTCAAAATGAGATTGTGCTGCACATATTGAATTATCTACTTTACACAGGTGCAGACTTAAAGGGCTAGGGCTCATAAACCTTTTCTTTCATTTATCAGTAGGGCCCCTCCCTTAAAAGCGAGAAAGTTAAAGCAACTAGAGGTCACAAGAACGAAAAGATAACGGAAAACCTAACTATATAGCACACGAGTTTCGGAAAGGACAAACGATAAAGTAAACACCTAACTATAACCTAACTGGGCTCTCATAAGCCTAGAAGGTACACTCGTGTGCAATTAAAAGTTAATAACCCAAGTGGACCCCCATAAGCCCGATGAGTACACAAAAGAGGTAAGGAAACTACCAGCTAAGTTTAAGAGTATTCCAGAACTGCAATAGCCATCCACAGACTCAAACCGCGGTAAAGACAACCCGAAGAACCCAATAGACTCACCAAGTTAGGCCTCGAACCCGACTAATAGAAGTGATGCCCGGACTTTAACCGTGGCAAGAGGAAATGCACATGGACATCAAACCATGGATAGTAATCATGTGCACGGACCTCAAAGCATGGATAATAGATTCCGAATGTCTCCAAATCACCCGCTCTTCCTTATTCTCGACCACACCATAGAGTAAACTATCTTTAGAGTCACAAGGGACCCACTCCATCTCCAAAACCCAAGATCCAATCCAATATAGCCTACAAGGCTCGATATTGCCAAAGAACACATTTGGGTTGAAACCCAAGGGAAATTATGGATGAACGGTCATAAGAGCTTAATTGTCGCCTAGCTAAGAATTTATACTATCAGACCCAAGTCTGTTGTATCAGTCTATAAGGAGCTAAGTTGTCCGAAGCAACGTCGGAGAATCTTTAAGGCCTATTGACTCTAAAACGCGAGTCTAAGCTAGTCACTAGCCTACACCTAGGCTAAGGCCAAGAACAAGCTACTAACACAATAAAAGCGATAAAACAGATACAACTACGCATGAAACAACAAATGTAACTAAGTAGGCATGCCCGATTCCTCAAAAATCGACCCAAAATACGGCTAAGGCATGAATTCTAATCACCAACATAATACAAACTAGAAACCCATCCCAAAACTAGCTAATCAACATGAATTCATAATCACAAGCTCAATCTAAAGTCTGGTAAGTCGTAGCCTACCTCAAAGTTGACTATGACGCTCCAAAACCACTATTTTGGAGCTTTTCTCTTTTGATTGGCCTCCAATTGTTACCAAGCTACCAAACAAACTATCACAACATCAATACAGACGTTTTGACACCAAAATTGAAACAATTGAAGACAGTCCCAAAATCGAGTCAAAAATGAAATTATGAGACCCGCACTGTAAATTCCAAAATTGACTCCATCAATTGGTCTCATTTAACTCAAGGAACTTGTAACCAAAAAATGGGCACAAACTGAGCTCGGAAAATAGCTAAATCAGATCATGTAACAATCTCATATAAAAAATCACTATTAAGGATGTAACGAAGGTCTCTCGGAACAAGAATTTACCTTCGATATGAGCTTCCCACACCTTCCCGATGATCCCAACACGTAGCCTCACAAATTCCTAGCAATTATCAACGTAAATCACTCAAAACGGAGTTCTATAGCTCAAGATATCAACTTCACAACAATTTAAAATGAGCTGAAAATGGGACTAGTCTTAATTAAAAAATCAGTTAAATGATCTTCACGAACGTGATACTTAGTCCGCAAACGAGAGAGTTCGGGCCCCTTAAATCTGCGAACGTTGCGCCAAGCCCGCAAATGTGAAGGATCAGTTTCCTTGACCTTCATGAATGCGACGTAAGGCCCGTAAATGCGATGACCAAGCCCCTTGGTCTCCGCGAACGTGGAATGTGGCTCGCAAATGAGGAGACCAAAATCACTAGCTACCGCAAAAACACGACCTGAGGCACGCGAACGCGAAGGAGGAATGGTGCTGCACATAATCCTAGTTCATTATATTTGGGAAACTAATAAATTGTATTCCTAATTCACGTGGGAATTTCATAAATTTTGGTAATAGTTCATTTGAAAACTTAATAAGTTGCATTCGTAATTTGTTTTGGGATCAGATTTATTGACAATATGAGATATACATAGAGATGGCCTACCATATTTATTGGAATCGAATTTATTGATATTGATATCCTCTAAAAGTTTCTAGATGCACTTCCATATTAATATATATTAAAAAAACAATAGTAAATTTTAATGACCCTCCAGGCCATTTCCTCTTTATTGTGTTATTTTCGGTGTTTAGCGCTTTCCTATAGCCACCCCAAGTCATTTATGACATGCAGGTTGACAGTTCGGTCACCTGGTCGTCTGTTTGGTTTTTGTGCAAATTTTCATGTTTTGAAGCTTTTGAAATTTGAACGGTTAGCTTTGGTCAAAACTTCAGGTAGACAGCCTCAAAATGCAATTTTTATGATTCCGTTAGGTCTGGAACATTGAGTTTGGTCTAGAAGGACTTTGGTTTGGATTCCGGGATTATTCCGAGCAACAATGTGGATTTGGCTTAAAACAAAGTTTTGCTAGGGGACCACTTCTTATCAAGACGACCTCAATTGAAAGTTTTGACATCTTCATTTAGTCTGGAATGTCAAATTTGGTGAGGTAGCATATTTTGTTTGGGTGCATGGGGTTTTGAATGAATCCCGAGCACCCTGTGAGAGATTTTGAGACTTGTTGAATCAGCTGGTGTTGCATCACCTAGTGCAGCACCATTTCTCCTTCGTGTCCGCGCGCCTCAAGCCGCATTTGTGGTAGCTAGTGATTTTGGTCTCCGGGTTCACGAGCCTAGTGCCGCGTTCCCAGAGACCAAGGGGCTTGGTCATCACGTTCGCGTGCCTTAGTTGCATTCACGAAGGTCAAGGAAGCTTACCCTTCGTGTTTGTATGGGCCCAACGCCTCATTCACCAATTTAAGGGGCTCGAACTCTCACGTTCAAGGACCGGGTCCTGCGTTCATGAAGGTCATTTAACTGGTCTTTTAATTAAGACTAGTCCTATTTTCAGCTCATTTTTCAATTGTTGTGAAGCTGATATCTTGAGTTATAGAACTTTGTTTTGGGTTATTTAAGTTGATAATGGCTGGAAATTTGCAAGGCTATGTGTTGGGATTATCGGGAAGGTGCGGGGAGCTCATATCGAAGGTAAATTCTTGTCCCGAGAGACCTTCGTTACCTCTTTAATGGGGATTTTTATTTGATATTGTTGCATGATCTGATTTCACTTTTTTCAGAGCTCGGTTTGTGCCCATTTTTCGGCACAAGTTCCTCGAGTTAAATGAGACCAATTGACGTAGTCAATTTTGAGATTCCCAGCGCGGGTCTGATAATTTCGTTTTTGACTCGATTTTGTGCGTGTCTTTTATTATTTCATTTTTGTGTAAATCCATATTAATAATAAGAATAAATTAAAATGTTCAAATCACCAACACTTTACATATTCTTTTTTCCATGAAAAGTATCACAACTGTCTTGACATGATCACTGGAAGAGGATGCACGGCGTACCAACAGGTTATTACTCTATTTTCCAAATCGTAGATTAGGCTTGCTATGTAGAGTTATCTGTAATTTGGCAAATGGATTTTTACTTTAGAATTCAGAAGATGTTGATGAACTTTAAGGAGCTCATCCTTGAGACAAATGGCAACAGATAAGCAATGATGTCAGTATTCTGGACCAAATACTCTGCTCCGTTTGAGGTGAATGCTTCTTAACCGGTAGTGTAATTTGAGCATATTAGTAATTCAGTTGATCGATGGTTTCAACCAATACATATAAGACATTATTATTCCCAGTATAGAATCCTCCTCTTTTTCCACCATGTAAGCCTCTTGATGATGATCGAAAGATCTTCTAATCATCTTAGAGGGATCGCTTGTTGAGTGAGAATAATATGACAAATTTCTCCAATTTTGCAAGGATCGACTTTGGTGATTGTCTTCTAGATCTGCCCTTAAAAGACTATTCATTGCATCACAATTACTAAAGCACAATAAAACCAATAAAATGAGTTGGCAAGTTACTCAATATTCAACAACACTAATTAAAGAACAAATAAATAAAAACAATGTTGGATATAATTGAGTTCTTGAAAAGAACTTAGTAGCTGAAATAATGTATAATATGTTCGAGTGATTGACACTGACATAATGTATATTTCCTATTTCATTTGGGAAGTTAAAGTTTATTATATTTGGAGAATGTAATAACTTGTATTACTATTTATTTGCTTTTTTGCATTAAATTCACTGGTTTATACTTGAAACTTACAAAAAGAGTTTAGAGGTACCGACAATATATAATATTTTATCATGAACATAATTTAGGTGGAATTTTTTTGCCTAGTTTCTTTCTATGCCAAAATAAAATGAGTCCAATTCAACTGGAATTTGACACCCTATCTAGTCTAGCTATTTGTGTTTCTCTGCCCATAAATACGATGTACTATGAGAAGACAATATCCCATTCTTGTTTTGGTCTCAAGAACCATGTTACCATTACAAAAAGGTGTATCCGCACAACTATCCATAAAAACCCAACACGTGCTCTCTGGCGGAGTCGCAGAATTGAAATTAAAAGAACTACTTTTCTTTGTTGGAGTTTTAGGGCTGAATTTCCACTCTAAAAATATAAATAAAGGCAAGAAGAAGAAAAGAAATATTTGCAGGTGGAAAGATAATCTTTCATTGAACTAAAATGATGTTTATATACAAGAAAAAATGCAACAACTGTAGCATATATTTCAGCAACTACTTTGCACATGTTCCCATGTTAAATAAACTACTTAAAGTAACATCTAACTCCTACAAAACAACAACTAAATAAAACTACTAAAGATAGCTAAAAAGATGGAGAAAGTCCAACAACTTCTGTTTGATTAGTTACTACAGTAACAGAGGCAGTTAATCAACACTCCTCCTTGCTTTAGTTGCTGCAAATTCCAAGTCATTCTATGAGAAATTCAAATCTTCTCCTTTACAAGGCTTTGGTAAAAATAGCTGCCAACTGAAGATCCGTCTTGCAATACTTTAACCCAACAAATCCTTCTTTTTGTGCATCTCTAAGAAATAATAATTTGATATTGAAATGCTTGGTTTTCCCTTGAAAAACAGGATTATTTGAAATATCAATAGCTTCTTGATTATCCACAAACACCTCTATGCACTTTTCTTGCTTTAAATTTATATCAAGTAGCACTTTTCTAAGCCATAACGCTTGATTTGCAGCAGCTGTTCCTGCAACGTATTAGCTTCAGCCGTAGAGTGTGCAACAATCTCTTGCTTTTCAGAACACCAAGGAAATACCCCTCAACGAAGATTAAAACAATAGCCAGAAGTGCTCTTCATGTCATCAGAAGAGCCACCCCATTCACAATCGGAATACCCTACAACACGTACTTCTAATTTGCAGAGAACTTGATTCCAAAATTCAATGTTCCCTTTACATATCTTATCACTCTTTTAACTGATCTAAAATGAGTGAGAGTTGCACAATTACTGAATCTAGATAGAAGATTTGCAATATATAAAATGTCGGGTCTACTTATTGTAATATACACGAGACATCCAACAAAACTCCGGTAAAGATTCTCATCCACTTTTTCAGCTTCATCAATTTTTCTCAACTTCTCCTTCTGACACATTGGAGTAGTTGTCTCTTTGCAATTTTTCATTCTGAACTTTTTAAAAATGTCTTTTGCATACTTCTTTTGACAGATGAACACTTCATTTTGTCCTTGTTTGATTTCCATTCCCAGAAAATACACCATTTCTCCAAAATCCGTCATCTCAAAAGTTTGTTGCATATCTTCTTTAAATTTCTTAACAAGTTCATCATTGCTTCTAGTAACCAGCAAATAATCTACATATAGTGAAATAGCAATAAAATTAATTGCATCACCATTAATGTAGAGATTAGCTTCACTAATGCATTTTCTAAAACCCAGCTGCACCAAATGCTCATCAATCCTGCTGTACCACGCTATGGGCGCTTGCTTTAGTCCATACAAAGCTTTTTTGAGCTGATACACTTCATCTTCATGCCCTTCGACAGTAAATCCTTCAGGTTGCTCAACAAAAATTTCCTCCTCAAGAATGCAGATTTAACGTCCAATTGAAACAATTTCCAATCCTTTTGTGCAGCTTTGGCCAAAAAAATTATGGTGGTTTCTATTCTAGCAACATGAGAAAATGTATCAGAAAAATCAATGCCAAAAATTTGAGCATACCCCTTTACAACAAGTCTGGCTTTGTGCTTATTGATAGAGCCATACACATTCAACATGATTCTGAAAATCTACTTCATTCCTATGACTTTCCTCTCGTAGGGTATTTTCACAAGTTTCCAGGTCTGATTCTTCTCAATCATGGTGAGTTCCTTCTTCATTGCAACTCTCCATTTTGGATGTTTTTCTGCTTCCCAAAAATTTATTGGCTCAAGGACAGCCATATTGCATCTCTGATAGATTTCAGAGAGAGTTCTTGTGCCCCTTAGTGGGACATCATCCACCAATTCATCTTCTTTCACCTGGAGCATTGTACTTTGATCTGGAATGAATATTGTTCTGCTTCTTTCCAGTTCCATTGTTCATCTTCCGTAAAATGCACATCTCTACATATCAGGATTTTCCTTGTATGATGTTGGAAAACCCTGTAAGCCTTAGAAACAGTGCTATAACCTACAAATATTCAAGCTTCCACCTTTTTATCCAACTTATCTCTTTTAGTCTGTGGCACATAAGTAAATCACAAGCATCCAAACACTTTGAGATTTTTCAAAAAAGGTTTATAACCATACCCGGGTTCAAATGACGTCTTTCCTTCTAATGATTTTTTCAGAAGCATGTTGAGTAGAAATATTGAGGTATGTGCAGTTTCAGCCCAATACTCTTTTGGAAAACACTTTTCGTACAACAAACATCTAGCCATCTTCATTATGGTACGATTCTTCGTCTCACTAACTCCATTTTGTTGTGGAGTATATAGAGTAGTGAGCTGGTGTACAAACCCGACTTCTTTACAAAATATATTGTACTAACTAGATGTGTACTCCTTGTCATTATCGGACCTTAAAATTAAATCTTAAAGCAACTTTCAGTTTCGATCCACTTCATGAATTTCTAGAAGATAGCGGCAACCTCTGACTTGAATATGAGAAAGTATATCCAACACATTCTTGTATAGTCATCAATGAAAACTATATAATACTTAGAGCCTGTTTGGATGGGATTTTATGTTGGTCAAACTAACTTTTAAATTAGTTTTTGACTTATTAGAGTATTTGACAATTAAATAATAACTTAAAATAAGTCAAAAGTAACTTAAAATAAGTTAAAAGTAGGGTGCCCCCTACTTATTTTTTTAACTTATAAATCATTCTACTTTGACCAAGTATATTACTTTTTTACTCTTAATTCTTTTATAATGTTAACAACTTTAAGGGTATTTCAGACGTTTTGATAAAAAAAGTGACTTTCAACATTTTTTTTCCAAACACATCAAAAACACATGACTACTTATTTTTAAAATGACTTTAAAGTAACTTTTTAAAAGTTATTTATTTTAAGCCAATCCAAACGGGCTCTTACTCCCTTTGAGTATTTAACACCTTTGAAATTGGGAAAGGAAAAGACTTCACTTATGGCTACTGGTTAAGTCCTACTAGGCCTATCTATGGTTCGTAGAAGCGTCTCCGGATCATAGGTGGCACTCGTAGGGAGTGGTTTGAACTTTTGAGAATTCAAGTCCCAATAAGTTGACCTACTACTAGCAAGGATGGGGGAGGGGGGTAGGATGGTCTACGGGCCGTAGGAAGTGTCCGCAGGGTTAGTCCAAACTTAATGAAATTTTGAGCTCAAAGATGAGGTCTACAGATGGGGTCTATGGACCGTAGAAAGGTCGATGGTTTGAGAAAGTGTTTTGTGGTAAGTGGGGTAAATTCTAAGTCCCATTAACTCGACCTACGGTTGACCAGGTCCGTAGGTCAGAACCGTAGGTCAAAACCGTAGGTCAGGTAGTTTTAATTAAAGGTATTTTGTTCTTTTCCTTCCTACCTAACCCCTATACTATGTCGTTCTGACCCTATAACTAACCCTATACCCGAATTTACTCTACAAAATCTAACTCATTCCCTCCCATTCACTATAATTCACAAATTCTCTTAAAGGGTTCTTCTCCAAAACTCTCCCAAGGATCTTCAAGGAAAGGTTAGGGTTTGATCAATCTTGAAGGTTTTTTCTCCAAATCTATAGGGCTTTGATTGCCAAGGTATGTGAGAATTCACCAATGGATCCCTTTTATCCATTGGGCCCCAAAAGAACTTCTATCTCAGTTTCGATTTCACCTAATTCAATTAAGGTTTATGTCAATCTTCATAGGTCCTTTTTTATTATGATTCAATTGTTTGATTTTGATCTTATTATACTTGATTTGATTTAATTACATGATTTACAATTGATTTCATATTGACACATGTTTTTTACAAGATTATGATGATTAATTTATGAAGAAAGCTTATGAACTTATGAATTATGATTTATGAAAGTCATGCATGTTTTATGAAAATGATGTTTATGAACTTAGGATGATTTTTGAGATAGGTATCAATGAATTGTGAAAGATTTTCTCACATATCATGAAATCATGGTTGTAAAAGGTTTCCTTACATACATATGAATCATGATTTAAATGAGCTACTCTTCTACGACTTTATGATTTAGATTCATATCTTGATTATTGCCTTTCTTAATGTTATGCATTGATAATTCACTTTATCTCTTCTGTTGGGATTTTACTCAGCACGGTGAGAGCTTTGAGGTGGAGGCTTAAATAGGGTAGTCTCTCTAGTAGCAATCTCTAGTTCCAAACTACATGCCTCCGTAGGATTGTCTTAAATGACCTAGCTAGTGGATCCACATAACATTAATGATATGATACAGAGTTCTACCTTGGCAAGTAGACTTCCCCTTCTTGATGTGAGAGTTACATCAGATTCCATGTTGTAGCTCACATGGTCTATTGTCGGTTAAAGTTTATATCCCACAAAAGAAAAATGATTTTCCCTCAAGGCTTTCATTATGTCTTTTCTTATTAATGCTTGACCTTGTCCAATGATTCACAACTTAGCTTTTAAAGCTTTAGGATATGTTGTACTCGTTCATGCATTACTTTTTTTAAGCCTATCTTGATATCATGGCTATATTTATGCATATTTCCCCATACTTCACACATTCCATGTACTAATGCATACTTGTGCCTATATTGTCTCTTAATATACGGTCCGACGTTCCTCCTCCCGCTTGTAGCTAGATTTGGATTGCTATTTGATTGGTGAGTCCTCATACTCTGAGGGCAAAACCAATAAGACCTTTTATTGATTTCATTATTTATTCTTGAAACTTTGTACGTGGTGTATGGGTTACGTCCCAACCATTCTTTTGATGTTTTAGAATGGCTTGTCAAGACATAGTTATGATTCTGCATTCTTGTTCAAACTTCCATTTATGATATAAGATGTCTTACTTAAACTCTCTTATTGTATATTCTATCATGTTGTACATATGTCAAATGTCTTGTGTAGGGCCTCTCGAGGTCCTATACGCCATGTCACATCTAGGGTATACTTTGGGTCGTGAAAAACTTGGTATCAGAGCACAAGGTTTTAGAAAAAGGTCATAGGATGTCTAACAAGCCGCATTGAGTAGAGTCTTGTTCATGAGTGTGAAGCATGCCACATTTATGAATAGGAGGCTACAAAGCAATTAGGAAACTTCACTTCCTTCACTACTCTAAAGTCGTGCCATAGAGTTTATCTCTATAAAGGTCTTTCTCCTAATACTTATCCAATGCTTTTCATGATATGGCTTCTTGAAGAGCTTATGTGAGAAGAAATGTGGCTAACAATGTGGAGTCCGAGGTTCCTCAAGCCCCGATCGATCCTTTGACTGAGCAAGTGAATCATGCTGAATTTTGAGCCGCTTTCCAAGTATTGGCTCAAGCCATGATGACCCAAGCTAATAGAGGGGCCATTGCTCCCGTGAACCCAAATATGGGTGCGGCAACGATAAGGGTAAGGGACTTCACTAGGATGAATCCTTCGGAGTTCCATGGGTCAAAATTTGATGAGGATCCTCAACATTTCATTGATGAGATAAAAAAGATAGTGGAGATAATGGGAGAGTCACCGGTGGAAAAGGCAAAATTGGTTGCTTATCAACTTAAGGGTGTTGCTCAAGTTTGGTTCGAGAGGGTTATTAATACGGGTCCGCTTGATTGAGAGAAATTCAAAGGTACTTTTCTTTATCATTGCTTTCCCATTGAGATGAGAGAGGCGAAGGTACTTGAGTTCATTAATCTTCATCAAGGGAACATGAGTGTGAAAGAGTATGCTTTGAAGTTTACACAATTTGCTAAGAATGCTCTGACTATGGTTGTCGACTCTTGGGCAAGGATATGTAAATTCATGTCGGGTGTGTCCGAAATGGTGGTCAAGGAGTGTCGTACCGCCATGTACTAATGAATACTTGTGCCTATATTGTCTCTAAATATAGGGTCTGACGTTCCTCCTTCCACTCGTGTCTTGATTTGAACTGCTATTCGCTATTAGATTGATGAGTCATCATACTCCATGGAAAAAACCATGAAGACCTTTTATTACTTTCGTTGTTTATTCTTGAGACTTTTACGTGGTATATGAGTTACGTCCCAACCACTCTTTTGATGTTTTAGAATGGCTTGTCAAGACACAGTTATGATTCCACATTCTTGTACAAACTTCACTTTATGATATGAGACGTCTTACTTAAACTCTCTTATTGTATATTCTATCGTGTTGTATGTATGTCAAGTGGCTTGTGTAGGGCCACTCGGGATCCTATATGCTATGTCACGTCTAGGGTATACTTTGAGTCATGACAGAGTTCTTTGAGAACCAGCCAGATCTGTGTGGATTAACCTTAGTTTTTCAATAGCTCTCCAAGTTGCTTTGCTGAAAGGAAGCCTTGTTTTCTTTCCAAATCGACAAGTTTTGCGATCTGGTATTTCAGCTTCAAGGTTAGGCAACCCTCGAACAAGATGTTTCTTTTGTAGGTTCATTACAACATCATGATAGAATGGTTCGAGCCTTTTGTGCCATACTTCAGCATTGATCTTAGTTGTAGAATAAGCTTTTTGCTCATGCACTAAAGGATCCAATGTAAAGCACTTTCCCTTAATCATTACTTTGAATAAATTTTTTCCGTCTTCATCCTTAATTTGACAATAATTTATTTCAAAGAGAAGTTTGAAACCATTCTCAAGTATTTGGTCAAAACTTAATAAATCATATTCCTAATTTATGTGGAAAATTAATAAATTATATTCATAGTTCATTATATTTGGGAAACTAATAGATTATATTCCGAATTCACATGGGAATTTCATAAATTTTGTTAATAGTTCATGTGAAAACTTAATACGTTGCATTTGTAATTTTTTTGGGATCATATTTATTGACTATATGAGATATACATAGAGATGACCTAACAGATTTATTGATGTGTATATCCTCTAAAAGTTTCTAGAAGCACTTCCATGTTAACATATTTTAAAAAACAATAATAAATTTTAATGACCCTAACGATCATTTCCTCTTTATTGTGCTATTTATGATGTTTAGAGCTTTCCTATAGTCACTCATAGTCATTTATGACTTGTTGGGGCCGACAGTTCGGTCATCTAGTCGTCCGTTTGGTTTTCATGCAAGTTTTTGCATTTTGGACATGTTGAAACTTGAAAGGTTAACTTCGGTCAAAACATCAAGTAGACAGCCTCAAAATGTAATTTTTACGATTCTGTAAGCTTTGGAACATCGATTTTGGTGTAGAAGGACTTTTGGTACGGATTTCGAGGTTTTCAGGCTCATTTTGAGCAAAGTTGTGGATAATGGCTTAAAATAGAATTCGGGTGTGGGACCTACTTTTTATCGAGACAACCTCGATTGAAAGTTTTAACATATTCGTTGATAATTGCTAGGAATTTGCAAGGCCACATGTTGGGATCATAGGTAAGGTTCGAGGAGCTCATATCGAAGATAAATTCTTGTCCCAAGAGACCTTGGTTACCTCTTTAATGGTGATTTTTATATGAGATTGCTACATGATCTAATTTTGCTGTTTTTCAAGCTTGGTTTGTGCCCATTTTCTGGGCACAAGTTCCTTGAGTTAAATGGAACCAATTGGCAGCGTCAATTTTTGGATTTCTGGTGCGGGTCCCATAATTTCATTTTTGACTCCATTTTGGGCTTGTCTTTAGTTGTTTCGATGTAGTTGTCAAAACGTCTGTATTGATGTTGTGATAGTTTATTTGGTAGTGTGGCAGCAATCGGAGACCGTTCGGAATGGTAAAGCTCTGGAATAGTGGTTTTTGAGCGTGCAAGGTTAGCTTTGAGGTAGGCTACGACTTACCTGACTTTAGATTGAGCTTATGATTATGAATTCATGTTGATTAGCAAGTTTTAGGATGGGTTTGTAGTTTGTATTATGTTAGTGATTAGAATTCATGCCTTAGCCGAATTTTGGATCGGGTCTTGGGTTTTGGAGCTAGAGTGGGTCCCTGGTGACTCTGAAGATGGTTTCTCTCTATGGTGTGGTCGAGAATAAGGAAGAGCGGGTGATTTGGAGACATTCGGAATCTATTATCCATGGTTCGAGGTCCGTGCACATGATTATTATCCATGGTTCGAGGTTCATGTGTATTTCTTCTAGCCACGGCTAAAGTCTGGGCATCACTTCTATTAGTCGCGTTCGAGCCCTGACTAGATGATTCTATTGGGTTTTTGGGTTGCCTTTATTGCACTTCGAGTCTGTGGATGGCTGTTGCAGTTCTGGAATACTCTTAAACTTAGCTAGTAGTTTCCTTAGCGCTTTTGTGTACTCATCGGACTTGTGGGGGTCTGCTTAGGTTATTAACTTTTAAAAGTGCACGATTATACCTTCTAGGCTTATGGGGGTCAATTAGGTTATAGTTAGTTGTTTACTTTACCGTTTGTCCTTTCCTAGACTCGTGTGCTATATAGTTAGGTTTTCCGTTATCGTTTCGTTCTTGTGACCTCTTGTTGCTTTAACTTTCTTGCTTTTCATATTGTCTTTACTTTTCAACTCCAGGATCATTTCCATATTTGCCAGCTCCACCACGTGTAGCTTCTCACCAACCATCTTCTGGCTATCCAGCACCATCTCCTTATTCCGCACCCCCGCCTCCTTCAGCATATTATCCACCATCTACTAATCCCACAGTCCCACCCCCTTCAGCAGCATATCATCCAGCATCTCCTTATCCCCCTCAATCGGCTGCTTATCCTTCACCGTACTCATCAGCTACATATCCGCCTTAGCCTTATCCACCACAGGAATACTCTTATCCTCCAGGTAAATATTCTTGTAAGATGTGAATTTCCTACTCTCCTGTGGCATGCCAATTAGGGTTAACTATATACTTTTGTTGTCTTGCCAGGACCATACCCTGGAGCCTATCCTCCGCGATCACATTTGTTCTATGTTCTTAAATGCTTGGACAAGGATTGTGCACAAACAAGTACTCGCGGAGTTTTCTTTTAGTAATTAATGTGGTGTTATATCTTTGTCTGATATCCAAATTTCAGGACTTCTCCATGACATGTTTGTGATTGCAATGCTGAAACTGTTTAATATTTGTAGAATCTGGAAATGATTTAAACGAAGCTTATGTTTTGTGCATGTACTATGTAGGAGTATTAATTCCCAAGCGAAATGTACATAATATTTCTGTCAGATAGGCTCCACCGGCTTTTGTATGTGCCTCATAGCCAAATGTGGAATCACAGGATGATCATTCTTTTTTACACGGAACATTTTAGATTGTACTGTTGCGATTTTTACATCCTCTTAGAATTGTTGATATGCCAGCTTTTTGTAAGTTGAACAAAACATATATATATATATATTTGGGAATCTTGCCTCTTGGCCACTTAATTTGAATTAATCAAATAAGGTTTTAGCTTTCTTAATATTCTGTTGGGAAGAACTTCAAATGCTATGAACTTCTCTTAGATGCTTGTAGAAGTACTGCCTGATGAGTACTATTTTTGCCATTCTCAACTTCTGTTTTACTTTGAGCAAAACGTATCAAAAATTAAGTGCATAAAGAAATAAGACAAGGAATCGAGTATCAACACATTGTGATATCAAAACTAGAAGCCTAATTAGACTTGGTTCATACATCGGTTATTTTACAAAGGACGGTCAGCTTGTCACCGATACTAGAAAAGGAACCTAGAATTACTAAGCACCTAAGAAGAGAGGACTCCTCTCATATACAAAGTATCTAGGTAATCGTAAATAAGGGATACTCTCCTCTTACAAATTAAAAAGCAGAGAATCTACTTGAAATAAGACATATTCAAAGAAGCTATAACTTAACACAAGAAATGGCCTAGATGAAAAGGATAAAGTATCAAAAGGTGGTATGGATGTATTTGCACCAAAGCTTGGAAATGGATCAAGTGTGATTAAATCAACGTAGTTGGATTTTATGTTTGATAGCGACCGCGATATACTTTTTAATCAGAGTTGTAATTTGGGCATATTAGTAATTCAGTTGATCGATTGTTTCAACCAATACTTATAAGACATTATTATTCTCAGTATAAAATCCTCCTCTTTTTCCACCATGTAAGCCTCTTGATGACGATCGAAAGATCTTCTAATCATCTTAGAGGGATCTATTGTTGAGTGAGAAAAGTATGACAAATTTCTCCAATTTTGCAAGATTGGCTTCGTTGATTGTCTGCTAGATCTGTCCTTAAAAGACTATTCATTGAATTACGATCACTCACATTAAGCACAATAAAACTAGTAAAATGAGTAGGCAAATTATTCAATGTTCAATAACACTAATTAAAGAACAAATAAATAAAAGCAATGTTGGATATATTTGAGTTCTTGAAAAGAACACAAATAGTAGCTGAAAATAATGTATAATAAGTTCGAGTGATTGACACTTGATGTATATTTCCTATTTCATTTGGGAAGTTAAAATTCATTATATTTTGGGAGTTCAATAAATTGTATTACTTTTGATTTTATATTTTGCTTTTAAATTCACTGGTTGATACTTGAAACATAAAATAAAAGTTCAAAGGCACTGACAATATATAATATTATATCATGAACAAAAGTTTTGACCAAAATAAGCTATTATTTAAATCAATTTACCATAATAATACATTTAATTTTTTTTAACAGAACTAGTATAAATGTATTTCTCAGTAACGTTTTAGACTATATTTTATTTAAAAAGAATCAGGGTCTAAATAGTAACGGACTACGGTGTTAATGAAAAAACGTTACTCATAATAACCTTTTAGGAATAAAAGTAACCTAGTCCCATATTTATCCCCACTTTGATGCGCCTTTACCTTATTGATCTAAACCCTAGCTTATGGAATCTTCAAATTAGACTTACAAGTTACAACTTTCCCAATTCACACAACTCTGTTCCCAATTCTCGCCGCTAGTTTTGTCGGGTTGAAACGAGATTCACGACAAGCTTGGATTGTCGAAAAGCTTGGAAAGAAGAGATTCACGACAAGCTTGGATTATCCAAAAGCTTAGTTTGTTCTTGAGGTATGCTTTTTCTTTACAAAATTGTAGAAAAAAATGTTTGGATTAGGTTTCAGTATTCCCACAAACTTAAGAAATCGTGATTTCAATGGCTTCTTACAATAAGATAATTTCTTTTTCACTTCTGTACAAGGTTAAGGAGATCTATGCTTTAAATTATTATAGCTTCGGGTAGCACAACTTGGTGCATCACTACAAAAATTAATGTCAATTTTTGTTTGAATTAATTTTTTTAAAAGCAAATTTATACCACTAGACAGTGGTCTAGTGGCTTTTTATTTATAATAAACATAAAAAATTCTCAATAGGAATAAGTACAAGCAAGGGAGGCTAGGCCTTACCTTACCAATCCTAATGAGGTACCTGATCTCTACTAATTAACAACCATGAAGAAAATACGACCTAGAGAGACCTAGATATTCTATGATCATCACAAAGTTTATAATACACTCTATGATGATATTACAAGTGAGGATTCTTAAGTAATGAAAAATCATAAAAGCCAAGGAGAAAGTTGAGTTATCAACTTCAAACTTCCTTTTACAAATGTATGAACTAAAGAAGATAGACTGGCCTTCTAAAAGAACCTGCAGTATATTTCTCTTGTCTTCTTCTTCAAATCTGTCCAATAACACTTGATAGTTCATCACTTCTTGGCTTTATTGAATCTTGTTGAAGTTGTTGACACTGTCATACGATTTTGCTTCGCGAGTCGCATCGGTAGGTGCCTTGGAACAAACTCCTCAGTCACTTTACCATCCCAACTATGTTTTCTTCCATGCTTCGTTTTGTTGTTGTGTTGTTGCCTAGGAGAAATATCTGCATTTCTAGCTGCAATTGCAAAACAATAATCCAACATTTCCTCTTCCTCGCCTTCCTCACCTTCCTCAGAGATGTCCTCATCATCTAGGTTAGCAAATTTATTTGGGGACAAAGTACTACTACCACCAACTTGTAGTTGTTTGTTAGTGTTAATCGGTGTAAGAGAAGCCAATTTTTCAATATTAGAACTCACCAAATTTTCACTTAAGATTGCAGCAACATTTGTTGATGGTGACAGACCTTGTCGGGAAGTTACTAACTTGGCACTACTAGGCACAAAAGCAGGAGCTGTTGGTCTCAATTTCTTTTGCATAGGAGGAGAAGTGACTTGTTCTTCCTCTTCATCTGCTATATCTGCCCATCTCATAGTACTTGTCGCACCTTGTTGTTCCTTAGGAATAACTAATTCATTTGTAGAGTTAACTTGAGATGAATTGATCCCATGCACAATATTATTCGTAAGAGCATCAAAAGTGTTAAAACACAGGACGTCCTTTGGAACAATTTCTCGAGCACCTGAATTCATAGTTTGACTATCTACAACCGGTTGCACTGTGTTACGAATAGGCGAACCAATTCCAATACTTGGAGATTTTTTCTTCGTCACCACGGCCCCAATTAGATTCATGTACCAGTTCCACTCCCTTACCTGTACTCTTGGCATTCATCAAGACAATTGAATTAGTTCCGACATCACTTTTAAATTTTTTGTTGGCATTGTCGACCTGTTGCGTCATGTTGTCAACCAAGCATTCAATAGTTTCAACACCTCGAGCATCATGTTGCGGTCCATCTGCCACTACCTTCACATTCACGGGGTCTAATGCCAAATCAACGGTTGCATTAATTGCCAATGGATGTCTTGATTTTCCAATAAGCACCACATCACCTCTAGTTCCATTTAGTTGCTGTCCATCATCTATCGTCGACGCCACGATTGTAGCTGCATTGTTTTTGACCTCATCATCAATGTGAACTAGAGTGGGATTTGTAGTGAAAGAAAGTTGATTTTCATTCAAATTTTTCTCCAATGTTTCAGTCGCTCCAACTTTATTCCCTGATGAATGAACATCATCAATAATCTTAGAATCAATCTGCAAAAAACCATTTTTTCCACCTTCGTTATTAAGGCGTATTTCTCCAGTATCTTTAATGCCAAGTCTCGTACCAGTAACACTTTTGTTTTCAACAGTGTTGCTATTTAATTGCTGCCCGAAATCAACTTGCGACTCTAGGACCAAAGTTTTTCTAGTGGTTAAACTTTGATCCCTTGAAGCCGATTCGTGCGCAACTGTTTTGCCTAAGAGTTGTCCAAAATTTTCTTTATTTTGGCACTCCAATTCTCGTGCCTCAACTACCTGATTGGACACCACTTTTATCAACCACAAGGGATTTATTTCCAGCCCTCTTTTCATCTAATATCTCTCGAGCATCACCTTGATATTTTTTAATCTCAGTGCCTACTTGTGATGCTTCTTCTTGATTTCTTGCTGCATTATTTCCCAATAATAGTCGACATTCACTTTCGTTGTGGCCTTGGTGCTTACAAAAGTTGCAATAAAACTGCAGATTATCATACACAAACTTCTGAAATTGCTCCACACTTTTTCCGGTTTTCTGGTCGACATATTGAATTCTCATTCGATGTGGCAAATTTGCTAGTAAATCAAGTTCGACTTTAACTCTAGCCATGCTAGGTCTCGACTTATCTTGAGTGGCTTTATCAATTGCTATTGGCTTACCAGCAGCCGAGGCAATTGACAGTAAGGATTGTTTTGCAAAAAGCTTTGGCGGCAAGTTAGGGAAAGATATCCAAACAAAAGGTTTTGATGTCTCTTCTTTCGGATTGAAGCCAATTGTCCATGGAAATGCTCTAAATTGCTTTTGTAAACCATTATACAAAAGGTACTGAACAGTTTTAGCCGCAATTAATACATAATCATCATATCTATCGAATCTCACCAAAGTATGTCGACGCGCAAGCCATCCGACAAGGCAACGACCTTGAGTTCCTAGTTGTATAGGCAACAACTTTCGTACCTCTTGCATATTAATTGGATCATGTGAAAACTTGAAAACTTGAGCTTGATGTAGACCTTCTTCCATATTGTATTGATTTATCTCCTCCACTGTGAATGTAATTGTAGGTTCTCCATGAATGATGTCTATAGATTTCAGCTTTGTTGTTTTCAAGTTTTGTCCAGTTTGGATTGAATTTAGACGTGCGGCATAAGTTGCTTCTCGATTAGAACTAGTGTTTGGCTCTCCCACAGCCATCGGCTGGGGAGAGGATGCGGCTATCATGGATTTTCTTCAAGGCGACATAGTTCGCAGAAGAGAAGAGCGAGCAGCTGGCCTTAGGTTTTCCCGATACATATCTTGAATTAATTGTTTTCCTAATCTAGAAGAAAAGGATTTTTCAGTGGAATAAACTATTGACTGGTATAAGAGTGTGTATAGCAGCTTGTGGCTTATATTTGACATTACAATTGAAGTATTGATTTTACATCAACTATATATTTTAATTTTTTTACAAATTCGATGAGTGTTTTTCCGTTGAATACACCAAAGGTTTAATCCTGCTTATTTTTGTGTGATTGCTCCTTTGTTCCCTATAATATGTTATAGCATTTTATCTATTTAATAATTTTATTGTGATTTGCTTGAATAATGAAATTGTCATATCTTTAAATAATGAAATTGCTAATAGGTTACTGAAGTAATCTTTGATTTAAGTATGACAATAGCCGCTAAGTTCCATAATAATGCAATGAGGAAGTGTTTCTAAGCTCTCACAGCAAGTTAGACTTTATTGGTGAGCCATTCTTATAATATTCACAAAATTAGTCTTGTGGTTGGTTGCTTGTTCATGAAGTGCTCTAAGAGTACTGTATGAGCATAGGTACAATTATTTGTGATAATCATCGGTACTTCCAGTGCATTTAAGCCTGGTCCTTGAAGCTTTTAAAGCAAGTTCTTTCTTCTTAAGTCAGCTGCTACGCTGTTCAATGATTTTATCATCATCAGTTGGTATTTGTTTTGTTCATATATTGTTTCTATTGCTGCCTCTATATTAGTGACTTACTTTGTGCAGATTCGTCGAATTCATTCGATGGTTGATAAAGTAAAATCAATCCGTAATCAATCATCAATGGATGAACTTTACATGTTTCGTGCAATGGTTCGGAATGACGGAGAAAGATGCTTGACATATGTGCACGAGACTGATAGAATTCATGTACAAGCCAATTATAGAAGAGATAGAGCCACATGCTGATGATTTACATCACTCTGTTTATAGGTGAGGAAAATGTGGTGTTGCTGGTAGGAGGGCACGTGCTGTTGAAAGAGGACGAGTGTCTGTTGAAATGGGCAAAGCAGATCCTGCCACATAAGATACCCAAGCAGCCTCGGAAGATAATCAAGCAACAACCAGTTGTGATATTGGTCCCACTTCACACTCAGGAATTCACTCATGTGGCATCATGTATGACATATTAACCAAGAAATAGTGAGAGTGTTTATATATGATGCCACAAACTCCACAAAAATATCAAGGGATTCAAGTCTTTCGTCTCTTGAAAATGTCATTGTTCCATACATGACGCCACAAACTCCACAAATATCAAGGGATTCAAGTCTTTCGTCTCTTGAAAATGTCATTGTTCCATACATGATGCCACGAACTCCACAAATATCAAGGAATTCAAGTCTTTCATCTCTTGAAAATGCCATTGTTCCATACATGACGCCACAAACTCCATAAATATCTAGGAATTGAAGTCTTTCGTCTCTTGAAAATGCCATTGTTCCATACATGACACCACAAACTCCACAAATAGCAAGGGATTCAAGTCTTCCATCCCTTGAGATAGAAGGTAATGACTTGGATGATTCCAACGATGAAATGGATGGTGATGATTCGAAGAATGCAAGCGAAGAGAGTGAATCATTAGTGAAGGAGAAGACAATTTTTCTATAGCTCTGTGAGACTGGTATTTTCACATCTTTACATTATTATCTTTACATAACTGCTTCTTATTTTTTAGCTGGATAATTGAAAATTTATCTTTATTTATTAGGGAGTCACTATCTCTAACAGCACGTCAAGAAGAAAAAAAGCAAAGGGCAACTAGGACTGATTTGTCTTGAGCTTTGTTATCAACATATTTCCATTTGTATTTGGTAGTAACGTATTATGCTTAACGCCATTAGCCCATATATTTTACACGGCTGAATTTTTTAAAATAAAATATAGCCTAAAACGTTACTCAGGAATATGTTTATACTAGTTTTGTAAATTTTTTTTAAAACGTATTATTTTGGTGAATTAGTTTAAATAGTGGCTTACTTTGGTCAAAAATTCTCATTAACAGGTGGAGAAATTTTTTCCTATTTTCTTTCTATTCCAAAATAAAATGAACCCAATTCAACTGGAATTTGAAACACTATATAGTCTAGCTATTTGTATTCCTCCGCCACAAATGCGATGTACTCTAGGAAGACAACATCCCATTCTTGTTTTGGTGACCAAAACCATGTTACCATTACAAGAAGGTGCCCAAGTATCTGCACAACTATCCATAAAAGCCCAACACATGCTCTATGGCGGAGTCGCAGAATCGAAGTTAAAAGAACTAATTTTCTTTTTTTCCTTTTTCAAGCCCCTCTTCTTCTGTTTTTTTCCCCTCAGATGATGTAGCAGCATCACCATTAAAGTTAGTTTTTGCCTTCTTGCGATTGCCACTTGTTTTAAGGAAATAATCCACCTCATTCTTTGACTTGAATTTACCTCCGAACACCGGTTCAATATAGTATCTATCAACTTTTCCTGCGATAGCTCCAGTGTATGAAATTTTGTTTCAAACCTCCAATTCTCTGGCAACCACTTCGACTTATCTAGATTCACCGGACGCATAGGCGTTCCTCTGAATCTGCAACATCCTCGGAGTTACATTGGACACCTTTCCTTCATTAGGTACATCACCTTTGTTTGGTGTGGTGTTCTCTACCCTAACATCCAACACAACATCAATGTAGGTTTCCTACGGCAACAACGGGTCCGAAGGTATACCATCATTGCAGAAGTCGTCGCTGGTAACAAATATCGGTGGGATGGAAGAGACAGCGGAGTCAGACTTAGTCATCGGAGGAAGCTTTGAAAGTGTCAATGTGGAGAAAAAGTCCATTGAATAATGGAGAAGAATCCCATTATTCATTTTTCAAAATAATGAACTTTTTCACCGCATTGGCTCTTTCAAAGCTTCCTCCGATGACTAAGGCCGATGCCATTGTCTCTTCCATCCCACCGATAATTGTTACTAGCTACGACTTCTGCAATGATGGCATACTTTCGGACCCGTTATTGCCATCGGGAACCTACATTGATGTTGAGTTGGATGTTAGGGTACAGACCACCACACCAAAAAAAGGTGATGTACCTAATGAAGGAAAGGCGTCCGATGTAACTTCGAGTAAATTGCAGATTAAGAGGAAGATTACGCCTATGCGTCGGGTGAATCTAGATAGGCCAACGTGGTTGCCAGAGAATTGAATGTTTGTAACAGAAGTTTGTACCACTGGAGGAAAAGTTGATTGATACTATATTGAACTGGTGTCCGAGGGTAAATTCAGGTCAAAGAATGAGGTGGATTATTTCATGAAAATAGGTGGCAAGCACACGAAGGCAAAAACTAACATTAACGATGCTCCTGCTACACCATCTGAGGAAAAAAATAACAGAAGAAGAGAGGCTTGAAAAAGGAAAAAAAAGAAAAGTACTTCTTCTAACAACGATTCTCCGACTCCTCCACAGAGCATGTGTTGGGGTTTTATGGATAGTTGTGCAGATACTTGGGCACCTTCTTGTAATGGTAACATGGTTCTGGAGACCAAAACAGGAATGTGATGTTGTCTTCTCAGAGTACATCGCATTTGTGGCGGAGGAACACAAATAGCTCGACTAGATAGTGTGTCAAATTCCAGTTGAATTGGGCTCATTTTATTTTGGCATAGTAAGAGGAAAATGTGGGAAGAACATATTGGACATAGTTGATATTTTTGGTACTAAGTTTGTGTTTTTGTTGTTTTTTTTATAGCACTATTTATAGGCTCCAGTTTTAATATGTTGGAGTTGAGAGGATAATTTTGTAGAGAGTCTCCTTTGTTTTAGGGAATCACAGGTATTCATTCTTTGAGGCACTAGGTGTTTTACTGGAACCTGAGTTAAACTAGGATCTCAGTCCCAATATTTATTATCACCACATTTTTGACCATAAGTAGGTGAATAACTGAAAGATAAATTGCGACCGAAAAAAAGGAGACAAAATTGAGGGCATGGGATTATAATAAGGGGAATTGAATCCTCATCAATAAGGTGACAGTTTAGATCCACAACTTGTACTTTATAAGAATTTTTAAAAGGATAGCTTTTTTCTTTGAAAAAATACAATTTACAAGCCTTTGAACTTGGTCTTAGTTTTTAATTTGACTCTTTAACTCTAGTTTTTTGTATTTATATAGAGTGGGGAACCTAAATGATTGTTAAAAACTAAAAGTTGACTAGAATAATGAGTTGAAATAAAGTTTTTAATCTCTACGTATTAGTGCACTAAATCAATTTCATAAATGGTCAAACCCTAATGATTGTTAAGGCCTATGCATTATGCGTGAATAAACAAACAAATACTAGTTAATTAGTTAACATAACTATAGTTTAATTAAATTACCATTTGCCACTAACTTACAATCATAATTGCGTGGCTCACGTCAAAAATTTGTATAATTTGGCTCCTAATTGTCTGAATTTAGAATTTTTATAATTCGGTTAATAATTGTATAACTCCAGAATTTTCCTAATTGTATAGATCAAGAATTTGAATATGCTTACACTAGCTATATGACAGCTCTTACTTTCTTAGAATTCTTAATGGAGACTTCCTTTGTTGTGTTTATCTATGTTTTTACTTGGTTGCCAACTGTTAAGGATTCTTTATATATTTTTCCAGTGGAGGGCCTCAACCTCGATGATGCCGTCCCGGGAGTTTACACAATTCACTATCTACCCTTGAGGCTGGTTCATGGAGATGGTTCACCTACCAGGTGCATCCTCTTCCAGTGATAGTGTCAAAAATACGTTAAGTTATGTTATTGAATCGTAGAACTATGAGATAATACTGAAGGACCAGGTTAAGACTTCGCTTTAACAAATACAATAAACAGTACTGCACAAAAGTAAGGAGATAAGGAGTTTTACGTGGAAACCTCCTTGCTCAAGGGAGTAAAACTACGACCTGCTCGGCAGGCTTTAGAATTGCATTCATTATCTTCAAGCAACAAGTGAGATACAGATTACAACACACATGCATGGATTAAACTCTTAATCCTACAACCTATAATAACTCTATTATAGGAATTAGCCAAAGCAATACCTTTATTGCCCACTAAACTAACTAACTCTAGATGATTTAGACTTCAGGATCATCCACCTTTGTTAACTCTAACTAAGTGTAAAACACACACACCACAATACTAATCAGCAGGATTCATTTCTTTATAATCTAGAAATGAATCATGTACAACAAGTTCACAAGATGTTACAAGACTCAACAGAAAAGGGTTACGATCAGGTCCCTCAAGGATTGCTGCAAGACTTGTATTGTTCTCTCTCTTTGTGAATGAATAATTCCATTGTAAAGTCTAGGTTATATCATGTCAAAAGTGAGAGTGAAATATCCTTTGGGAAAAACAACCTCGTGCATTTTGATTGGAGGAGTACGCTGAACACACACCAACCAGTCAGAGGACAATGTACAACTGTTGGCCAGTTCCTTTGTATCTGCAACACAAATCCACTCACTTTTGGGACCAGGTCCATTTGTTTCATCATCAAAACATTAACAATGCAACATTTCCCCTTTTTTGATGATGACAAACACCCTTAGTAATATACCATTCCTTTTACCTTCCCCCTGACAACCAAACCAACCACAGCTTCCCCCTAACAGGCTGACTACAGCTTCCCCCTGACAGGCTGACTACAACTTCCCCCTTACAACCATCACAATTGAAATTCCCCCTTTTGACATCATAAAAAGGGAACATCAGTAAACATATGCAATGAGTAATGTAACAGTATAATGAATCCAGAGCCAATGGCAACACATAGCAGTGGCAAGCTAGCATTACGGAGAAGATAAGAAAAAATAAACCACGGCAATAGACTGAGAAAAGCATCACACAAACTGTCTATTAAAATAGATACAAGCAAAAGCTACTATCCACGAGAGAGAATGAGCAGAAAAGAAACAGGGAAGAAGGACATATTTAGGACGAAGGGGAGGGAGGAACAAAGGAGCGCAGCAAGGCATCCATGCGAGCATTTGCCTTAGAGTGAACTTAGAGAAGACGTTGGGTGAGGGATTGAACTTCTGCACTCAGGGAAGCATTTGTCTAGACCAAGTTGGCATTTTGTTCTCGTAAAAGCACAATGTCCTGCTGCAGAGTAGCACTACCCCTAGAGCCTTGCGATCGTTCCTGCTGAAGAATGCTCTGAAGTATGATAATTTCCAAGTCCTTTGCAACAAGAGTTCCAGTGAGATTTTACATGTCACGTTTCAAGAGCTCTTGTTGTGCCAACAGTTCAGAGACCTGAGAGTTCGACCTGACTTTCCCTTCAATACACTCACATTCAATAAGAGTAGAGATTGAAAAGCTTTGCTTTATTGTCCTTGCAACACCCTTGCCCAAAGGAACACGAAAATGATCGAACACTTTGTTAAGCAGATAACCATAGGCCATCCCGTGTTTCTCATTTCGGACAGTCATGATCCGGTGCATGTGCTCCAACATCACACCAGAGAGATTTATGGCTTCATACTTATCAAGAGCTTCCATGATAAACAGATTTGCGGAAGAGGCTACAGTACGCTTTTCAGTCCTGGGCAAGAGCACCTTATTAATAAATTCAAAGAACAGTTGAGACTCCCCCTTCAGATATTTTTTGGGGACCCCTGTACGTTTCAAACCATAAATCTTAGCCACCCTTTGGAGATAGCCCTCAAAAGGCATGCAACCAATTACGGACCAGATCACAGAATAGGGAACTTGCAGAATTTCTCTAAGAAGACTTTCACTAAGAAGAATATCAATGCCATGGACTTTGGTAGATATTCATGCATCTTCCAATAGGTACATTTATAGTAGAATTCACGAACCTCCCATTCATGCAGATGTGGCACAGGCCACTCAAATAAATGCTCCCAATCCTGCAGTGAGACACAATCAATCAAGGTTCTCATACTGGGTTTATCCATAGCCTCTGCATCAAACACCCTCCCTTTGGGTACCTTTGTTTTTTGAGAATGTCAATTCTTTTTTCCCTTGTCAAGACCTTAACACCCTTGTGTTTGGCCTTTGTTTGACCTGGTCCCTCCTGTAGCTCTGACTTGGAATCGTTCTTAAGGGACTTGAGCTCAGTATGTGAAGTGCGAACCTTTCTGCTAGTAGCTTTTGCTGCCTTTGTCGCTACTTCATTTCTCCTCTTGGTAACTGCTTTGACAATGTCCTCAGACTCAGGTTCACTCTGATTATTTTCTTGAGAGACGTCAATGATTTTGTCTGAGGAAACAGATTTGAAATCTAAAGCAACATACTTTCGCTTTCTCCTATTTCAAATGGTTTGAACCTTACTCGCAGCCATAGCATCCCCCAATAATTTCTGTTGCGATCCCCGAGTCGCATAGTTTCGAATGACTTTAGGAGAGGAAATATCAACCAGTTTACCTTCGCCTTTGGAGACTCATTTCCTTTCAACTGGCTTGGAGTGCGTTTTTGGATCTTGAGTATTGCACACAAGGTCCTCCATGTGAGTATCATCTGGAGCATTGGCACCACGACGACCCCTTCGTCTCCAAGACAGGGGTGTAAGATCTTCTTCATCATCAAGGTCTTCTTGGAGGTGTTTTGATGGCTATTCTGTCACAGGAGTCCTGTCGAAAACTGGTTCAGTGGTGTGCAAAATTGGATCTGGACACTTGTAAGAAACTTCAGAGAACGGTGGTTGAATATCTCCTCTCATGTCAGTTAAACTTTGTACGACCCACTCTTCACCTGCTACAAGAATGTTAGACTCCATACCTTTTCCTACCGGAAGATCCCCATCGAACAATCGTTCGGACATGGTCGATGACCCTGGACCTGGTTGAGAGGACACTTCAAGATCTGAGGGATTTCCAACACCACCCGGCTTGGCTACAGACTGCGCTTCAGAGTTATTACTTAGGGATTTTTTGGGAGATAGAGAGAGAACAAGAGTGGGAGAGCATGGACGATCTTGATTTTGCAAATCTGTTTGAGACACACCCTTTTCAACGGGTTGAACTAGGGTTTTGATTCTAGGAGTAACTGATTCACTGGTTTCTCCAACCCCACACAAAGGTGTAGAGGGAGAAGAAGCATCAGGATGAGCAACAGTAGAAAAATGGAAGGACTCTGTGGGTTCTACCTCAGCCATTACTCTATCCTTAGGGAGAGAAGAAGACTTGGACATAAGAGAGAGAGAAAACGGAGGTCAGAAGCAGGGAAAGATAGAGGATTTTTTTGTTTCAGAAAGATGAACTTTTTGGGAGGAAAAGAGAGCAAAAGAGTTGATATAAACCCTACCTTGAATTGGGTCATTGACTGAGGAGACCTTTGGTTTGGAAGACGAAAAAACTCTTCCTTTTTGGGAAGAAGTAAAAAGGCTACATGTGGAAAGTAACTATTGCAGTAAATACTTCAATATAGTTAGGTGATACTAACCTTTGAGCTGAGACCGGGTCCCGCTTTATAGTTTTGACATGATTTGCCCAGGTTCATATGTCTGAAGCTTCTCCTTTTTCCAGTGCCCCAATGAGTGTATACCTGCAAAAGTACTTTGGTGAATTCATATACAAGTAAAATACATAAAACATAGATACCTGCTTCCCAATTATAATCAATAAGGAGATCAACAACAATAGCTTCAAGAGGTCTGGCTTAATTTGAGCATTCCCAATCTCAGTCTGTTTTTGATGAACTGTTCTTTGCTTAAGGGATTAGTGAATATGTCTGCAATTTGATCTTCAGTCTTGCAAAAACACATGATCACATTTCCTTTTTCAACATTATCTCGTTGAAAGTGATGTCGCACATCGATGTGCTTGGTGCGCTCATGTTGAATTGGGTTCTTGGCCATATTTAGAGCACTTGTGTTATAACACATCAGAGGAATGGTATCAGAGAGTATGCCAAAATCCTTCAACTGCTGCTTGAACCAAAGTAGCTGGGCACAACATGAAGCAGCTGCAACATATTCTGCTTCGGCTGTAGATAGGGCTACATAATTCTGTTTTTTAGTTCCCCATGAAATTAAAGAATAGCCAAGAAAGTGCGCCATTCCTGAGGTGCTTTTTCTATCGACCAGGTACCCTGCATAATCTGCATTAGCGTAACCTATTAAATTAAATGAGTCACCAGAAGGATAGAATAGGACCAGGTCATGAGTTCCTTTCAGATATCTTAGGATACGCTTAGTTGCCTTTAAATGAGATTCCTTTGGACAAGCCTAAAACCTAGCGCACATACCCATGCTAAAGACGATGTCAGGTCTACTGGCAGTGAGATAGAGAAGAGATCCAATGATTCCTTTGTACATTGTTTCATTTACTTTGGTTCCGTCTTCATCAGTATCAAGCTTGGAGCTTGTGCCCATGGGAGTGTCAATTGTCTTAGCTTCTTGCATGTTGAACTTTGTCAGTACCTCCTTGATATACTTTTCTTGACTGATGGAGATACCATGAGATAGCTGTTTAATCTGTAGACCCAAAAAGAAATTAATCTCTCCCATCATACTCATTTCAAACTCACTACTCATCAATATTGCAAATTCCTTGCACAAGGAGTCTGTGGTGGCTCCAAAGATTATGTCATCGACATACACTTGCACAATTAGAAGTTCCTTGCCTCTTGATTTCAAGAAAACAATGCTGTCAATTTTTCCTCTCTTGAACCCATTTTCAAGAAGAAACTTTGATAATCTCTCATACCATGCCTTTGGAGCCTATTTCAAGCCATACAGAGCTTTGTCCAATTTCAGTACATGGTTAGGAATATCAACATCTTCAAAACCAGGGGGTTGTTTGACACAGACATCCTCCTTCAAATACCCATTCAAAAAGGCACTTTTAACATCCATTTGAAAAAGTTTAAACTCCATATATGAGTCAAAAGCAATCAGAATTATGATAGCCTCCATCCTTGCAACTGGGGCAAATGTCTCGTCATAGTCAATTCCTTCTTCTTGATTGAAACCCTGTACAACTAGTCTTGACTTGTTCTTGGTGATGATGCCTTCTTCATCCAACTTGTTTCTGAACACCCACCTGGTCCATATTACAGATCTGTCCAGTGGTCTAGGAACCAGGTGCCAAACTTGAATTCTGGCAAATTGATGAAGCTCCTCTTGCATGGAGTTAATCCAGTCTGCATTCTTCAATGCTTCTTTTATGTTCTTGGGTTCAATGGTGGAGATGAATGCAGAAAAAGCCATGAGACTTCTGGTCTTTGATCTAGTGTGCACTCTAGAGTCCAGTGGAGACACCAGATTATCCATTAGGTGTGATGATTGATGCTTCCAAACTGATCTTCTAGATGACTTTGCCACCGATTTTGCTGCTACTTCATTTTCCTCAGTGTTTCCTTCTTCTCTTTCAATCTGCTCTGAGTTGTCTGTATTGTCCGGCTGACCAGATCCTTCATCAGCATCCTGCTTGTCAGTGATATGATGCAGTTCATTATTTATAACTTCTAAAGGTAAGTTATATCTCTGATCTTGCAGGAGTTCTCTAATTTCTACTTCATCTCTGTTTCTCATATCTGCCACTCCTCCTGTTTCATCGAAGACGACATGAACACTTTCTTCGATGCATGAGGTTCTCTTGTTAAAGATTCTGTATGCCTTACTTGTTGAGGATTATCCCACAAAGATACCTTCATCACTCTTGGGATAAAACTTTCCCAAGTCATCCTTTCCGTTGTTCATCACAAAGCATTTACAACCAAAGGTTATGAGATAATCAAGCTTGGGCTTTCTGTTGTTCAGCAACTCATAAGGTGTTTTCTTGAGAGTGGATCTGATAAGACACCTTTTCGTTACATAACATACTGTGATGATTGCCTCTGCCCAGAAGTTTTTTGCAAGATTTGAGTCAATCAGCATGTTCTTTGCAATGTCCACCAGAGTTCTGTTCTTCCTTTCAACTACTCCATTTTGCTGAGGGGTTCTGGGAGAAGAAAAATTGTGACTGATTCCGAATTCTGCACAAAATTCTTCAATTTGGGAATTTCAAACTCAGTGCCATGATCAGACCTGATCCTTACTATCTTGCTGTCCAGCTTTGTTTGAATCCTTTTTGCAAAAATAATCACAACTCCAGCTGTTTCATCCTTGTTTCTTAAAAACATCATCCAGGAAAATCTTGAGTTGTCATCGACTATCACCAGAATGTACTTCTTTCCTCCTCTGCTTTGAATTCTCACAGGTCCACACAGATCTATATGGAGAAGTTCTAGAGGCCTTGTTGTGCTTACTCCTTTTTTCTGTTTAAAGGAGGACCTGGATTGTTTTCCTCTTGCACAGGCATCACAAATCTTATCATCTGCAAACTTTAGCTTAGGCAGACCATGGACCAGGTCCCATCACACAAGCTTGTTTATCAGTGAAGTACTCACGTGACCTAGTCTTCTATGCCACAGATCTGCATTGTCATTTTGAGCTCTAAGAAAAGTGAGATTGGCTCCTCGAATCGAATCCAAGTCAGTAACATACTTATTTTTGACCCTTTTTGCAGTTAGAATCACTTCTTGTGAAGCAAGATTAGTGACAATGCACTTGTTGGACATAAATCTGACTTCATTTCCCTTGTCACAAATCTGAGACATACTGAGAATATTGTACTTTACCCCATTTACATAATACACATCTTCTATAGAATGCTCCACCGACTTTCCAATTTTATCGATGCCAAGAATATATCCCTTCTTTCCATTTCCAAATGACACACCACCGCCTTGGTGTGCTTCTAGAGAGAGGAAGTTGTTGGTTTCTCCAATCATGTGTTTTGAACATCCGCTATGCATGAACCAGCACTGACTGCTTCCTCTCTTCTGCAAATAAGGAATTACTTGTTAGATTTAGGAACCCACTTAAGATGGAGTTCCCAAAATTTTGACAATGGTTTGATAAGAGACTTCCTGGTCCATGAAGGTAACTTGTTCATTTTATCACTGGGACCAGGTTCATTCATCCTTCTTCCTTTTGACCCAGAGTATTTCGTAAGATTCCCTTTCACTTTCTTTAGAGATTCACAATCCCTTTTTAGATGACCATTTCTAACACAATGAGTACACAACATATTATCAGCGACAGTGACATACTTACTATGAGGGTTGTAAGGGGGATCTATGTTCTTACAACCCATACCCTTTCCATTGCTGTACTTTAGACTGGTTAGATCTCTAAGCATCTTAGAGGAGTTGGTCCATCTTAAGGATTTGTTTAGTTCTTCTTTGACTTGACTGAGATCCTTTTCTAGTTGAGAATTTCTTTCTAGAGCACCTGCTAACTTTGACTCAGAGTTCATCAATATTTCTTCCAGTTCAGACTCAAAACTACTTATTTTATGTTTTTCATTTAAAGACGCTTCATTTTTTCTTTTTAGTTGCAAATATTCTTCTTCCAGTGCAATAATTCTTTCATTCATTTCAGACATCTGAGAGATTAGAGCAGTTTTTCATCTTGATAAAAATCTAGATTTTCACTCTAGGCATCTGTTTCCTCAGTCAGTTCATCAATTGAATCAATCAGCACTACATCAAGTTTTCTTAACCTCTTAATAGAATAAGTACTTAAGTTACTTTTCAGATCAAGAAGTGTTACCTCTTCCTTGCTGTCTTCATCATCAGATTTTCCATTAAGGAGAAGAGCGAATCGAAGATATCTTCTTCATCCTTCACAACCATCATGGAGACATCCTCAGGATGTTCTGCCTCTTCAGAGTCACTGGATGAGTTTCCCCATACGGCCAAGGCTTTCTTTACCATTTGATCAGCAATTGCCTTTCTTCTGACTTTGTCAGGGACCTTCCCTGCGCTTCTCTCTGTCTCCACCAGTTTTGATGTAGTCCTTGTATTCCAGCTTATGCATTGGGCAATCCCTCATGAAATGTCCAAGCTTCCCGCACTTGTGGCACAGATCATTTGCATTTGCTGGTCGACTGGAACTTCCCTTCCTTCGAAAACCTCCATGTTTTTTTGATTATTTTCTGAAACCTTCTAGTCAGATAGGCAATTTCTTCATCATCCTCTGACAAGTCACTTGGTGAAGCTTTCAGTGCCAACGACTTTTCTTTCTTCCCGTCCTTTTTTATTTGATCTTGTTGTTTGTTGAGCTCATAGGTTTGAAGATTTCCAATCAGCTCATCCATGGTGAGTGTTTTCAGATCCCTGGCTTCAGTGATAGCATTTACTTTGCTTTCCCATAACTTTGGAAGGACTCTTAGAATCTTTAAAACCTGCTTGCTTGGATGAATAGGTTCACCAAGGCATCTGAGCTCGTTAGTGATGGAAGTGAATCTTGTATGCATTTCATGAATGATTTCTCCTTCTTTCATGCAAAATTTTTCATATTGGGTGGTGAGCGTGTCAACTTTTGACTCCCTCACTTGGACTGTACCTTCATGAGCCGTTTGCAGATAGTCCCAGATTTCCATGGCTGATTCACATGCCGAGATTCTATTATACTCATCAGCACCAATTCCACAGACTAGAAACTTCTTAGGTTTGTAGTTCTTCTCTACCTTTTTTCTGTCAGCTTCATCATGTTCTCTTCGAGTTTTAGGAACAACATGGGTTAGATCTCCATATTTAATATCCTTTGTGGGAACATGAGGACCATCGAGAATAATGTCCCAAAGTTCACTGTCTTCTGCCATGATGTAGTCGTGCATCCTCGTTTTCCACCAACCATAATATTGACCATTGAAACGAGGAGGACGAGTTGTGGACTGACCTACTTCCAAGCTTGGTGGGGCTGCCATTTTCACAGAAATTACTCTTTTGGTGTTAGCCAGATAGAGAGCCCTATGCTTTGATGCCAATTATTGAAAAGTAAAACTATGAGATAATACTGAAGGACCAGGTTAAGACTTCGCTTTAACAAATACAATAAACAGTACTGCACAAAAGTAAGGAGACAAGGAGTTTTACGTGGAAACCTCCTTGCTCAAGGGAGTAAAACCACGACCTGCTCGGTAGGCTTTAGAACTGCATTCACTATCTTCAAGCAACAAGTAAGATACAGATTACAACACACATGCATGGATTAAACTCTTAATCCTACAACCTATAATAACTCTATTATAGGAATGAGCCAAAGCAATACCTGTATTACCTACTAAACCAACTAACTCTAGATGATTTAGACTTCAGGATCAGCAACCTTAGTTAACTCTAACTAAGTGTACAACACACACACCATAATACTAATCAGCAAGATTCATTTCTTTATAATCTAGAAATGAATCATGAACAACAAGTTCATAAGATGTTACAAGACTCAACAAAAAAGGTTTACGATAAGGTCCCTCAAGGATTTCTGCAAGACTTGTATTGTTCTCTCTCTTTGTGATGAATAACTCCATTGTAAATTCTAGGTTATATCATGTCAAAAGTGAGAGTGAAATATCCTTTGGGCAAAACAACCTCGTGCATTTTGATTGGAGGAGTACGCTAAACACACACCAACTAGTCAAAGGATAGTGTACAGTTGTTGGCCAGTTCCTTTGTATCTGCAGCACAAATCCACTCACTTCTGGGACCAGGTCCATTTGTTTCATCATCAAAACATTTACAATGCAACATATGTGTACTCAGAATTTCAAAGAGGAACTTAAATGTACTAAATTTCTTTAGCTTGTCTACCCATGGGATTATGTAAATTTCATCCCGAGTACTAATAAAAATGAATGTTGAGATTGTACTTATGTTTATTCACATTACATGGCTGTACTGCTAGGTCACAAGTCACAGCCGAAATCAGGTCTAGTGGAAGTCAGTTACACAGCAAGTAGTTATGGTTCTACTTCAACTAGAGTGGCATACTGACATCCAGAGGTGGAGCCAGGATTAGATGTTTGAGGATTCTAAATTTTAAAAATGAGCCCACAACACTAGTGTGGAAAGCATTTCCATAACCCCTTCCTTATCACTGAGCCGTCAATCAATTTTATTATGGGGTTCACAAGTTAAGATATATATATATAACGAACCCACAACACTAGTGTGGAAAGCATTTCCATAGCCCCTTCCTTATCACTGAGTCGTCAATCAATTTTATTATGGGGTTCACAAGTTAATATATATATATATATAATTTTTTAATACAAATACAGAGTTTCTATGAAAAAGGTGTTGGGTTCGTTTAAACCCACGAACCCGCACTTAGCTCCGCCCCTGATGGCATTCACAAATAATATAGAGTAGTATATATGCCTAGCATATAGGCCTAGTGGAAGTCAATTACACATCAAATATTTATGGATCTACTTCTACTAGAGTGGCATTCACAAAAAGTACATGTAGTATATAGGCTTAGCATGAGTGCATTTCAAAGAAAAATAAATCGTTCTTGTCTCCCTATAAAGCTGAGAGTTCTCGAAGTCAATCTCGTCCTGACTTGGTGTAGATTTTGCAGATGTTAAAATCTTTGAGGATCAGAGAAAGAGTACTAGCAGCAAGAAGTGAAACTAAATATATAGTGGAAATAAGCAATAAATAAAAAGTATAAGAGATTAAAAGGGTAAACAGTACAAAACCTCTTTGTCAGTATAGAGTCAGCCAAGTACAAGGAATGAGAAGGAAAAAGAGAAAATGAAGAAAGAGTGGATCTGTGTGTGAGTAATAATGGTGTTACTTGCACGGGTTAGGTCCCATTTATCGGGAAAGACATGAGTCTCTTTGTGATTTCAGATGATAGGATTCGTGGTTAGGTAATGATGGTCGTCTTGCCTTCGTTAGGAGCCTTGTGGATGGGTTATGTTAACCGATAAGTTCAAAATGAGATTGTGCTGCACGTATTGAATTATCTACTCTACACAGGTGCAGACTTACAGGGGTAGGGCTCATAAACCTTTCCTTTTATTTATCAATAGGGCCCCTCCCTTAAAAGCGAGAAAGTTAAAGCAACTAGAGGTCACAAGAAAGAAAAGATAACGGAAAACCTAACTATATAGCACATTTGTGATAAACCATCTTAATAATATTATTATTAATAATAATTATAATAATAATAATAATAATAATAATAATAATATTAAAATGTTCAAATCACCAACACTTTACATATTCTTTTTTCCATGAAAAGTATCACAGTTGTCTTGACATGGTCACTGGAAGTGGATGCACGGTGCACCAACAGGTTATTACTCTATTTTACAAATAATAGATTAGGCTTGCTATGTAGAGTTATCTGTAATTTGGCAAATGGAAGTTTACTTTAGAATTCAGAAGATGTTGATGAACTTCAAGGAGCTCATCCTTGAGACAAATGGCAACAGATAAGTAATGATATCAGTACTCTGGACCAAATACTTTGTTCCGTTTGAGGTGAATGCTTCTTAACCGGCTGTGTAATTTGGGCGTATTAGAAATTCAGTTGATCGATGGTTTCAACCAATACATATAAGATATTATTATTCCCAATATAGAATCGTCCTCTTTTTCCACCATGTAAGACTCTTGATGATGATTGAAAGATCTTCTAATCATCCTAGAGGGATCACTTGTTGAATGAGAATAATCATCTTCAATTTTGCAAGGATCGACTTTGGTGATGGTCTTCTAGATCTGTCCTTAAAAGACTATTCATTGCATCACAATAACTCAAGTAAAGCACAATAAAACCAATAAAATGAGTAGGCAAGTTACTCAATATTCAATAACACTAATTAAAGAATAAATAAATAAAAACAATGTTGGGTATATTTGAGTTCTTGAAAAAAACTTAGTAGCTGAAATAATGTATAATATGTTCGAGTGATTGACACTGACATATTGTATATTTCCTATTTCATTTGGGAAGTTAAAGTTCATTATATTTGGAGAATTCTATAACTTGTATTACTATTTATTTGCTTTAAATTCACTGGTTTATACTTGAAACTTACAAAAAAGGTTCGAAGGTACCGACAATATAGAATATTATATCATGAACATAATTTAGGTGGAAATTTTTTTGCCTATTTTCTTTCTACGCCAAAATAAAATGAGTCCAATTCAATTGGAATTTGACACACTATCTAGTCTAGCTATTTGTGTTCCTCCGCCCACAAATGTGATGTACTCAGAGAAGAGAACATCCCATTCTTGTTTTGGTCTCCTGAACCATGTTACCATTTCAAGAAGGTGTATCTGCACAACTATCCATAAAAACCCAACACATGCTCTCTGGCAGAGTCGCGGAATCGAAGTTAAAAGAACTACTTTTCTTTGTTTGAATTTGAAGGCTGAACTTCAACTCTAAAAACAGAAATAAAGGAAAGAAGAAGAAAAGAAATATTTGCTGCTGGAAAGATAATCTTTCATTGAACTGAAATGATGTTTATATACAAGAAAAAATGCAACAACTGTAGCCTATATTTCAACAATTACTTTGCACATGTTCCCATGTTAAATAAACTACTTAAAGTAACATCTAACTCCTACAAAACAACAACTAAATAAAACTACTAAAGAAAGCTAAAAAACTTGAGAAAGTCCAACTACTTCTGTTTGACTAGTTACTACAGTAACTGAGGCAATTATTCAACACTCCTCCTTGCTTCAGTTGCTGCGAACTCCAAGTCATTCTATGAGAAATCCAAATCTGCTCCTTTGCAAGGCTTTGGTAAAAATAGCTGCCAATTTTTACCCAATACTTTAACCCAACAAATCCTTCTGTGCATCTCTAAGAAATAATAATTTGATATTGAAATGCTTGGTTTTCCCTTGAAAAACAGGATTATTTGAAATATCAATAGCTTCTTGATTATCCACAAACACCTCTATGCACTTTTCTTGCTTTAAATTCATATCAAGTAGCACTTTTCTAAGCCATAACGCTTGATTTGCAGCAGCTGTTGCTGCAATTATTCAGCTTCAGCCATATAGTGTGCAACAATCTCTTGCTTTTTAGAACACCAAGGAAATATCCCTCAACCAAGATTAAAACAATATCCAGAAGTGCTCGTCATGTCAACGGAAGAGCCAGCCCATTCACAATCGGAATACCCCGACAACACGTACTTCTAATTTGCAGAGAACTTGATTCCAAAATTCAATTTTACCTTAACATATCTTATCACTCTTTTAGCTGATCTAAAATGAGTGACAGTTGCACAATTACTGAATCTAGATAGAAGACTTGCAACATATAAAATGTCGGGTACTTATTGTAAAATACACGAGACATCCAACAAAACTCCGGTGAAGAGTCTCATCCACTTTTCCAGCTTCATCATTTTTTCTCAACTTCTACTTTTGACACATTGGAGTAGTTGTCTCTTTGCAATTTTTCATTCCGAACTTTTTAAAAATATTTTTTGCATACTTCCTTTGACAGATGAACACTTCATTTTGTCTTTGTTAGATTTCCATTCCCAGAAAATACACCATTTATCCCAAATCCGTCATCTCAAAAGTCTGTTGCGTCTCTTCTTTAAATTTCTTAAAAAGTTCATCATTGCTTCCAGTAACCAGCAGATAATCTATATATAGTGAAATAACAATAAAATTTATTTCATCACCTTTAATGTAGAGATTAGCTTCACTAATGCATTTCTAAAACCCAGCTGCACCAAATGCTCATCAATCCTGCTGTACCAAGCTCTGGGCGCTTGCTTTAGTCCATACTAAGCTTTTTTGAGCTAATAAACTTCATCTTCATGCCCTTTGATTGTAAATCCTTCAGGTTGCTCAACAAAAAATTCCTCCTCAAGAAAGCCATTTAAGAATGCAGGTTTAACATCCAATTGAAACAATTTCCAACCCTTTTGTGTAGCTATGGCCAACAAGAATATGGTGGTTTCTAATCTAGCAACATGAGAAAGTGTATTAGAAAAATCAGTTTAAACAATTTACGCATACCCCTTTACAACAAGTCTGGCTTTGTGCTTATTGATAGAGCCATCTGCATTCAACTTGGTTTTGAAAATCCACTTCACTCCTATGACTTTCCTGTCTTTGGGTATTTTCACAAGTTTCCAGGTCTAATTCTTCTCAATCATGGTGAGTTCCTTCTTCATTGCAACTCTCCATTTTGGATCTTCTTCTGCTTCCCAAAAATTTATTGGCTCAAGGACAACCATATTGCATCTCTGATAGATTTCAAAGAGAGTTCTTGTGCCACTTAGTGGGACATCATCCACCAATTCATCTTCTTTCTCCTGGAGCATTGTACTTTGACCTGGAATGAATATTGTTCTGCAGCTTTCCAATTCCATTGTTCATCTTCCGTAAATTGCACATCTCTACATATCAGGATTTTCCTGGTATGATGTTGGAAAGCCCTGTAAGCCTTAAAAACAGTGCTATAAGCCCCAAATATTCCAGCTTCCGCCTTTTTATCAAACTTATCTCTTTTAGTCTGTGGCACAGAAGTAAAACACAAGCATCCCAACACTTTGAGATTTTTTTAAAAAGGTTTATAACCATACCCGGCTTCAAATGACGTCTTTCCTTCTAATGCTTTTGTCAGAATCATGTTGAGTAGAAATATTGAGGTATGTGCAGCTTCAGCCCAATACTGTTTTGGCAAACACTTCTCGTACAACAAACATCTAGCTATCTCCATTATGGTATGATTATTCCCCTTACTAACTCCATTTTGTTGTGGAGTATATGGAGTATATGGAGTAGTGAGTTGGTGTTCAATCCTGATTCTTCACAAAATATATTGTACTTACTAGATGTGTACTCCTTGCCATTATCGGACCTTAAAAATTAAATCTTAAAGCAACTTTCAGTTTCGATCCACTTCTTGAATTTCTAGAAGATAGCGGCAGCCTCTGACTTGAACCTGAGAAAGTTAATCCAACACATTCTTGTATAGTCATCAATGAAAACTATATAATACTTACTCCCTTTGAGTGTTTAACACCTTGGAAATTGGGAAAGGAAAGACTTCACTTATGGCTACTAGTTAAGTCCTACGAGGGCCATCTACGGTTCGTAGAAGCCTCTACGGGTCATAGGTGGCACTCGTAGGGAGTGGTTTGCACTTTTGGGAATTCAAGTCCCAGAAAGTTTACCTATGACTAGCCAGGACGAGGGGGGGGGAGGATAGTCTACGAGCCGTACGAAGTGTCCGTAGAGTTAATCCAAACTTAATGAAATTTTGAGCTTAAAGTTGAGGTCTACGGACCGTAGAAAGGTCGATGGTCCGTAGAAAGTGTTTGTGGTAAGTGGGGTAAATTCTGAGTCACACTAACTCGACCTATGATTGACCAGTACGCTCCGTAGGTCGGAACCATAGGTCACTCGGGTAGTTTTTAATTAAGGATATTTTGGTCTTTTCCTACCTACCCAATCCCTATACCTGAATTGACTCTACAAAACCTAACTCATTCCATCCCATTCATTAAAATTCACAAATTCTCTCAAAGGGTTCTTCTCCTAAACTCTCCCAAGGATCTTCAAGGAAAGGTTAGGATTTCATGAAGCTTGAAGGTTTCTTCTCCAAATCAGTAGGGCTTTGATTGCCAAGGTATGTGAGAATTCACCCAAGGATCCCTTTCATCCATTGGGTCCCAAAAGAACTTCTATCTTAATTTCAATTTCACCCAATTCAATTAGTTTATGTCAATCTTCATGGGTCCTTTTTAATTATGATTCAATTGTTTGATTTCAATCTTATTATGCATGATTTGATTCAATTACATGATTTACAATTAATTTCATATTGACTCATGCTTTTTACTTGGTTATGATGATGCATTTATGAAAAAAGCTTATGAACTTATGAATTATGATTTATGAAAGCCATGCATGTTTTATGAAAATGATGTTTATGAATTTAGGATGATTTTGAGATAGGTATCAATGAATTGTGAAAGATTTTCTCACATATTATGAAATCATGGTTGTAAAAGGTTTCCTTACATACGTATGAATCATGATTTAAAGGAGCTACTCTTATACGACTTTATGATTTAGATACATATCTTGATTATTGCCTTTCCTAATGTTATGCATTGATAATTCACTTTATCTATTCCGTTGAGATTTTACTTAGCATCGTGAGAGCTTTGAGGTGGAACCTTAAATAGGGTAGTCTCTAGTTCCAAACTACATGCCTCTATAGGATTGTCTTAAATGACCTAGCTAGTGGATCCACATAGCATTAATGATACGATACAGAGTCCTACCTTGGCAAGTAGACTTTCCCTTCTCGATGTGAGAGTTACATCATATTTCATGTTGTAGCTCACATGGTCTATTGTCGGTTAAAGCTTAAATCCCACAAAACAACAATGATTTTCCCTCATGGCTTTCATTATGTCTCTTCTTATTAATGTTTGACCTTGTCCAATGATTCACAACTTAACTTTAAAAGCTTTACGATATGTTTTACTCGGTCATGCATTACTTGTTTTTAAGCCTATCTTGATATCATGTCTATATTTATGCATATTTACCCATTTGTAGTATATTCCATGTACTAATTCATACTTGTGTCTATATTGTCTCTAAATATAGAGTCCAACGTTCCTCCTCCCGCTCGTGGCTAGATTTGGATTGCTATTCGATTGGTGAGTCCTAATACCCCTAGGACAAAACCATAAAGACCTTTTATTGATTTCATTGTTTAATCTCGAGACTTTGTACGTGGTGTATGGGTTACGTTCCAACCACTCTTTTGATGTTTTAGAATGGCTTGTCAAGACATAATTATGATTCTGCATTCTTGTTCAAACTTCCATTTATGATATGAGATGTCTTACTTAAACTCTCTTATTGTATATTCTATCATGTTGTACATATGTCAAATGCCTTGTGTAGGGCCTCTCAAGGTCCTATACGCCATGTCACGTCTAGGGTATATGTTGGGTCGTGACAAACTTAGTATCAGAGCACAAGGTTTTAGAAAAAGGTCATAGTATGCCTGACAAGCCGCGCTGAGTAGAGTCTTGTTCATGTGTGTGAAGCGCGCCACATTTATGAATAGGAGGGTACATAGCATTCGAAAAACTTCACTTCTTTCACTATTCTAAAGTCGTGCCATAGAGTTTATCTCTATAAAGGTCTTTCTCCTAATACTTATCCGATGCTTTTCATGATATGGCTTCTTGAAGAGCATGTGGCTAACGATGCGGAGTCCGAGGTTCCTAAAGCCCCGATCGATCCTTTGGCCGAGCAAGTGACTCATGCCAAATTTTGAGCTGCTTTCCAAGTATTGGCTCAAGCCATGAAGACCTTTTATTGCTTTCGTTGTTTATTCTTGAGACTTTGTATGTGGTATATGAGTTACGTCCCAACCACTCTTTTGATATTTTAGAATGGCTTGTCAAGACATAGTTATGATTCCAAATTCTCTTTCAAACTTCCCTTTATGATATGAGACGTCTTACTTAAACTCTCTTATTGTATATTCTATCATGTTGTATGTATGTCAAGTGGCTTGTGTAGGGCCACTCGGGATCCTATATGTCACGTCTAGGGTATACTTTGGGTCATGAAAAAGTTCCTTGAGAACTAGCCAGATCTGTGTGGATTTACTTTAGTTTTTCAGTAGCTCTCCAAGTTGGTTTGATGAAAGGAAGCCTTGTTTTCTTGCCAAATCGACAAGTTTTGCAATCTGGTATTTTAGCTTCAAGGTTAGGCAACCCTCGAACAAGATTTTTCTTCTGTAGGTTCATTACAACATCCTAATTGAAATGTTCGAGCCTTTTGTGCCATACTTCAGCATTGATCTTAGTTGCAGAATAAGCTTTTTGCTCATGCACTAAATTAAGGATCCAATGTAAAGCTATTTCCCTTCATCATTACTTTGAATAAATTTTTTCCGTCTTCATCCTTAATTTGACAATAATTTATTTCAAAAAGAAGTTTGAAACCATTCTCAAGTATATGGTCAACACTTAACAGACTATGACTTATATTAGGTACAAAATACACGTCTTTGATTAGTTTTGTATATAAAGCAATTTTTATTTCCACAGTACCTTTGCCACAAGCACAAATATACTTTCCATTGCCAACTTGTACTTTGGAAATTACTGAAGTATCCAACTCTTTGAAGAGATCACGATCAAATGTCATGTGGTTTGTGAAACCACTATCAATGAGTCATTTTTCACTTGAGCTTCTAGTTGCAAAATAGGTTGCTACAGAAAGTTGCTCTTCATCGTCCTATTAGCTACTTGTGCAACATTATTTGGTTGAGTGTTTTTCTTGAAAATCTTTTGATAATGTCCCATCTTCTAACATTTCTCAAACTACTGGTCTGGTCTTCTCCAACATATGAATGGTGGATGACCCTTCTTTCCACAATGCTTGCAAGTAGGAAAATCTGTTTTGTTCCGCTATTGACCCAATGAGAACGAGAACCCGAATTTTACTTCTTGTTCCACTTCTTGTTTCCTTTGTCTCCCTGGTTTGATTGAACTTTTGCAGGTAGTGCACCTCAATAGACCCTTCAGACCTCATAAGTCTTCTTTGTTCTTGTGCCTGCAAATAATTCAATAGTTCTGCCAAACTAATTTGTGACAGATCTTTAAAATTTTCAGCGAGGAAATAGTTGCTTCAAATCTTGTAAGGACTGTTACAAGAATCTTTTGAACCAATATAGAATCAGGAAATTTAGAGCCAAGTAATCTTACATTGTTGGCAATGTTGAGTAGTCTGTCATAATACTCTTTGGCTGTCTCTAAATCCTTCATCTTTAGAAGTTCAAATTCTCTTATCAGGTTGAGAATTTGTATTGATATGTTCTTCTCCTTCATATTCTTTCTTTAGGAAATTCCAGACCTCAAACGTTGATTTCTTTGTCATAATCCTAACAAAGATTTCATATGAGACTGTACTAGATAACGTCGCTCTAGCCTTTGATTTTCTTGTTTTCTTCTCCTTGTGATTCCTTATTTGTGCCATGCTTTGGCAGGCAAGGGAGGAACTTCATTGTCCTCCTCAATAGCTTCCCACAGATCATTTGCCTTCATTCTTGATGCCCAGACATGATTGCCTTCACCTTTGAAGACGGGAGGTGCTAGTGCAGTGAAAGGAGTTTCTAAACCCATATATGAAAAAAAAAAGAATAAGGAAAATGAGTTTCTCTCAATTACAAGTCTCTCGAGAAGAAAGCACTGATACCAATTTTATTGGAGTTTTAAGGCTGAACTTCAACTCTAAAAACTAAAATAAGGGCAAGAAGAAGAAAAGAAATATTTGTTGTTGGAAAGATAATCTTTCATTGAACTGAAATGGTGTTTAAATACAAGAAAAATACAACAACCGTAGCCTATATTTTAGCAACTAGTTTTCACAACTTACAATGTTAAATAAACTACTTAAAGTAACAACTAACTCCTACAAAACAACAACAAAATTAAACTACTAAAGATGGCTAAATTGTTGGAGAAAGTCCAGCAACTTCTGTTTGACTAGTTACGACAGTAACTGAGGCAATTAATCAACATTATTTTTTTCCTCTTTCGAGCCGGTCTTCTTCTGTTTTTTTTTCCTCGAATGGGGTTGCAGCATCACGGTTAAGGTCAAATTTTTCCCTTTTGTGCTTGCGACCCATTTTCAGGAAATAATCCACATCATTCTTTGACCTGAATTTACCCCCGGTCACCGGTTCAATATAGTATCTATCAACTTTTCCTGTAGTGGATCCACTGGTACGAACTTCTGTTTCAAACCTCTAATTCTCTAGCAACCACTTTGGCCTATCTAGATTCACCTACGCATAGGCGTAATCTTTCTCTTAATCTGCGACTTACACATAGTTACATCACACACCTTTCTTTCATTAGATACATCACCTTTGTTTGGTGTGCTGGTCTTTGCCCTAACATCCAGCTCAACATCAATGTAGGTTCCTGGAGGCAACAACGGGTCCAAAGATATACCATCATCGGAGAAGTTGGTCACTGGTAACAATTGTTGATGGGATGGAAGAGACAGTGGTGTCGGCCTTAGTCATCGGAGGAAGCTTTGAAAGAGTCAATGTGTAGAAAAAGTCCATCGAATAATGAGACATGGATTGATAGTATACTTCTATTTATAGCCTGTTTCTTAGTTCATTATTTTGAAAAATTCTTAAATTTTATTATGAGTTCATTATATTTGGAAAATTAATAAATCATATTCCTAATTTATGTGAAAAATTAATAAATTATATTCGTAGTTCATTATATTTGGGAAACTAATAAATTGTATTCCTAATTCACGTGAGAATTTCATAAATTTTGGTAATAGTTCATGTGAAAACATAATAAGTTGCATTCGTAATTTGTTTTGGGATCAGATTTATTGATAATATGAGATATACATAAAGATGACCTACCATATTTGTTGGAATCAAATTTATTGATATGGATATCCTCTAAGGGTTTCTAGAAGCACTTCCATATTAATATATATGAAAAAAACAATAATAAATTTTAATGACCATCTAGGTCATTTTCTCTTTGTTGCGTTATTTTTGGTGTTTAGAGCTTTCCTATAGCCACCCCAAGTCATTCATGACATGCTGGGGTTGGCAGTTTGATCACCTGATTGTCCGTTTGGTTTTTGTGTTTTGAAGATTTTGAAACTTGAACGGTGGACTTTGGTCAAAACTTCAGGTAGACAGCCTCAGAATGCAATTTTTATGATTTTGTTAGGTCTGGAACCAGAACGTTGAGTATGTTCTAGAAGGACTTTGGTGTGGATTCCGAGGCTTTCGGGCTCATTTCGAGAAACCTTGTGGATTTTGGCTTAAAACATAGTTTGGCTATGAGACCATTTCTTATCGAGACGACCTCAATTGAAAGTTTTCACATCTCCATTTAGTCCGGAATATCAAATTTAGTGGGGTAGCATATTTTGTTTGGGTGCATGGGATTCTGAATGAATACCGAGCACCCCGTGAGAGATTTGAGACTTGTTGAATCAGGTGGTGTTGCATCACCTAGTGCATCACCATTTCTCCTTCGTGTTGGCGCGCCTCAAGCCGCATTCACGGTAGCTAGTGATTTTGGTCTCCGCGTTCGCGAGCCTATTGCCGCGTTCGCGGAGACCAAGTGGCTCGGTCATCACCTTCACGTGCCTTACGTTGCATTCATGAAAGTCAAGGAAGCTTAGACTTCGAGTTTTTGGGCCTAGCGCCGTATTCACGAATTTAAGGGGGCCCAAACTCTCACGTTCGAGGACTTGGTTCTGCGTTCGCAAAGGTCATTTAACTTGTCTTTTAATTAAGACTAGTCCCGTTTCCAGCTCATTTTTCAATTGTTGTGAAGTTGATATCTTGAGTTATAGAACTTTGTTTTGGGTTATTTAAATTGATAGTTGCTGGAAAATTTGCGAGGCTACGTGTTGGGATCATCGGGAAGGTGCGGGGAGCTCATATCGAAGGTAAATTCTTGTCCCGAGAGACCTTCATTACCTGTTTAATGGTTATCTTTATTTGAGATTGTTGCATGATCTAATTTCACTGTTTTCTAAGCTCGGTTTGTGCCCACTTTTTGGGCACAAGTTCCTCGAGTTAAATGGGATCAATTGGCAGAGTCAATTTTTGTCACTGCGGGTTCCATAATTTCATTTTTGACTCAATTTTGTGTGTGTCTTCAATTATTTCAATTTTTGTGTCAAAACGTCTGTATTGACGTTTTGATAGTATATTTGGTAGTGTGACAACGATCGAAGGCTGTCCCGAGAGACCTTCTCTACCTCTCTACTGACAAAGAGGCTTTGTACCGTTTACCCTTTTAATCTTTTATACTTTTTCATTTATTGCTTATTTCCGCTATGTATTTAGTTTCAATTCTTGCTTCTAGTACCCTTTCTCTTATCCTCATAGATTTTAACATCTGCAAAATCCACGCCAAGTCAGGAAGAGATTGACTCAGAGAATTCTCATCATTATAGGGAGACGAGCACTTTATTATGCTTTAAAATGCACTCATGCTAAGCCTATACACTACTCTATACTATTTGTGAATGCCACTCCAGAACAAGCAAATCCATAACAATTTGTTGTGTAATCCAGAGCTAATGTAATGTGAATAAACATTAGTACAATCTCTACATTCATTTTTATTAGTATCCGGAACGAAATTTACATAATCCGATGGGTAGACAAGCTAAAGGAATCTAGTACATTTAGTTCCTCTTAGCAGTTTTTTCCATGAAAAGTATCACAACAGTCTTGACATGATCACTGGAAGAGGACGCAAGGTGCACCGACAGGTTATTATTCTATTTTCCAAATCATAGATTAGGCTTTCTATGTAGAGTTATTTGTAACTATAGGTCAACTTAATTTGGCAAATGGATGTTATACTTACATTAGAATTCAGAAGATGTTGATGAACTTTAAGGAGCTCATCCTTGAGACTAATGGCAACAGATAAGTAATGATGTCAGTATTCTGGACCAAATACTCTGCTCCGTTCGAGGTGAATGCTTCTTAACCGGAAGATTAATTTGGGCATATTAGTAATCTAGTTGATCGATTGTTTCAACCAATACTTATAAGACATTACTATTCTCAGTATAGAATCCTCCTCTTTTTCCACCATGTAAGCGTTTTGATGACGATCGAAAGATCTTCTAATCATCTTATAGGGATCGCTTGTTGAGTGAGAATAATATGGCAGATTTCTCAAATTTTGTAATGATCGACTTTGTTGATTGTCTTCTAGATCTGTCCTTAAAAGACTATTCATTGAATCACATTCACTCACATAAAGCACAATAAAACCAGTAAAATGAGTAGGCAAGTTACTCAAAATTCAATAACACTAATTAAAGAACAAATAAATAAAAACAATGTTGGATAGATTTGAGTTCTTGAAAAGAACTTAGTAGCTGAAATAATGTATAATATGTTCGAGTGATTGACACTGACATAATGTATATTTCCTATTTCATTTGGGAAGTTAAAGTTCATTATATTTGGAGAATTCAATAACTTGTATTACTATTTATTTGTTTTTTTTGCTTTAAATTCACTATTTCATACTTGAAACTTACAAAATAAGTTCAGAGGTACCGGCAATATATAATATTATATCATGAACGTAATTTAGGTGGAAATTTTTTTGCCTATTTTCTTTATATGCCAAAATAAAATGAGTCCAATTCAACTGGAATTTGACACACTATCTAGTCTAGCTATTTGTGTTCCTCCGCCCACAAATGTGATGTACTCAGAGAAGAGAACATCCCATTCTTGTTTTGGTCTCCTGAACCATGTTACCATTTCAAGAAGGTGTATCTGCACAACTATCCATAAAAACCCAACACATGCTCTCTGGCAGAGTCGCGGAATCGAAGTTAAAAGAACTACTTTTCTTTGTTTGAATTTGAAGGCTGAACTTCAACTCTAACAACAGAAATAAAGACAAGAAGAAGAAAAGAAATATGTACTGCTGGAAAGATAATCTTTTATTGAACTGAACTGATGTTTATATACCAGAAAAATGCAACAACTGTAGCATATATTTCAGCAACTACTTTGCACATGTTCCCATGTTAAATAAACTGCATAAAGTAACATCTAACTCCTACAAAACAACTACTAAATAAAACTACTAAAGATAGTTCAAAAGCTGGAGAAAGTCCAACAAATTCTGTTTGACTAGTTACTACAGTAACTGAGACAATTAATCAATACTCCTCCTTGCTTCAGTTGCTGCAAATTCCAAGTCATTCTATGAGAAATTCAAATATGCTCCTTTACAAGGCTTTGGTAAAATTAACTGCCAAGTGAAGATCCGTCTTGCAATACTTTAACCCAATAAATCCTTCTTTTTGTGCACCTCTAAGAAATAATAATTTGATATTGAAATGCTTGGGTTTCCCTTGAAAAATAGGATTATTTGAAATATCAATAGCTTCTTGATTATCCACAAACACCTCTATGCACTTTTCTTGCTTTAAATTTATATCAAATAACACTTTTCTAAGCCATAACGCTTGATTTGCAGCAGTTGTTGCTGCAATGTATTCAGCTTCAGCCGTAGAGTGTGCAACAATGTCTTGATTTTTAGAACACCAAGGAAATACCCCTCAACCACGATTAAAACAATAGCCAGAAGTTCTCTTCATGTCATAGGAATAGCCCGCCCAGTCACAATCAGAATACCCCTACAACACGTATTTCTGATTTGCAGAGAACTTGATTCCAAAATTCAATGTTCCCTTAACATATCTTATCACTCTTTTAGCTGATCTAAAATGAGTGACAGTTTCACAATTACTGAATCTAGATAGAAGACTTGCAACATATAAAATGTCGGGTCTACTTATTGTAAGATACATGAGACATCAAACAAAACTCTGGTAAAGAGTCTCATCCACTTTTTAAGCTTCATCATTTTTTCTCAACTTCTCCTTCTGACACATTGGAGTAGTTGTCTCTTTGCAATTTTTTATTCTGAACTTTTTAAAAATGTCTTTTGCATACTTCTTTTGACAGATGAACACTTCATTTTGTCCTTGTTTGATTTCAATTCCCAGAAAATACACCATTTCTCCCAAATCCGTCATCTCAAAAGTCTGTTGCATATCTTCTTTAAATTTCTTAACAAGTTCATCATTGCTTCTAGTAACCAACAGATCATCTACATATAGTGAAATCACAATAAAATTAATTTCATCACCTTTAATGTAGAGATTAGCTTCACTAATGCATTTTCTAAAACCCATCATTTTCATCTCCTTCGTATTCTTTCTCTAGGAAATTCTAGACCTCAAACGTTGATTTCATTTTCATAATCCTAACAAAGATTTCAGATGAGACTGTAGCAAATAACGTCGTTCTAGCCTTTCATTTTCTTGTTTTCTTCTCCTTGTGATTCCTTATTTGTGCCATGCTTGGATTTGCAGGAAAGGGAGGAACTCATAGTCCTCCTTAATAGCTTCCCACATATCACTTGCCTCCATTCTTGATGCCCAGACATGATAGTCTTCACCTTTGAAGACAGATGGTGCTAGTGCAGTGAAAGGAGTTTCTGAACCCATATATGAAAAAAAGGAATAAGGAAAATGAGTTTCCCTCAATTAAAAGTCCCTCAAGAAGAAAGTACTGATACCACTTTTTTGGAGTTTTAAGGCTGAACGTCAACTCTAAAAACAGAAATAATGGCAAGAAGAAGAAACAAAATATTTGTCGCTGGAAAGATAATCTTTCATTGAACTGCAATGGTGTTTAAATACAAGAAAAATAGAACAACTGTAGCCTATATTTTAGCAACTAATTTGCACAACTTACAATGTTAAATAAATTACGTAAAGTAACAACTAACTCCTACAAAGCAACAACTAAATTAAACTACTAAAGATGGCTAAATTTCTCGAGAAAGTCCAGCAACTTCTGTTTGACTAGTTACTACAGTAACTGAGGCAATTAATCAACATTCTTTTTCTCCTTTTTCGAGCTGGTCTTCTTCTATTTTTTTCCTCGGATGCTGTAGCAGTATCATGGTTAAGGTAAAATTTTGCCCACTTGCGCGTGTGACCTATTTTCAGAAATAATCCACATCATTCTTTGAACTGAATTTACCCTTGGTCACCGGTTCAATATAGTATCTATCTACTTTTCCTGCAGTGGCTCCACTGGTACGAACTTCTGTTTCAAACCTCCAATTCTCTGGCAACCACTTTGGCCTATCTAGATTCACCTAACGCATAGGCGTAATCTTCCTCTTAATCTACGGCTTACAAATAATTATATCGGACACCTTTCTTTCATTAGGTACATCACCTTTGTTTAGTGTGGTGGTCTCTGCCTAACATCCAGCTCAACATCAATGTAGGTTCCCGGCGGCAACAACGGGTCCGAAGATATACCATCATCGCAGAAGTTGTCCCTGGTAACAATTGTCGATGGGATAGAAGAGACATTGGCGTCGGCCTTAGTCATCGGAGGAAGCTTTGAAAGAGTCAATGTGGAGAAAAATTCCATTGAATAATGAGACATGGATTGACAATATACTTCTATTTATAGTCTTTTGCCTAGTTCATTATTTTGAAAAATTCTTAAATTGTATTATAAGTTCATTATATTTGGAAAATTAATGAATTATATTCATAGTTCATTATATTTGGGAAACTAATAAATTGTATTCCAAATTCACGTGGGTATTTCATAACTTTTGTTAATAGTTCATGTGAAAACTTAATAAGTTGCATTCGTAATTTGTTTTGGGATCAGATTTATTAACAATATGAGATATACATAGAGATGGCCTACCAGATTTATTGGAATCAGATTTATTGATATGTATATCCTCTAAAAGTTTCTATAAGCACTTCCATGTTAATATATATCAAGAAAAAATAATAAATTTTAATGACCCTCAAGGTCATTTCCTCTTTATTGCGCTATTTATGATGTTTAGAGCTTTCCTATAGCCACTCCAAGTCATTTATGACTTGTTGGGGCCGACAGTTCGGTCATTTGGTCGTCCATTTGGTTTTTATGCAAGTTTTTGCATTTTGGACTTGTTGAAACTTGAATGGTTAACTTCGGTCAAAACATCAGGTAGATAGGCTCAAAATGTAATTTTTACGATTCTGTAAGCTTTGGAACATCGATTTTTGTATAGAAGGACTTTTGGTACGGATTTTGAGGTTTTTAGGCCCATTTCGAGCAACGTTGTGGATTTTGGCTTAAAACAGAGTTTGGGTGTGGGACCTAATTTTTATCGAGACAACCTCGATTGAAAGTTTTAACATCTTCGTTGAGTCTGGAATGCCGAATTTTTTGGGGTAGCATATTTCCTTTAGGTGCGTGGGGTTCTGAACAAATCCGAGCACCCCATGAGAGTATTTTGAGACTTGTTGAATCAGCTGGTGCAACACCATTTCTTCTTCACGTTTGCGTGCCTCAAGCCGCGTTCGTGGTAGCCAGTGATTTTGGTCTCCTCGTTTGCGAGCCTAGTGTCGCGTTCATGGAGACCAAGGGGCTTGGTCATCGCTCTAGCTGGCCTTACACCGCATTTATGAAGGTCAAGGAAGCTGACCCTTCATGCTTGCAGTCTCGGTGCCACATTTGTGGAATTAAGGGGGCTTGTACTCTCGCATTCGTGGACTGAGTCGCGTGTTTACGAAAGTCATTTAGTTGGTCTTTTAATTAAGACTAGTCCCGTTTTCACCTCATTTTCAATTGTTGTGATGTTGACATGATCTTGAGTTATATAACTCTTTTTTGGTGATTTAAGTTGATAATTGTTGGGAATTTGCAAGGCTACATTTTGGGATCATAGGTAAGATGCGAGGAGCTCATATCAAAGATAAATTCTTGTCTTGAGAGACCTTGGTTATCTCTTTAATGGTGATTTTTATATGAGATTGTTGCATGATCTAATTTTTGCTATTTTTTGAGCTTGGTTTGTGCCCATTTTCTAGGCACAAGTTCCTTGAGTTAAATGGAACCAATTGGCAGAGTCAATTTTTGGATTTCTGGTGCGGGTCGCATAATTTCATTTTTGACTTGATTTTGGGCTTGTCTTTAGTTGTTTTGATGTTGGTGTCAAAACGTCTCTATTGACGTTGTGATAGTTTATTTGGTAGTGTGGCAGCAATAGGAGACTGTTCGGAAGGGCAAAGCTCCGGAATAATGGTTTTTGAGCGCGCACGGTTAGCTTTGAGGTAGGTTACGACTTACCTAATTTTAGATTGAGCTTATGATTATGAATTCATGTTGATTAGCAAGTTTTGGGATGAGTTTGTAGTTTGTATTATGTTAGTGATTTGTAAACATTCGGAGTTTATTATCCACAGTTCGAGGTCCGTGCACATGATTATTATCCATGGTTCGAGGTTCATGTGAATTTCTTCTAGCCACGGTTAAATTCCGGGCATCACTTCTATTAGTCACTTTCGAGCCCTGACTTGGTGATTCTATTGGTTTTTTTGGTTGCCTTTACCGCGCTTCGAGTTTGTGGATGGCTGTTGCAGTTCTGGAATACTCTTAAACTTAGCCAGTAGTTTCCTTAGCTCTTCTGTGTACTCAGCGGACTTGTGGGGGTCTGCTTGGGTTATTAACTTTTAATTGTACACGAGTGTACCTTCTAGGCTTATGGGGGTAAATTAGGTTATAGTTAGTTGTTTACTTTACCGTTTGTCCTTTCCTAGACTCGTGTGCTATATAGTTAGGTTTTCCGTTATCATTTCGTTCTTGTGACCTCTTATTGCTTTAACTTTCTTGCTTTAAATATTGTCTTTACTTTCCAACTCCAGCATCATATCCATATTTGGCAGCTCCACCACGTGCAGCTTCTGACCAACCACCTTCTGGCTATCCAGCACCATCTCCTTATTCCACACCCCCGCCTCCTTCAGCATATTATCCACCATCTATTAATCCCACAGTCCCACCCCCTGTAGCAGCATATCATCCAGCATCTCCTTACCCCCCTCAATCGGCTGCTTATCCTTCACCTTACTTATTAGCTGCATATCCGCCTCAGCCTTATCAACCACAGGGTTACTCTTATCCTCCAGGTAAATATTCCTGTACAATGTGAAATTCCTACTCTCCCCTGGCATGCCAATTAGGGTTAACTATATACTTTTGTTGTCTTGCCAGGTCCATACCCTGGAGCCTATCCTCCGCGATAATATTGATTCTATGTTCTTAAAAGCTTGCACAAGGATTGTGCACAAACAAGTTCTCGCGGAGTTTTCATTTAGTAATGTGGTGTTATATCTTTGTCCTATATCAAAATTTCAGGACTTCTCCATGACATGTTTTTGATTGCTACTGAAACAGTTTAATATTTGTAAAATCTGGAAATTATTTAAACGAAGCTTATGTTTTGTGCCTGTACTATATATGAGTATTCCTAAGCAAAATGTACAGAAATTTTCTGAATACTTTCATTGTCTGACATATATTCATCTACATTTATTAGCGTTTCCTGAAAATCTTCTATTAATTGCGCATTTCTAGTTCTGCTATTATTTCTTTTAGGACAAGTATTTGCTAAATGTTCTATGCTTCCACACGTGAAGCATTCTAGTTTATTTCTATAATTTCTATTATTATTGTATTTTCTTACATGTCTAGATTTATATAAATATGGCTTTCTAGCCATAGATTTTCTTAAATAATACTTCTTTTTAGGATAATAGTTTTGGTATTTCTTCTTATACTTTTTGTGTCTTTTCTATAAATTGTCTTGATCATAATTTTGTGTGGTATATATACTTTTACAAAAATTAGTCTCATTCTATTTTAACTGTTTCTGTATTTGTATATTTGTACATTTTTCTTGTAGTATTTCCATAATATGTTGTATTCTTTGTCCTATTGACCATCTTCCTTCTGGGTTTTGTATTACTCCTTCTCTTTTATACCATTTTTCTTCTATTTCCCTTCCTAGGGCTCCGTGTAATTTATTAAAAAGCTTTTTCCCTAGGTTTTCATCAAAGACATTACCACTGATACTACAGTAGTAAAAGTATTCGTTTCTTCTTTTTAGGATAATAGTTTTGGTATTTCTTCTTATACTTTTTGTGTCTTTTCTGTAAATTGTCTTGATCATAATTTTGTGTGGTATATATACTTTTACAAAAAGTAGTCTCATTCTGTTTTAACTGTTTCTATATTTTTATATTTGTACATTTTTCTTGTAGTATTTCCATAATATGTTGTATTCTTTGTCCTATTGACCATCTTCCTTTTGGGTTTTGTATTACTCCTTCTCTTTTATTCCATTTTTCTTCTATTTCCCTTCCTAGGGCTCCGGGTAATTTATTAAAAAGCTTTTTCCCTAGGTTTCCATCAAAGGCATTACCACTGATACTACAGTAGTAAAAGTATTCGTTTAAAAAGCATTTATTATTCATCTAAGTGTCATATTATATTAACTGAGCATTTATTATTCATCTAAGTGTCATATTATATTTGTATCAGAGCGAGAAGATTTCGGTTGACCAAAAAGTTTTTGAAATTTTTTGTGAAACTACATAGATACAGTAGATACATAGGTCTTCACAATCTATTAGCACACATAGCACAAAAGAAAGTAGATAAATTAAAAAATATTAGGAGTGAATTTATAAAGATTTTAATAACTATAGAAGACAGACTAGATCAGAATGATACAGAGACAAATCAAGTAAAAACCTTTGTACATTGGGAACTACAGAATATAGGAAACGACATAAGAACTATATATTTTGTGTATAATAGATCTAGCTGTTTTCTTAATTTTTTGTCTTTACACATTTACCCTAAAGGGATCCACACTGGTCTTTTTTTCAGGAAAATTATTCCTCTTCTCGTATTTTTGATACTTTCTTGTAGTGCTAGTATTTCCCACGAGATTTTTGATCTTATTCTATCCGCTACTTCATCTGTTGTTATGATTCTTTCTACAAAAACTTTCTGTATATTTTTTATTAATAGCCTTTCTGTTATTATAGAGATTTTAATAACTATAGAAGACAGACTAGATCAGAACGATACAGAGACAAATCAAGTAAAAACCTTTGTACTTTGGGAACTACAGAATATAGGAAACGACATAAGAACTAGATTAGGAATTAAAAAATATTATATAGACAGAATAAAATATTACCCGTTAGCATAAATTAATACAAAGATTTTTTCATGAAAAGACACCCAACTACAAGATTTATAGCTTTTAATTATTGGATATTGCATAGAGATCTTCAATATATAAAAGAAAATAAAAGGAAGACAGAATACCTAAAGAATTTATTGCAGATAACAGAAAGGCTATCAATAAAAAATATACAGAAAGAATTTGTAGAAAGAATCATAAATCCTCCTTGTTTACATCCCTTGCATCTAAATTTTTTAATATTATCTTTGTTATATATTTGTTCTGCTTTAATTATTGCCTCTTCTACTCTAAAGTCATCTTCTTTTATAATCTCAATATTCATACGTTCTGTATTATCAGATTCTTCTTCATCAACTTCTTTTTGGTCTGTGTATGTATAATCTGTAAATCTTATAGAGGTTTGTCCCTTACTGTTTGTATACATTAGGTGGTCTTTTGGTTTTAATATCTCCTTTTTACTTAATCCTTCTAGATTCCATTTTAAACCTGCATATTCTTCTGAGTCTATTTTTAATGGCTGGACACTTTGAATGGTTAGTAATGCCATTTGGGCTACAGACAGCACCGCCAATTTTCCAAAGAAAAATGGATAATATATTCAAAGACTATAAGAATTTTGTTATAGTATACGTAGATGATATTTTAGTATTTAGTAACAACATGAAAGAACAAAAGTAGGAGATCAAGCTAGTCAGCAATATATCAAGTTTTTTTCCAAAAATTACTCATAATACTACAAAAAAAAAAAGAAGAGTGTTTGTGTGATAGGTATTAAGGTGTAATTTTCCTTCAGCTTACTCCCAAGCTCACCGGGGACTCCTGAAAGGGAAACCTCTCTCCCACCAGGAGTCATGTGAGTAGCTATCTTTCGATTTTATGTATTATCTCCCTATGAATGTATCATAATGTTTATTATTAAGTTAAGTATGTAATCCATCTGTTCATATGTTAATGGAATATTGTTTATATAATCTCTAAGTATATGGTTCTCTAATCAGTTTCTTATCAATACCGATGGACTAACCTGTAAATTCCTAGGGATTAGAATGTTCTTTCACTAAGTAATTTTTTTACTACTTTGTCTACCATATTCTCTATCTTTTTTTGGTTCTTCTTCTTTAAAGAGATTCCTTTTTTCTATGTCTTTATATTTTGTCTTGAAGTTTCTTCTATTGCTGTCTGGAAACTCGCAGGGAGTATCCTTACACTTTTTGGGAAAGTGTCAGCCATAAACGGATTTGTCTTATCTTTACCAGTTACCGTTTGAATTGGACTAGCTGTATCTTTATCCAATACAATGGATCTTTCTGGATTCATTGGGGAATGCACACCCTTCTTATCCATTTTAAATAGAGATGGAGAACTCTGATTCTGAAAGTTTTGGTTTATTTGGTATAGTTCAAAATAGAGGCTTAAAAATACCACCAGAAAAGAAATATAGAAGACTAAAGGACGATTCGCTCATAAGGTGTAATTTTAATAACGGTGAACATTTGCTACATAGTTCAGACCAACATCTAAATATGATTATAGACTTAATTATAAATTTAGGAGAAGCGGTTCAGATAGATCAAGAAAAAATAGTTAAGACCATAGAAGTTTTGAGCGACCAGCAAGAAAAGCACAATAAGCTGTTAGAAAGACTAGAACAAAATTTTGAATATTTAAAAACTCCACAAGCAGATTTAGATAAAAGAATAGAAAACCATAGTAATCAAGAAAGAAATAATAACCAGACAGCCGAGACTAGTATAAATAATAGCATTAGAAAGGAACTAAAAGAATTAAGAGAAGAAATAAGCCAAATAAAAAAGATAGTTCTTTCATGAATGACTCGTTCTATCAGGCAACTTTAAAAAGAACAGAACAAATCCAACCGTTCTTATGTCGTTTCCTATATTCTGTAGTTCCCAAAGTACAAAGGTTTTTACTTGATTGTCTCTGTATCGTTCTGATCTAGCATGTCTTCTATAGTTATTAAAATCTTTATAAATTCTAGAAAAGTTAAACCTAGAAGAAATAGACAACCATAATTTAGTAAATATATCCTTAACTTGTGAACATAGATTTGAACAAGGCAAGGGATTAGACAGTAACCAATGCTACATATGTCATTGGTATCCAGGTAGGAATAGGAGAGCAAAATGTGAGAAGTGTTATGTAGAAGCATGTATACCGTGCATAAAGAAGGAGGCCTAAAATAGAGGCAAAGCTAATAAAGCAATTAAAAAGAAGATACAATAGCTAAGTTAAAAGAGTTAGAGTATTTAGAATTTGATCTAGTCTGTCTTCTATAGTTATTAAAATCTTTATAAATTCACTCTTAATATTTTTTAATTTATCTACTTCCTTTTGTGCTGTGTGTGCTAGTAGATTGTGAAGACCTATGTATCTATTGTATCTATGTAGTTTCATAAAAAATTTCAGAAATTTTTTGGTCAACCAAAATCTTCTCGCCCTGATACCAATATAATATGACACTTAAATGAATAATAAATGCTCAGTTTTGCAAACGGTTTAGTCAAGTATGTTGTGAAATCCTACTCAGTCTTCCCCCTCTCCATCCTCCTTTGTCATGTTATAACTTAATTTTACAAGATTTTAAGGTATTTCTCTCAAAAAAAATAAATTTTTTTTTAAACTACTGTTTCTTAACCTCTGTTCATATCTTCTTATCAGTTTATAGATTTAACAATATTCTTCTCTAACCACACCCTGGGATGAACACAGGTCCTTCGGCATCTGGCCTTAGCGGACATTCTAATCCCTAGGAATTTACAGGTTAGTCCATCGGTATTGATAAGAAACTGATTAGAGAACCATATACTTAGAGATTATATAAGCAGTATTCCATTAACATATGAACAGATGGATTCCATACTTAACTTAATAATAAACATTATGATACATTCATAGGGAGATAATACATAAAATCGAAAGATAGCTACTCACATGACTCCAGGTGGGAGAGAGGTTTCCCTTTCGAGAGTCCACGGTGAGCTTGGGAGTAAACTGAAGGAATATTACACCTTAATACCTACCACACAAACACTCTTTTTTGTTTTTTGTAGTATTATGAGTAATTTCTGAAAAAAACTTGATATATTGCTGACTGGCTTGATCTCCTACTTTCTTTCTAGCTTCACTTCTAACTCTTTTTCACTCTGTCCCTTGTTCTTTCAACTGAGGGTATTCATAGTTATCTTCCGGACTTCAAACTTCGTATTTCAAACTAGTTGAAGAATCTTTTTTGACCTGTCGGGTACGTTGTGGGCCCCATCGTCACATGGTCATGTTTTCTCTTCAATTATTTTAATATCCTGTTTCGTCATCCCTTACGTCTTTAATGGCCTTCTGCGTCATTGCTTACGTCTAATATCTTCCTGCGTCATTGCTTATGTCTGATATCTTCCTGCGTCATTTCTTATTGTTTCATGTATCTAGATTATGTAATGCTACAGAATCAAAACTCATGCCTGAGTCGTCATCTGCGTTTGGGTCTTGTGCAAATTGGTCCATGGTGGGATCATATCCCATACTATCTGAACTTTCTAATTCTTCGGTCTTTTGTTCTGGTCTGGGATTTTCTCTAATAATTTTTTCTGTTCTTTCACTAAGTAATATTTTTTACTACTTTGTCTACCATATTCTCTCTCTTTTTTTGGTTCTTCTTCTTTAAAGAGATTCCTTTGTTCTGTGTCTTTATATTTTGTCTTGAAGTTTCTTCTATTGTTGTCTGGAAACTCGCAGGGAGTATCCTTACACTTTTTTGCAAAGTGTCAGCCATAAACGGATTTGTCTTGTCTTTACCAGTTATCGTTTGAGCTGGACTAGCTGTATCTTTATCCGATACAATGGATCTTTCTGCATTCATTGGGGAATGCACACCCTTCTTATCCATTTTTAATGGAGATGGAGATCTTTGATTCTGAAAGTTTTGGTTTATATGGTATAGTTCAAAATAGAGGGTTTTTTCTTTGTCTTGTAACATCTTAATTTGTTCTAATAATTTTTCTTTTTCTGACTTAAGTCTTTCATTTTCTTGGTTAAGTCTTTTAAAGGCTTCTGTCATAGTTGAACAATGATCACAAAAAATTATTTTGTCTGTGTCTTTTTGGATATTGTATTGTGGTATGTTTTCGTTTGGTTGTCTAAGGGCTGGGGTGATATAGTAATTTGGTCCTATGTTTCCTCTAGCATAGTCTAAGGCTTCATTTAGGTCGTTGAATCCTTTGAAAAGAGGAGTAGTATAGTTTTTAACTGCCTCCACTACCTCTATCCAGGTCTGGAATACTCCTGGTATTTGCCCTTAAATCACAACGTAAAATTTGAATTTTTTTCCTTGATTCTTGTCTGTGAAGTAGTAGCTTAAAACATTTAATTGAAGTAAAATAACTATTGTCTCTTGGATTCTTGTTGTATGCAATCCATAAATTGTCTATTAAACACTTTTGCTGTTTATCTACCTTAGCTTCTGTCTTGAGTCTAAAACTCATATTGCATTGTGGATAGCATATCAGATTCTGTGGTCCAAAATGTATTCTTTCAAATTTTTGGCTCTCCAACATTGTCTGCGGCTTGTACTGAGTATTACTCAAAAGAGTCTGTAAATACAAGTCTTTGTTATATTTGTCTTGGGAGGAGGAGGTGTCTTCCATCTTGCATTTTCCTTTCCCTGTATTCATACTAAAAAATTTAATGTTAGTTTGTAATAAGTCTGCTTAATTGATCTGCCAAGTTATTAGCCTTTCCTTTTATACGTTCTAATTTTATATTATATACCGAGGTTGCGTCTAGAAAATTTAACCACCTTCTTTTACTACTTTTTCTCTATTTATTTTTTGATAAAACTTTACTATAGCTTCACAATCAATTCTTACCAGTATTTCTGGTTTATTTAGTATGTGGAGTCTAAAACTGTCTAATCCATAAATTACTGCCAGTGTTTCTGCATCTATACTACTCATATTTCCTTTTTCTCTATATTTACCACTTTGATGGGCGAAAATCCTTTCTTCTTTCTTATCACTAAATTTGTCTTTTCTTTGTTTTTAAGGCTGCTCCCCATCCTTCTAGGCTACCATCTGTTTCTATTATCAAGTAATCTGTTTCTAATGGCATTGCTAAATCTGGAATATTTTTTATCATATCTTTAAGCCTTTTTACTAATTTTATATCTTCTGTATTAAAAGTCTTTTGTCCGGTTGATCCTGTCTTAGAATACAGTGGTCCTGCTACTTTTCCTAAATCTTTTATGAAGTGTCTTGCATAGTTTAATATTCCTAAGAATTTTTGTAGTTTTATTTTTCCTTCTCCTATCATTACCCCTAAAAAACTAATATGGGTCTTACATAATTCCATTTTCTTTTAACTAACTATTATTCCATTGTCTACGAACAATTTGAAAATCTTTTGTAGATGTCCTAGATGTTCTTTCATGTTGTTACTGAATACTAAAATATCATCTACGTATACTATAACAAAATTCTTATAATCTTTGAATATATTATCCATTTTTCTTTGGAAAATTGGCGGTGCTGTCTTTAGCCCAAATGGCATTACTAACCATTCAAAGTATCCTTCTGGACAGGTAAACGCCGTCCATTCTATGCTTTCTTCCGCCATTTTAATTTGATAATATCCTGATTTACAATCGAATTTATTAAATATCTTTCTTCCTTGTATTCTATTTATTAGTTCTGTCTTTTCTGGTAACTTGTAACCATCCATTCTTGTATTGTCATTTAGTCTTTTATAGTTTATTACCATTCTTGATTTACCTTTTACTATTTCACTGTGATTTCTCACCATAAATGCTGCTGATCTATGTTTTGATTTTGACCTTTCTATTACTCCTAATTCTAACAGTTATTTTATTTGAATTTCAAAATCTATTAAGTCTTGATTTGTTGCTTTTATAGAGGCTGTTTTTACCGTATATTCTGGGTTGATTATATCTAACTTATATTTTAGCTGATTAGATTCCCAATGCTTTAAAGGTTTCTCACCAATTATTTCTAGTTCGTCTAATATCTGGATTATTTTTTCTAGGTCTTTTATTAATCCTATCTGTTGTATACCTTTTTTGAAATTGTATAGTTCCATGTTTATTTCTATTAAGGTATATTCCTTTTTTGTTTCTTCTACCTCTAATACTTCTTTTATTTCTTCTTTGATTTGTTCGCAGGTGGTACATGTACAATTTTCTCCTTCTTTACATTTGCCTTTAATTTTATCTTTCTCATTTGTTTTGATGTACCTAAATTTATTTGGTACTGGTATTGTTGTTACCAGTGTCTGAGTTATATTTTTGGATAGGATTACCCCATCTCTTGTTATAAACAACTTCCATTGTTGTGTAATAAGAAGTCTAATCCTAATACAAAATCTACTCTTATATTTAAATCTCTTACCCATATTTTCTCTAATTTGTATGTTGGCTTGTAAAAATTAGTACAAGTATTCATAAAACTTATAGTCGCTTTACTTATATAATGTTTGTATATATTAAATGTTCCATCCATTTGCATAGATGTTTGTGGGGTTGGTAATTCTTTTATCAAATTTGGTGGTATAATCATTTTATTTATTATACTCTTCGTGCATCCTGAGTCTACTAATGCTAGCGTTTCTATTTCGTAGTCTTGAATTCTTATTCTGGCTAAAAATTTTATGGTGCTTATCTTTTTATCTTCATTACGTATTAATCCTTTAGAAAAAGTGCTCAGAAGTTCCTCTTCTGGCTCTTGCTGTTCTTCATATTCTATAGCCTTTTCTTTTCCTTTTTCTATTTTTTCTAACCGTTTTTCTAGATTGTCTATTCTTGTTTCTAGAGCATTTATCTTTTCTTCCTTTACATCATTCTTAGTATTCTGAGGAGTATTTATTATTTGTTGCTTACTCTGATTACAATCTTGTATAGGTATGTTTATCTCCTTCTTTATGCACGGTATACATGCTTCTACATAACACTTCTCACATTTTGCTCTCCTATTCCTACCTAGATACCAATGACATATGTAGCATTGATTACTATCTAATCCCTTGCCTTGTTCAAATCTATGTTCACAAGTTAAGGATATATTTACTAAATTATGGTTGTCTATTTCTTCTAGGTTTAACTTTTCTAGTCCTAATTCATTTATTAATTCTTCTCCTTCAGAATCTGAGGAATTTTGTCTTTGTTCTTCGGTTGCTTCTATACTTATAATGGAATATATACTTTCATTGTTTGACATATATTCATCTACATTTATTAGCGTTTCTTGAAAATATTTTTTTAATTGCGCATTTCTAGTTCTGCTATTATTTCTTTTAGGACAAGTATTTGCTAAATGTTCTATGCTTTCACACGTGAAGCATTCTAGTTTATTTCTATAATTTCTATTATTAATGTATTTTCTTACATGTCTAGATTTATCTAAATATGGCTTTCTAGCCATAGATTTTCTTAAATAATACTACTTTTTAGGATAATAGTTTTGGTATTTCTTCTTATACTTTTTGTGTCTTTTCTGTAAATTGTCTTGATCATAATTTTGTGTGGTATATATACTTTTACAAAAATTAGTCTCATTCTGTTTTAACTATTTCTGTATTGTATAATTGTACATTTTTCTTGTAGTATTTCCATAATATGTTTTATTCTTTGTCCTATTGACCATCTTCCGTCTGGGTTTTGTATTACTCCTTCTCTTTTATACCATTTTTCTTCTATTTTTCCTTCATAGGGCTCTGGGTAATTTATTAAAAAGCTTTTCCCTAGGTTTCCATCAAAGCATTACCACTGATACTACAGTAGTAAAAGTATTCGTTTAAAAATTCTTTTATACTAAACTAGCTACTTATACTGAGCTGTTCTAGTTTTATTAGCGCATTTCTTTGTAATGTTATTAATCCACTGTTTGGGTCTTCCCTTGTTATTAAACTATGTATTTTGTTTGTAAATTTATACGGGTTAGCTCCCATATTTACCATTCCTTGAAATTCTTCTGGGAACTCTGTTTTATAAGCTTCCCATAATCCTTTTGTAGATTCTCCTAGGAAAGTTTCCATATACCTATACATTGTTTCTGCGTCCGTTTCTTGGTTAGTCTGTATATAATCTGCCACTACTATCCCCTTCCATATGTCTATTACTAAATTCCATAATTGGGAATCATGAGCTGCTATATTTAGAATTTTTCCTTTATTTCCTCCTTCTTGAAGTCTAATGGGTGCATCAATAGGTAGTCTTTTCCCTTTTGGCTTAATATTTTTTTTTCTGGACTTCTGGATCTATTCTATATACTCTATATCTAGGTAGATTTCCTGTGCTTGTTTGTACTTGTTGCATTGATGTTGTTTTCTGAAAAGGGCTTGCACTACTTGAGGCGCTTTCCATTAGTTCTTTTATACTTATAATTGTTTCACTAATTACTGAATCTTTGTCTTCATCTGTGACTTCTACTTCTGTTCTATATCCATAATTATCTTGTCTGAGTTTACATTTTCTAAAGTGTTCTCCTACCTGACCAAAGTCTAATCCTCCTTGTTTACATCCCTTGCATCTAAATTTTTTAATATTATCTTTGTTATATATTTGTTCTGCTTTAATTATTACCTCTTCTACACTAAAGTCATCTTCTGCTATAATCTCAATATTCATATGTTCTATATTATCAGATTCTTCTTCATCAACTTGTTTTTGGTCTGTGTATGTATAATCTGTAAATCTTATAGAAGTTTGTCCCTTACTGTTTGTATACATTATGTGGTCTTTTGGTTTTAATATCTCCTTTTTACTTAATCCTTCTAGATTCCATTCTAAACCTGCATATTCTTCTAAGTCTATTTTTAATGGCTTCATTACTTTTATACCTTTGTCTCCCATTAATCCTACTACATCTTCTACTTTTCATTTAAACTTTGTATTACTGTTTGTTGCAATTTTTCCTATGAATCCCACACATATTAATAAATTATTTCCACCTATCATTTCTTCATACCCTTTCGTCTGGATTCCTATTTTTATATGATTTGCAAAATCAGTAGAATGTAGCATAAAGTCTGGGCTGAAATAAAAAAATTCGCCATTATTGGTCATGTCTACTTCTGTTAAGCCTATTATTGATTTTTTTAATTCTGTCCACCTATCATCATATATTGTGATTAATACTTTTGTTCCTAAATTCTTTCTTGTTAATCCTTTTAAACCTATTACTATTAAACCCATATGCATTAAAGTCATATTTGATTTCTTAATTTGTTTTAAAGATTCTTGGCTAATCATACTTATGCTATTACTATCTTTTCCTATGACACACATCTGTTCTTCTCTGTAATATTTATATAATTGAGCTTTTCCTGAGAAAAACCCTGTATTGTATAATACTTTAGGATTTAACAATTTTAGCCTATTCTGTTGGAAAATTTGGATGTCTCTGTCTACATCTATTACTTCTTCTAAATGTTGACTTGTGGTTGTCATAGCCTTAGAAGAGTCTAAAATTCTTGCTAGTATTCCACTTTTCAAACTGTCTTGTGAGAAGTTTGCCCTTGGTTTGTTTGTTCTTCTTTTAATTGAAAAAAGTTCCATAGTTTTGTTTTTATCTTAATTACCCTCTCCTCTTTGGGAGTTAGTTCTATTCTTTTTAGTTGTTCTAACAATTCGTCTATATTCTTATCTTGAATAGCTTGTTTCTGTTCTGTTACTTTTTCTCTAATTACCCTTTCTAGTGTATTATTTATTTCTAGTAGCAATAATATTATTGTATTGTTTTGTTTTATTATTGTACTATCTGATTTTCCTGGAGCTTGATGATCTGACAATCCTTCGGGATTTGCCTGGATTTGTTCAGTTCTTTTTAACGTTGCTTGATAGAACGGGTCATTCATGAAAGAACGGGTCATTCATGAAAGAACTATCTTTTTTATTTGGCTTATTTCTTCTCTTAATTCTTTTAGTTCCTTTCTAATGCTATTGTTTATACTAGCCTCGGCTGTCTGGTTATTATTTTTTTCTTGATTTCTATGGTTTTGTATTCTTTTATCTAAATCGGCTTGTTGAGTTTTTAAATATTCGAAATTTTGTTCTAGTCTTTCTAACAGCCTATTATGCTTTTCTTGCAGGTCGTTCAAGCCTTCTATGGTCTTAACTATTTTTTCTTGATTTATCTGATCCGCTTCTCCTAAATTTATAATTAAATCTGTAATCGTATTTAGATGTTGGTCTGAACTATGTAGCAAATGTTCACTGTTATTAAAATTACACCTTATGAGCGAATCGTCCTTTAGTCTTCTATATTTCTTTTCTGGTGGTATTTTTAAGTCTAAATACTCTAACTCTTTTAACTTAGCTATTGTATTTTCTTTTTAATTGCTTTATTAGCTTTGCCTCTAATTTAGAGATACGCTTTATCAGTTAGTTAAGTTTCTTTTGATCTTTTTTGCTTTGATTTAAGCTTATACATTCTGGGTATAATAGATCTAGCTGTTTTCTTAATATCAACACTGGTCTTCTTTTCAGGAAAATTATTCCTCTTCTCGTATTTTCGATACTTTCTTGTAGTGCTAGTATTTCCCACGAGATTTTTGAGCTTATTCTATTAGCTACTTCGTCTGTTGTTATGATTCTTTTTGTATATTTTTTATTAATAGCCTTTCTGGTATCTGCAAAAAATTCTTTAGGTATTCTATCTTCCTTTTATTTTCTTTTATATATTGAAGATCTCTATGCAATATCCAATAATTAAAAGCTATAAAACTTGTAGTTGGGTGTCTTTTCATGAAAACATCTTCGTATTAATTTATGCTAACGGGTAATATTTTATTCTGTCTATATAATATTTAATTCCTAATCTAGTTCTTATGTCGTTTCCTATATTCAATAGTTCCAAAAGTACAAAGGTTTTTACTTGATTTGTCTCTGTATCGTTCTGATCTAGTATGACTAAGTATATGGTTTAGTCAAGTATGTTGTAAAATCCTACTCGGTACTCCCCCTCTCCATCCTCCTTTTTCATGTTATAGCTTAATTTTTCAAGATTTTAAGGTAATTCTCCCAAAAAATATATAATTATTTTTTAACTACTGTTTCTTAACCTCTTTTCATATCTTCTTATCAGTTTATAGTTTTAACAATATTCTTCTCTAACCACATCCTGGGATGAACACAGGTCCTTCGGCATCTAGCCTTAGCGGACATTCTAATCCCTAGGAATTTACAGGTTAGTCCATCAGTATTGATAAGAAACTGATTAGAGAACCATATACTTAGAGATTATATAAATAGTATTCCATTAACATATGAACAGATGGATTACATACTTAACTGAATAATAAACATTATGATACATTCACAGGGAGATAATACAAAAAATCGAAAGATAGCTACTCACATGACTCCAGGGGGGAGAGAGGTTTCCCTTTCGGGAGTCCCCGGTGAGCTTGGGAGTAAGCTGAAGGAAAGTTACACCTTAATACCTATCACACAAAGACTCTTTTTATTTTATTTTATATTATTATGAGTAATTTCTTAAAAAAACTTGATATATTGCTGACTGGCTTGATCTCCTACTTTCTTTCTAGCTTCACTTCTAACTCTTTTTCACTCTGTCCCTTGTTCTTTCAACTGAGGGTATTTATAGTTCTCTTCCAGACTTCAAACTTCGAATATCAAACTAATTGAAGAATCTTTTCTGACCTATCGGGTACACTGTGGGCCCCATCGTCACATGGTCATATTTTCTCTTCAATTATTTTAATATCCTGTTTCGTCATCCCTTATGTCTTTAATGGCCTTCTGTGTCATTGCTTACGTCTGATATCTTCCTGTATCATTGCTTAAGTCTGATATCTTCCTGCGTCATTGCTTATTGTTTCATGTATCTAGATTATGTAATGCTACATAATCAAAACTCGTGCCTGAGTCGTCATCTGCGTTTGGGTCTTGTGCAAATTGGTCCATGGTGGGATCATATCCCATACTATCTGAACTTTCTAATTCTTCGGTCTTTTGTTCTGGTCTGGGATTTTCTCTAATAATTTTTTCTGTTCTTTCACTAAGTAATTTTTTTACTGCTTTGTCTACCATATTCTCTATCTTTTTTTTTGGTTCTTCTTCTTTAAAGAGATTCCTTTTTTCTGTGTGTTTATATTTTGTCTTGAAGTTTCTTCTATTGCTATCTGGAAACTCGCAGGGAGTATCCTTACACTTTTTTGCAAAGTGTCAGGCATAAACGGATTTGTCTTGTCATTACCAGTTACCATTTGAATTGGACTAGCTGTATCTTTATCCGATACAATGGATCTTTCTGCATTCATTGCGGAATGCATACCCTTCTTATCCATTTTTAATGGAGATGGAGAACTCTGATTCTGAAAGTTTTGGTTTATTTGGTATAGTTCAAAATAGAGGGTTTTTTCTTTGTCTTGTAACACCTTAGTTTTTTCTAATAATTTTTATTTTTCTGACTTAAGTCTTTCATTTTCTTGGTTAAGTCTTTTGAAGGCTTCTGTCATTGTTGAACAATGATCACAAAATATTATTTTGTCTGTGTCTTTTTGGATATTATATTGTGGTATGTTTCTGTTTGGTTGTGTGAGGGCTGGGGTGATATAGTAATTTGGTCCTAGGTTTCCTCTAGCATAGTCTAAGGCTTCATTTAGGTCGTTGAATTCTTTGAAAAGAGGAGTAGTATAGTTTTTAACTGCCTCCACTACCTCTATCCAGGTCTGGAATACTCATGGTATTATTCCTTTAATCACAACGTAAAATTTGAATTTTTTGTCTTGATTCTTGTCTGTGAAGTAGTAGCTTAAAGCATTTAATACTGAAATAAAATAACTAGCATCTTTTGGATTTTTGTTGTATGCAATCCATAAATTGTCTATTAAACTGTAATAACCCTCCAGGTCATTTCTTTGTTAATGCCTTCTTTCTGTCATTTAGAGCGTTCCTGTAGCGACCCTAAGTCATTTATTACTTGCTGGCACTGATGATTCGGTCGCCTGGTCGTTTGTTTGGGTTTTATGCCCATTTTTCTATTTTGGAGCTTTTGAACCTTGAAAAGTTGACTTCGGTCGTAACTTCATGTAAACGACCTCAGATGAGAATTCTGATGGTTTCATCAGCTCCGAAAGGCCAAATTAGGCTAGAAGCATGGTTCACATGAGTCCCGGAGTTTCCGGTGTGAATTTGGGGCCGATTAGCTCTTTAGCTTTTGGAAATTGGCCTAAGGCTGACTTTGGTCAACTTTCTTGGAAAACGCACTCGGATGAAATTTTGACAGCGCGGTTAGTTCCAGAATGCCAAGTTTTGTCTAGAACGACCTTTCGAGAATTACCGGGAGCTTCCGATCAAAATCCGAGGCCCTTGGTAGAATTATGCTAAAATGGCATAATGGGTGTGGGACCCACTTTTAGTCGAAACGACCTCGTATGGAAATTTCTACTGCGCCATTGAGTCCGAAATGTCATATTTAGTGGGGTAGCATATCTGGTTTATTTTTATCGGTTCCCGAACGAATTCCGGGGGTCCGTTCAGAGACTTTAAAAAAATAGCTAAAATCTGGTTGCTGGTGCAGACCTTTAGCGACCAGAAATTGGACTTTTAGTGACAAGAAATGGTCTTTAGCGGCGAGGTTTGGGTTTTATAACCCAGAAATTTCAGCTCTCACCCTCATTTTCAAATGCCGATTTCTTTCTCATCCGAGCTCCGATTTGAATAATTCGAAGTCCTGTATGATTTTGGAGATTGTGGCTAGGCAGTGGAGTGATCGGAAGGTGTTGGTGAACCCTCGTTTTTGGTGAAATCCAGCTCGAAGCTGCTGCCATCAACTTATGATTTCTTCTTCATTTTAAATTTTGATATCTCGAGTTCTAGAGCTCCTTTTTTGGTGATTCAAAGTCCCTAGTGTTCAGGTTTTCTTTGGGCTTCGTATATTTGAGGTTGGGGTTTGATAGGTGCACCTCGTTCTACGTGAAATCGGAGGTAAACCTCTTATTTGGTATATTTTTGTTAGTTTTATATTTGTTATTGTTTGGTTGATTGGGAGCGGATTCGACCCCAATTTGATAAAATAGTTTAGGATTAGTGTTGGGAGAAGGATTTGGGACCTTTCGACGGAGTCAATTTCGGGAAATCCAGAGCGGGTCCCACTTTGCTCGATTTTGACCCAAAAATTGGTCTGTCTTTGAATTTGTTAATTTTTGTGTCTGAACGACCGTATTGACACTGTGATTCTATTTTTTGTAGCGTGGCAGTAGTCTGAGGCCGTTCGGAAGGCAAAATCTCCAATTGAGTGACTTGGAGCGCGGGTGATCGGCTTTTTGTTAGGTTACGGCTTACCTTATTTCTAGACTGAGGCTGATTGTGTAAATGCTGGTTGATATTTGTGAGTCTGGGGTGGTTAGTTAGTATTGTTTCCCTTGTTCCCCGACTTCCTCAGTTTAGAGTTGACTGTTGGGTTTTTTTGAGCTAGTATCATGCTATAGGTTGGGCTGTTGATTTGATTTGCTGCTATGCATGCTGTGGGGTATCTGTTGGTGGTTATCTGATGTTGCATGAGTGGGTCCGGGTGAATCTGGTTGGTGATTGATTGATTATTGTGATTGTGCCTTAGAATAGGTTGTGATTTATTGACATAGTCTCATGTACCTCGTTGACTTGAGTATGTATCCGACGTCATTTTAGATGGACTAGATCCCTGTAGACTGATATAACAGACTTGGGTCAGATTATGAGCCTTAGTATAGGCATTTTCGTGGCTTTCGGACCTTCCGATTCTTTGCCCCTTATCGCTGGGATTTTTGGGATGCTACCGGAAGATACCGTGGTTGCGCCGTGTCGGATGGATTGTGTTAGGGTGGGATCCTTCGGTTAGTATATATGTGGGGGTGGCGGCCCATGATTTTTAGTCTCTTAGTGTATTATTTTTGTGGCTTATCCAGTTCGTGACGGCTGGTTCCAGTACTCGGCTGACGTTACTCGGTTATCACTCAGGATTTTCACTGCTAGGCTGACGGGGGTAGGCTACCCGCTCCGGTCCGCAGCTGATGTTACACAATTGTAGACCATTATTTCCTGCGCGAGTCTGTGGATGATAGGCTACTAGTCCCAGCTATGCGACCGACGTATCCGGTGGAACCAGTATTTCCAGTGTTAGACTGTCGAGTGTGGGCTATTTGTGCCAGTCTGAGACTGAGGTTGCCCCGTTAGAGTCTGGCATTTCCAGCTCGTGACTGATGACTGAGCTGGGCTCTGATATTTATGACTTAGTTGGGCTCTGATAATTATGACTGAGCAGGGCTCTGTTGGTAATGATTGGGCGAGGCCCTGGTTGTTCTTGAGTTGGTTATTCCTTCGTTTCCGTAGAATAGCTCTTCTGTGTACCTGTCGGGCTTATGGGGGTCTGTTAAGGTTTTATTTAAACTTGTGCACGAGTGTGCCCAGCGGGTCTTATGGGGGGCTCAGCTGGGTTTATTTTAGTTATTTCTTTGTGCTTCCTTTCAGATTTTCCATTTCCTATTTTGTTGACCTCTGTTTGTGCTGATTCTATCTTGTTCGCTTGTTTTTACCCTTCTTGCTCAGTTTCCCTATGATGCCTACTGGGTACCTGTTGTTTTGGTACTCATACTACACTCTGCATCTGTTTTCGTGATGCAGATTTGAGCACCAGCTATCAGCGTTGATATCGAGCCTACAGCGGTCTGTTCAGGAGACGAGGGTGAGCACTTGGTGTTTTGGGATTACCAGTCTCCTTCTGTTTATATGCTTTGGCTTGTCTTTTGTTTTCGAGACAGTTGTTCCAGTGGTCCTTTTTCGGGACTTGTACTCTTCTTAGTAGCTCTGTACTTGTGACTTCAAGGTTTTGGGAGGTGTTGTATATATTAGTTTGGTTCCATTCCAGCTTTCGTGAGTGCTTTTATTGTATGCTTCCGCTTGGCTATGGATTAGTTTCCACCCTTAGTCCCATTACTGTTTAGTTTTGGGATAGGGTTTTGGCTGGCCTACTGGTGGGTTGGTAGGCGCCATCATGACTTGAGAAATTGGGTCGTGACAAATTGGTATCAGAGCCTTAGGTTAGTTGGTCTCACTTGTACAGAACTAGCATCTATCAGAGTCCTGCGGATCGCAGCAGAGACGTCCGTGACTATCTTCGGGAGGCTAAAGGATGTCCTTAAGATGTTGTCCTATCTTTGTATCTTTGTCGTGCGTTGGTGTCAGGTTGGTTTCTTGAAATCTCACTTGTGTCCTTCTGTCACAGGATGGCTCGTACGCACAGTAGAAGTGGACCCCGACGTCGAGGTGTGGTACCAGGCCGAGGTAGAGAGAGTACTCCAGAGCCGGAGCCTTGAGCAGAGAAGATTCCGCCTCATCCGGTGGGGCCGGGACCAACCCAGCCACCACCAGCTCCAGTTCGCCCTAGATCTTCAGGGCATGCTTTCCTAGCTTTTAGCTGCTATTGGTAGTATGCAGCAGCAGCCAGCTCCAGCGCCAGTTCCAGAGCCGGTTCCAGCGCAGCAGGACCAGCCTGCAGTAGCGGCTCCAGAGGTTCATCAGCCGCTAGCCCAGTTGTGGTTCAGTTAGACCCTTTGGATGGGGTTATGCCTCTACGAGAGTAGAAGATCCTCGGTGTGTTCCTTAGATTGTCACCGCCAAGATTCTCAGGGGCTGTGGGAGAGGATGCCCACGAGTTTCTGACTACTTCCGGGAGAGGTTGCATACCTTGAGATTAGTGGAGTCTAGAGGAGCCGACTTCACGGCCTACCAGTTAGACGGACTAGCTAGACAGTGGTGGTGCTCTTTCATTGAGACCAGGCCAGTTGGATCTCCACTAGTGTCGTGGGAGAAGTTTTCTGAGGCTTTTCTGGCAAGATTTATTCCACGGAGCGTCAGGGACCGACTCCGTGATGAGTTCTCAAGGTTGGAGCAGGGCTCCATGACAGTATCTGAGTACGAGGCTAGATTTTTGGAGTTGTTTGGTCATGCCACCATGATTCTACCTACGGAGAAGGAGAGGGTCTGATGCTTTGTTAGGGGATTGAGGCAACAGTTGAGGATTGAGTTGCAGTCTATGTTGTCAGCGGGCTGTTCTTTTCTTGATGTGGTAGACCATGCCCTAACCATTGAGCAGCTTCATCGCGAGGCCCACGGGGGCAGCGGCAAGAGGGCTAGGTCAAATGATAGCTTCGGTAGGACCCATCGTAGATCGAGGGATACCCTGGATCGGGGTTATAAGAGGTTTCAGTCAGGGCAGTCTAGTCGGCCATATCAGGCAGCATTGCAGACTTCAGAGGGTGATCAGCACCGTCAGAGTGGGTATAGTACCAGTCCGAGTCAGGGCCGAGATGGGTTTCTGTCAGGTGCATCAGGTCGGGGTGGCCGACCTCCAGCGGTTAGCCGATCTTCACAGGGTTGCTTCACTTGTGGGGAGCTTGGTCATTGGGCTAGGGAGTGCCCTTCTTCTAGATCAGCTTTACTAGCTCCTCTGGCAGCGAGACCGGTTTCAGCAGTAGCACCTCCAACTAGAGGAGGAGGTCAGCAGCAGGGTTCTCGGGGAGGTCCCATGGGAGGCAGGATAGGCGGTAGAGTGGATGCGAGAGGTAGAGGTGCCAGGGGCCACGTTTATGCAGCTCAAGCTAGAGCAGAGGCCGAGGCGTCTGATGACGTGATCACATGTACGATTCTCTTATGCCATCAGTCTGCTTCAGCTTTATTTTACCCAGGTTCTACCTATTCTTATGTGTCAGCTTATTGCGTTCCTCGATTGCGAGTGAGTCTTGAGCCCTTGTATGTGCCTTTACGTGTTTCGACCCCAGTAGGGGATTCTTTAGTAGTGGATCAGGTTTGTAGATCCTGTGTGGTGACTATTCAGGGGAAGGACACTCTGGTCGATCTTATTGTGCTGTGTATGGTAGACTTTGATGTGATTTTAGGTATGAATTAGTTGTCCCCTTGTCGGGCTGTCTTGGACTGTTATGCCAAGACTGTGACTTTAGCTATTCATGGTATTTCACCGGTGGTATGGCAGGGTTCTTGTAGTCGCACACCAGTTGGGGTGATTTCTTGTATGCGGGCTCAGAGGCTGGTGGACAGCGGATGTTTGGCATATTTGGCATATGTTAGAGATGTGAGTAGAGAGGGCCCTACAGTCGATTCAGTACCTATCATCCGATAGTTCGCAGATGTGTTTCCCGCCGACCTTCCTGGCCTTCCCCCAGACCGGGACATTGATTTTTCCATAGACTTAGAGCCGGGTACTAGTCCCATTTCTATCCCTCCGTATCGTATGGCACCTGCAGAGCTTAGGGAGCTCAGTGATTAGCTTCAGGATCTCTTGTGTAGAGGGTTTATCTGACCCAGTGTGTCGCCTTGGGGTGCCCCAGTCCTGTTTGTGAGGAAGAAGGACGGCACCATACGGATGTGCATCGATTACAAGCAGCTGAAAAAGGTGACGGTGAAGAACCATCATCTTATGCCTCGTATAGATGATTTATTTGACCATCTTTAGGGTGCAACAGTGTTTTCGAAGACTGACTTGAGGTCCGGTTATCATCAGCTGAGGATTAGAGCAGCGGACATCCCGAAGATAGTCTTTAGGACTCGTTATGGTCATTATGAGTTCCTGGTGATGTCTTTTGGGTTGACTAATGCCCTTACCGTATTAATGGATCTGATGACTCGAGTGTTCAGGCAGTACTTAGACTCCTTCGTCATTGTCTTCATCGATGACATCTTGGTATACTCGCGGAGCCACAGTGATCATGAGCAGAACTTGAGGACAGTGCTCCAGACTTTGAGAGACCATCGGCTTTATGCCAAGTTCTCAAAGTATGAATTTTGGTTGGAGTCTGTAGCATTCTTGGGGCACGTGGTGTCCAAGGATGGCATTATGGTTGATCCGATGAGGATTGAGGCTATTCGTGGTTGGGCTAGGCCCACTTCATTAACTGAGATTCAGAGCTTCGTCGGACTAGCGGGGTATTAGAGACGCTTTGTTGAGGGTTTCTCCATATTAGCAGCGCTTTTGACGCGGTTGACTCACTAGGATGTTCTATTTGTGTGGTTGGAGGAGTGCGAGAGGAGCTTTCTGAGACTTAAGGAGTTGCTTACTACTCCCCTATCTTCACTCTTCCAGTTGAGGGCGAGGGCTTCACGGTCTATTGTGACGCATCCGGCGTTGGTTTGGGTTGTGTTCTGATGCAGCATGGCCGGGTTATTGCTTATGTGTCGAGGCAGCTTAAGCTGCATGAGCGCAACTACCCCACTCATGACTTGGAGTTTGCGGCGGTAGTTTTCGCGCTTAAGATCTAGAGGCATTACCTGTATGAAGTTCATTGTGAGTTGTTCACTGATCATAGGAGCCTTCAGTATATTATGACGCAGAGGGATCTTAATTCGAGGCAGCGCCGGTGGATTGAGCTCCTGAAGGACTACGACCTCTCTATTCTTTACCATCTGGGCAAGGCGAATGTAGTAGCGAAAGCCTTGAGTCCGAAGGCAGTGAGTATGGGTAGTCTAGCTTTCCTTTCTGTCTCGGAGCGGCCCTTGGCTTTGGACATTCAGTTCTTAGCTAATCAGATGATCAGACTCGACGTTTCGGATTCCAGTCGGGTGGTAGCTTATGTAGTGGTTCAGTCATCTCTGTTTGACCAGATCTATAGTCGCCAGTTTGAGGATGAGTCTTTGATAGCACTCAGAGATAGAGTGTTGGCAGGTGATGCCGGGCAGGCAACCTTAGATTCAGATGGGGTTTTGTGATTTGTTGGCCATTTGTGTGTTCCCAGAGTTGGTGATTTGATCCAGCTGATCCTTAGCGAGGCCCATGATTCCAGATATTCTATTCATCTGGGCACAACAAAGATGTATCGTGATTTGAGACAACATTACTGGTGGAGCGGTATGAGGAGAGACATCTTAGATTATGTGTCTTGTTGTTTGTGTTGCCAGCAGGTTAAGGCAGAGCATATGAGGCCTGGGGGAGAGTTGCAGAGGATGCCCATTCCTGAGTGGAAGTGGGAGCGCATCACCATGGACTTCGTTGTTGGATTGTCACGAACTCCTAGAGGTGTTAATAGTATCTGGGTCATCGTTGATCAATTGACTAAGTCAGCACACTTCATACCCATTCATACATCCTTCCATGCTGAAAAGTTAACCCGTATCTACATTCGGGAGGTCATCCGTCTTCATGGTGTGCCCATTTCTATCATTTCAGACCGGGGCCCACAGTTCACTTCTAGCTTTTGGAGAGCATTTCAGAGAGAGTTGGGCACCCGTGTGGATCTTAGCATAACATTTCACCCGCAGAATGATGGTCAGTCAGAGCGCACTATCCAGGTGCTTGAGGATATGTTACGGGCCTGTGTTATAGACTTTGGAGGTCAGTGGGGCCATTTCTTGCCCTTGGCGGAGTTTGCGTATAACAACAGCTACCATTCCAGCATCCAGATGGCCCAGTTTGAGGCCCTATATGGTAGGCGTTGCCGCACTCCCGTTGGTTGGTTTGAGTCTATGGAGCCTAGGCTGCATGGTAAAGATTTGATTCAGGAGTCCTTGGAGCATGTGAGGTTGATCCAAGACAGGCTCAGGATGGCTAAGAGTAGACAGAGGAGTTATGCAGACCACAGGCATCGACCATTGAGTTTTCCTGTGGGTGACAGAGTATTCCTTCGAGTATCGCCCATGAAAGGTGTGATGAGATTTGGGAGGCGGGGCAAGCTTAGCCCCAGGTTTATTGGGCCTTTTGAGATTTAGAGGGCAGTTGGCGAGGTGGCTTATGAGTTAGCCTTACCTCCATCTTTCTCAGCTGTACATCCAGTTTTTCATGTGTTGATGCTGCGCCGATATGTTCCAGATGAGTCTAATGTTCTCCAGTATTACGCCGTTGAGTTGGATGATCGCTTGACCTATTCTGAGGAGCCAGTTGCTATTTTGGCCAAGAGAGGTGAGGCAGCTGAGGTCGAGATCCATTCCTCTTGTTAAGGTCTGTTGGAGGCATCATTCAGTTGAGGAGGTTACCTGGGAGATCGAGCGGGAGATGCAGGAGCAGTTCCCCAGCTTGTTTGAGCCCTCAGGTACTTCTTAATCCTTACTTTCGCGGACAAAAGTCCTTTGAGTAGTGGATATTGTAATGACCCTCCAGGTCATTTCTGTGTTAATGTATTCTTTTTGTCATTTAGAGCGTTCCTGTAGCGACCCCGAGTTATTTATGACTTGCTGGAACTGATGATTCGGTCACCTGGTCGTTCGTTTGGGTTTTATGCCCATTTTTCTAGTTTGGAACTTTTGAACTTTGAAAAGTTGACTTCGGTCATAACTTCATGTAAACGACCTCAGATGAGAATTCTGACGGTTCCATCATCTCCGAAAAGGCAAAATTAGGCTGGAAGCATGGTTCGCATGAGTCCCGGGGTTTCTGGTGTGAATTTGGGGCCGATTAGCTCTTTAGCCTTTGGAAATTGGCCTAAGGCTGACTTTGGTCAACTTTCTTGGAAAACGCACTCGGATGAAAATTTCGACAGCGCGGTTAGTTCCAGAATGTCGTGTTTTGTGTAGAATGACCTTTCGAGAATTATCGGGAGATTCCAATCAAAATCCGAGGCCATTGGTAGAATTTGGCTAAAATGGCATAATGGGTATGGGACCCACTTTTTGTCGAAAAGACCTCGTATGGAAATTTTGACTGCGCCATTGAGTCCGGAATGTCGAAATTAGTGGGGTAGCATATCTGTTTTATTTTTATCGGGTCCTGAACGAATTTCGAGGGTCCGTTCGGAGACTAAAAAAATAGCTAAAATCTGGTTGCTGGTGCAGACCTTTAGCGACCAGAAATTTGACTTTTAGTGACAAGAAATAATCTTTAGCGGCGAGGTTTGGGTTTTATAACCCAGAAATTTCAGCTCTCACCCTCATTTTCAAATGCTGATTTCTCCCTCATCCGAGCTCCGATTTGAGTGATTCGAAGTCCTGTATGATCGTGGAGATTGTGGCTAGGCAGTGGAGTGACCGGAATGTGTTGGTGAGCCCTCGTTTGTGGTGGAATTCAGCTCGAAGCTGCTGCCATGAACTTATGATTTCTTCTTCATTTTAAATTTTGATATCTCGAGTTCTAGAACTCCTTTTTTGGTGATTCAAAGTCCCTAGTGTTTGGGTTTTCTTTTTCTTCATATATTTGAGGTTGGGGTTCGATGGGTGCACCTCGTTCTGCGTGAAATCGGAGGTAAACCCCTTATTTGGCCTATTTTTGTTAGTTTTAGATTTGTTATTGTTTGGTTGATTGGGAGCGGATCCGACCCCTATTTGATAAACTAGTTTAGGATTAGTGTTGGGAGAAGGATTTGAAACCTTTTGACGGAGTCAATTCCGGAAAATCCGGAGCGGGTCCCACTTTGCCCGATTTTGACCCAAAAATTGGTCTGTCTCCGAATTTGTTAATTTTGGTGTCTAAACGACCGTATTGACGTTGTGATTCTATTTTTTGTAGCGTGGCAGTAGTCTGAGGCCGTTCGGAAGGCGAAATCTCCAATTGAGTGACTTGGAGCGTGCGTGATCGGCCTTTTGGTAGGTTACGACTTCCTTTCTTTCTAGACTGAGCCTGATTACGTAAATGCTGGCTGATATTTGTGAATCTGGGGTGGTTAGTTAGTATTGTTTCCCTTGTTCCCCGACTTCCTCAGTTTAGAGTTGACTGTTGGGTTGTTATGAGCTAGTATCATGCTATAGGTTGGGCTGTTGATTTGATTTGCTGATATGCATGCTGTGGGGTATCTGTTGGTTATTATCTTATGTTGCATGAGTGGGTCCGGGTGCATCTGGGTGATGATTGACTGATTATTGTGATTCTGCCTTAGAATAGGTTGTGATTTATTGACATAGTCTCATGTACCTTGTTGACTTGAGTATGTATCCGACGTCGTTTCGGATGGACTAGATCCTTGTAGACTGATATAGCAGACTTGGGTCAGATTATGAGCCTTAGTATAGGCGTTTTCGTGGATTTCGGACCTTTCGATTCTTTGCCCCTTATCGCTGGGACTTTTGGGATGCTGCCGGAAGATACCGTGGTTGCACCGATTGTCGGCTGGATTGTGTTTGGCTGGGAGCCTTCGGTTGGTATATATGTGGGGGCGGCGGCCCGTGATTTTTAGTCTCTTAGTGTATTATTTTTGTGGCTTATCCAGTTTGTGACGGCTGGCTCCAGTACGCGGCTGACATTACTCGGTTATCACTCAGGATTTCCAGTGCTAGGCTGACGGGGGTAGGCTACCCGCGCTGATCTGCAGCTGATGTTAGACGATTGCAGCCCGTTATTTCCAGTGTGAGTCCGTGGAGCATAGGCTACTAGTCCCAGCTATGCGACCGACGTATCCAGTGGAACCAGTATTTCCAGCGTTAGATTGTCGAGTGTGGGCTGTTTGTGTCAGTCCGAGACTGAGGTTGCCCGGTTAGAGTCCACCATTTCCTGCTCGTGACTGATGACTGAGTTGGGCTCTGATATTTATGACTGAGCTGGGCTCTGATATTTATGACTGAGCTGGGTTCTGATATTTATGACTGAGCGGGGCTCTGATGGTAATGATTGGTCAGGGCTCTGATGGTAATGATTGGGCGGGGCCGTGGTGATGTTCTTGAGTTGATTATTCCTTTGTTTCTGTAGAATAGCTCTTCTGTGTACTTGTCGGGTTTATGGGGGTCCGTTCAGGTTTTATTTAAACTTGCGCACGAGTGTACCCAGCGGGTCTTATGAGGGGCTCAGCTGGGTTTATTTTATTTATTTCTTTGTGCTTCCTTTCAGATTTTTCGTTTCCTGTTTTGTTGACCTCTGTTTATGCTGATTCTATCTTGGCCGCTTGTTTTTACCCTTCTTGCTCATTCGACCTATGATGCCTACTGGGTACCTGTTGTTTTGGTACTCATGCTACACTATGCATCTGTTTTCGTGATGCAGGTCCGAGCACCAGCTATCAGCGTTGATATCGAGCCTGCAATGGTCTGTTCAGGAGACGAGGGTGAGCACTTAGCGTTTTGGGATTACCAGTCTCCTTCTGTTTATATGTTTTGGCTTGTCTTTTGTTTTCGAGACAGCTGTTCCAGTGGTCCACTTTTGGGACTTGTACTCTCTTTAGTAGTTCTGTACTTGTGACTTCCAGGTTTTGGGAGGTGTTGTATATATTATTTTGGTTCCGTTCCTGCTTTCGTGAGTGCTCTTATTGTATGCTTCCGCTTGGCTATGGATTAGTTTCCACCCTTAGTCCCCTTACTGTTTAGTTTCGGGATAGGGTTTTGGCTGGCCTACTGGTGGGTTGGTAGGCGCCATCATGACTTGAGAAATTGGGTCGTGACATTTATTATTCCTATCTGTTGTATACCTTTTTTGAAATTGTATAGTTCCATGTTTATTTCTATTAAGGTATATTCCTTTTCTGTTTCTTCTACCTCTAATACTTATTTTATTTCTTCTTTGATTTGTTTACAGGTGGTACATGTACATTTTTCCCCTTCTTTACATTTGCCTTTAATTTTATCTTTCTCATTTGTTTTGATGTACCTAAATTTATTTGGTACTGGTATTGTTGTTATCGTAGTCTGAGTTATATTTTTGGATAGGATTACCCATCTCTTGTTAATAAACAACTTCCATTATTGTGTAATAAGAAGTCTAATCCTAATACAAAATCTACTCTTATATTTAAATCTCTTACCCATATTTTCTCTAATTTTTATGTTGGCTTGTAAAAATTAGTACAAGTATTCATAAAACTTATTGTCGCTTTACTTACATAATGTTTGTATATATTAAATGTTCCATCCATTTGCATAGATGTTTGTTGGGTTGGTAATTCTTTTATCAAATTTGGTGGTATAATCTTTTTATTTATATACTTTTCGTGTAACCTGAGTCTACTAGTGCTAGCGTTTCTATTTCGTAGTTTTGAATGCTTATTCTTGCTAAAATTTTTATGGTGCTTATATTTTTATCTTCATTACATATTAATCCTTTAGAAAAAGTGCTCAGAAGTTCTTTTTCTTGCTCTTGCTGTTCTTCATATTCTATAGCCTTTTCTTTTCCTTTTTCTATTTTTTCTAACCTTTTTTCTAGATTGTCTAGTCTTGTATCTAGAGCATTTATCTTTTCTTCCTTTACATCATTCTTAGTATTCTGAGGAGTATTTATTATTTGTTGCTTACCCTGATTACAATCTTGTATAGATATGTTTAGCTCCTTCTTTATGCACGGTATACATGCTTCTACATAACACTTCTCACATTTTGCTCTCCTATTCCTACCTGGATACCAATGACATATGTTGCATTGGTTACTGTCTAATCCCTTGCCTTGTTCAAATCAATGTTCACAAGTTAAGGATATATTTACTAAATTATGGTTGTCGATTTCTTCTAGGTTTAACTTTTCTAGTCCTAATTCATTTATCAATTCTTCTCCTTCAGAATCTGAGGAATTTTGTCTTTGTTCTTCGGTTGCTTCTATACTTATAATGGAATATATACTTTCATTGTCTGACATATATTCATCTATATTTATTAGTGTTTCCTGAAAATCTTCTATTAATTGCGCATTTCTACTTCTGCTATTATTTCTTTTAGGACAAGTATTTGCTAAATGTTCTATGCTTCCACACGTGAAGCATTCTAGTTTATTTCTATAATTTCTATTATTATTGTATTTTCTCACATATCTAGATTTATTTAAGTATGGATTTCTAGCCACATATTTTCTTAAATAATACTTCTTTTTAGGATAATAGTTTTAGTATTTCTTCTTATACTTTTTGTGTCTTTTCTGTAAATTGTCTTGATCAAAATTTTGTGTGGTATATATACTTTTACAAAAAATAGTCTCATTCTATTTTAACTGTTTCTGTATTTGTATATTTGTACATTTTTCTTGTAGTATTTCCATAATATGTTGTATTCTTTGTCCTATTGACCATCTTCCTTCTGAGTTTTGTATTACTACTTCTCTTTTATGCCTTTTTTCTTCTATTTCCCTTCCTAGGGCTCCGGGTAATTTATTTAAAAGCTTTTTCCCTAGGTTTCCATCAAAGGCATTACCACTGATACTACAGTAGTAAAAGTATTCGTTTAAAAATTCTTTTATACTAAACCAACTACTTATACTGAGTTGTTCTAGTTTTGTTAGCGCATTTCTTTGTAATGTTATTAATCCGCTGTTTTGGTCTTCCCCTGTTATTAAACTATGTATTTTGTTTGTAAAATTATACGGGTTAGCTCCCATATTTACCATTCCTTGAAATTCTTCTGGGAACTCTGTTTTATAAGCTTCCTATAATCCTTTTGTAGATTCTCCTAGGAAAGTTTCCATATACCTATACATTGTTTCTGCGTCCGTTTCTTGGTTAGTCTGCATATAATTTGCCACTACTATCCCCTTCCATATGTCTATTACTGAATTCCATAATTGGGAATCATGAGCTGCTATATTTAGAATTTTTCCTTTATTTCCTCCTTCTTGAAGTCTAATGGGTGCATCAATAGGTAGTCTTTTCCCTTTTGGCTTAATATTTTTTGTCTGGACTTCTGGATCTATTCTATATACTCTATATCTAGGTAGATTTCCTGTGCTTGTTTGTACTTGTTACATTGATGTTGTTTTCTGGAAAGGGCTTGCACTACTTGAGGCGCTTTCCATTAGTTCTTTTATACTTATCATTGTTTCACTAATTACTGAATCTTTGTCTTCATCTGTGACTTCTACTTCTGTTCTATATCCATAATTATCTTGTCTGAGTTTACATTTTCTAAAGTGTTCTCCTACCTGACCAAAATCTAATCCTCCTTGTTTACATCCCTTGCATCTAAATTTTTTAATATTATCTTTGTTATAAATTTGTTCTGCTTTAATTATTACCTCTTCTACTCTAAAGTCATCTTCTGCTATAATCTTAATATACATATGTTCTGTATTATCAGATTCTTCTTCATCAACTTCTTTTTGGTCTGTGTATGTATAATCTGTAAATCTTATAGAGATTTGTCCCTTACTGTTTGTATACACTAGGTGGTCTTTTGGTTTTAATATCTCCTTTTTACTTAATCCTTCTAGATTCCATTCTAAACCTGCATATTCTTCTGAGTCTATTTTTAATGGATTCATTACTTTTATACCTTTGTCTCCCATTAATCCTACTTCATCTTCTACTTTTAATTTAAACTTTGTATTACTGTTTGTTGCAATTTTTCCTATGAATCCCACACATATTAATAAATTATTTCCACCTATCATTTCTTCATACCCTTTCGTCTTGATTCCTATTTTTATATGATTAGCAAAATCAGTAGAATTTAGCATAAAGTCTGGGCTGCAATAAAAAAGTCGGCCATTATTGGTCATGTCTACTTCTGTTAAACCTATTATTGATTTTTTTAATTCTGTCCACCTATCATCATATATTGTGATTAATACTTTTGTTCCTAAATTCTTTCTTGTTAATCCTTTTAAAAGTATTACTATTAAATCCATATGCATTAAAGTCATATTTGATTTCTTAACTTGTTTTAAAGATTCTTGGCTAATTAGACTTATGCTATTACTATCTTTTCCTATGACACACATCTGTTCTTCTCTGTAATGTTTATATAATTGAGCTTGTCATGAGAAAAACCCTGTATTGTATAATACTTTAGGATTTAACAATTTTAGCCTATTCTGTTGGAAAATTTGGATGTCTCTGTCTACATCTATTACTTCTTCTAATTGTTGACTTGTGGTTGTCATAGCCTTAGAAGAGTCTAATATTCTTGCTAGTATTCCACTTCTCAAACTGTCTTGTGAGAAGCTTGCCCTTGGTTTGTCTGTTCTTCTTTTAACTGAAAAAAGTTCCATGGTTTTCTTTTTATCTTAATTACCCTCTCCTCTTTGCGAGTTAATTGTATTCTTTTTAGTTGTTCTATCAATTCATCTATATTCATATCTTGAATAGCTTGTTTCTGTTCTGTTACTTTTTCTCTAATAACCCTTTCTAGTCTATTATTTATTTTTAGTAGCAATAATATTATTGTATTGATTTGTTTTATTATCGTACTATCTGATTTTCTTGGAGGTTGATGATCTGAAAATCCTTCGGGATTTGGCTGGATTTGTTTTGTTCTTTTTAAAGTTGCCTAATAGAACGGGTCATTCATGAAAGAACTATCTTTTTTATTTGGCTTATTGTCTATTTCTTCTAGGTTTAACTTTTCTAGTCCTAATTCATTTATTAATTCTTCTCCCTAAGAATCTGAGGAATTTTGTCTTATTTCTTCGGTTGCTTCTGTACTTATAATGGAATATATACTTTTATTGTCTGACATATATTCATCTACATTTATTAGCGTTTCCTAAAAACTTCTATTAATTGCGCATTTCTAGTTCTGCTATTATTTCTTTTAGGACAAGTATTTGCTAAATGTTCTATGCTTCCACACATGAAGCATTCTAGTTTATTTCTATAATTTCTATTATTATTGTATTTTCTTACATGTCTAGATTTATCTAAATATGGCTTTCTAGCCATAGATTTTCTTAAAGAATACTTCTTTCTAGGATAATAGTTTTGGTATTTCTTCTTATACTTTTTGTGTCTTTTCTGTAAATTGTCTTGATCATAATTTTGTGTAGTATATATACTTTTACAAAAATTAGTCTCATTATGTTTTAACTGTTTCTGTATTTGTATATTTGTACATTTTTCTTGTAGTATTTCCATAATATGTTGTATTCTTTGTCCTATTGACCATCTTCCTTCTGGGTTTTGTATCACTCCTTCTTGGCTTCATTACTTTTATACCTTTGTCTCCCATTAATCCTACTACATCTTCTACTTTTAATTTAAACTTTGTATTACTGTTTGTTGGAATTTTTCCTATGAATCCCACACATATTAATAAATTATTTCCACCTATCATTTCTTCATACCCTATCGTCTGGATTCCTATTTTTATATGATTTGCAAAATAAGTAGAATTTAGCATAAAGTCTGGGCTGCAATAAAAAAGTCTCTTTTGAGTAATACTTAGTACAAGCCGCAGACAATGTTGGAGAGCCAAAAATCCGAAAGAATACATTTTGGACCACAGAATCTGATATGTTATCCACAATGCAATATGAGTTTTAGACTCAAGACAGAAGCTAAGGTAGATAAACATCAGAAGTGTTTAATAGACAATTTATGGATTGCATACAACAAGAATCCAAGAGACACTAGTTATTTTATTTCAGTATTAAATGCTTTAAGCTACTACTTCACAGACAAGAACCAAGACAAAAAAATCAAATTTTACGTTGTGATTAAAGGACAAATACTAGGAGTATTCCAGACCTGGATAGAGGTAGTGGAGGCAGTTAAAAACTATACTACTCCTCTTTTCAAAGGATTCAACGACCTAAATGAAGCCTTAGACTATGCTAGAGGAAACCTAGGACCAAATTACTATATCACCCCAGCCCTCAGACAACCAAACAGAAACATACCACAATACAATATCAAAAAAGACACAGACAAAATAATTTTTTCTGATCATTGTTCAACTATGACAGAAACCTTCAAAAGACTTAACCAAGAAAATGAAAGACTTAATTCAGAAAAAGAAAAATTATTAGAACGAATTAAGATGATACAAGACAAAGAAAAAACCCTCTATTTTGAACTATACCAAATAAACCTAAACTTTTAGAATCAGAGTTCTCCATCTCCATTAAAAATGGATAAGAATGGTGTGCATTCCCCAATGAATGCAGAAAGATCCATTGTATCGGATAAAGATACAGCTAGTCCAGGTCAAACGGTAACTGGTAAAGACAAATCAAATCCGTTTATGGCTGACACTTTGCCAAAAAGTGTAAGGATACTCCCAGTGATTTTCCAGACAGCAATAGAAGAAACTTCAAGACAAAATATAACGACATAGAAAAAAGGAATCTCTTTAAAGAAGAAGAACCAAAAAAAAAAAAGATAGAGAATATGGTAGACAAAGTAGTAAAAAAATTACTTAGTGAAAGAACAGAAAAAATTATTAGAGAAAATTCCATACAAGAACAAAAGGCAGAAGAATCAGAAAGTTCAGATAGTATGGGATATGATCCCATAATGAACCAATTTGCACAAGACCCAAACGCAGATGACGACTCAGGCATGAGTTTTGATTCTGTAGCATTACATAATCTAGATACATGAAACAATAAACAATGACACAGGAAGATATCAGACGTAAGCAATGACGCAGAAGGCCATTAAAGACGTAAGGGATGACGAAACAGGATATTAAAATAATTGAAGAGAAAACATGACCATGTGACAATGGGGCCCACAGCGTACCCGACAGGTCAGAAAAGATTCTTCAATTAGTTTGAAATCCAAAGTTTGAAGTCCGGAAGATAACTATAAATACCCTCAGTTGAAAGAACAAGGGACAGAGTGAAAAAGAGTTAGAAGAGAAGCTAGAAAGAAAGTAGGAGATCAAGTCAGTCAGTAATATATCTAGTTTTTTTCAGAAATTACTCATAATACTATAAAAAAAAAGAGTGTTTGTATGATAGGTATTAAGGTGTAATTTTCCTTCAGCTTACTCCCAAGCTCACCGGGGACTCCCGAAAGGGAAACCTCTCTCCCACCTGGAATCATGTGAGTAGCTATCTTTCGATTTTATGTATTATCTCCCTATGAATGTATCATAATGTTTATTACTCAGTTAAGTATGTAATCCATCTGTTCATATGTTAATGGAATACTGTTTATATAATCTTTAAGTATATGGTTCTCTAATCAGTTTCTTATCAATACCAATATAATATGACACTTTTATAAATATATTGAACAAAATATATTTTGGTAAATATATATAGTATATTTACCAATATACTATATATATTATATTATATATAGTATCTAGTAATATGACACTTGTCTCTGTCTACATCTATTACTTCTTCTAATTGTTGACTTGTGGTTGTCATAGCCTTCGAAGAATCTAAAATTCTTGCTAGTATTCCACTTCTCAAACTGTCTTGTGAGAAGCTTGCCCTTGGTTTGTCTGTTCTTCTTTTAATTGAAAAAAATTCCGTGGTTTTCTTTGTATCTTAATTACCCTCTCCTCTTTGGGAGTTAGTTCTATTCTTTTTAGTTGTTCTATCAATTCGTCTATATTCTTATCTTGAATAGCTTGTTTCTATTCTATTACTTTTTCTCTAATAGCCCTTTCTAGTCTATTATTTATTTCTAGTAGCAATAATATTATTGTATTGTTTTGTTTTATTATCATACTATCTGATTTTCCTGGAGGTTGCTGATCTGACAATCCTTCGGGATTTGGCTAGATTTGTTCTGTTCTTTTTAAAGTTGCCTGATAGAACGGGTCATTCATGAAAGAACTATCTTTTTTATTTGGCTTATTTCTTCTCTTAATTCTTTTAGTTCCTTTCTAATGCTATTGTTTATACTAGCCTCGATTGTCTGGTTATTAGTTCTTTCTTGATTACTATGGTTTTGTATTCTTTTATCTAAATATGCTTGTTGAGTTTTTAAATATTCAAAATTTTGTTCTAGTCTTTCTAACAGCTTATTATGCTTTTCTTGCAGGTCGTTCACTGGTTTAGTATAAAAGAATTTTTAAAAGAATATTTTACTACTGTAGTATCAGTGGTAATGCCTTTGATGGAAACCTAGGGAAAAAACTTTTTAATAAATTACCCGGAGCCCTGGGAAGGGAAATAGAAGAAAACTGGTATAAAAGAGAAGGAGTAATACAAAACCCAGAAGGAAGATGGTCAATAGGACAAAGAATACAACATATTATGGAAATACTACAAGAAAAATGTACAAATATACAAATACAGAAACTGTTAAAACAGAATGAGACTAATTTTTGTAAAAGTATATATACCACACAAAATTATGATCAAGACAATTTACAGAAAAGACACAAAAAGTATAAGAAGAAATACCAAAACTATTATCCTAAAAAGAAGAATTCTTTAAGAAAATCTATGGCTAGAAAGCCATATTTAGATAAATCTAGACATGTAAGAAAATACAATAATAATAGAAATTATAGAAATAAACTAGAATGGTTCACGTGTGGAAGCATAGAACATTTAGCAAATACTTGTCCTAAAAGAAATAATAGCAGAACTAGAAATGCGCAATTAATAGAAGATTTTCAGGAAACGCTAATAAATGTAGATGAATATATGTCAGACAATGAAAGTATATGTTCCATTATAAGTATAGAAGCAATCGAAGAACAAAGACAAAATTCCTTAGATTCTGAAGGAGAAGAATTAATAAATGAATTAGAACTAGAAAAGTTAAACCTAGAAGAAATAGACAACCATAATTTAGTAAATATACCCTTAACTTGTGAACATAGATTTGAACAAGGCAAGGGATTAGACAGTAACCAATGCTACATATGTCATTGGTATCGAGGTAGGAATAGGAGAGCAAAATGTGAGAAGTGTTATGTAGAAGCATGTATACCGTGCATAAAGAAGGAGCTAAACATACCTATGCATGATTGTAATCAGGGTAAGCAACAAATCATAAATACTCCTCAGAATACTAAGAATGATATAAAGGAAGAAAAGATAAATGCTCTAGAAACAAGAATACACAATCTAGAAAAAAGGTTAGAAAAAATAGAAAAAGGAAAAGAAAAGGCTACAGAATATGAAGAACAACAAGAGCCAGAAGAAGAGCTTTTGAGCACTTTTTCTAAAGGATTAATATGTAATGAAGATAAAAAGATAAGCATCATAATTTTTTTTGCAAGAATAAGAATTCGAGACTACAAAATAGAAACGCTAGCATTAGTAGACTCTGGATGCACAAAGAGTATAATAAATAAAAAGATTATACCACCAAATTTGATAAATGAATTACCAACCCCACAAACATCTATGCAAATGGATGGAACATTTAATATACACAAACATTATGTAAGTAAAGCGACAATAAGTTTTATGAATACTTGTACTAATTTTTACAAGCCAACATACAAATTAGAGAAAATATGGGTAAGAGATTTAAATATAAGAGTAGATTTTGTATTAGGATTAGGCTTCTTATTACACAACAATGGAAGTTGTTTATTAACAAGAGATGGGGTAATCCTATCCAAAAATATAACTCAGACACCGGTAACAACAATACCAGTACCAAATAAATTTAGCTACATCAAAACAAATGAGAAAGATAAAATTAAAGGCAAATGTAAAGAAGGAGAAAATTGTACATGTACCACCTGCGAACAAATCAAAGAAGAAATAAAAGAAGTATTAGAGGTAGAAGAAACAGAAAAGGAATATACCTTAATAGAAATAAACATGGAACTATACAATTTCAAAAAAGGTATACATCATATTGGAATAATAAAAGACTAGAAAGACCTAGAAAAAATAATCTAGATATTAGACGAACTAGAAATAATTGGTGAGAAGCCTTTAAAGCATTGGGAATCTAATCAGATAAAATGTAAGTTAGAGATAATCAACCCAGAATATACGGTAAAAACAACCTCTATAGAAGCAACAAATCAAGACTTAATAGATTTTGAAATTCAAGTAAAAGAACAGTTAGAATTAGGAGTAATAAAAAGGTCAAAATCAAAATATAGATCAGCAACATTTATGGTGAGAAATCACAGTGAAATAGTAAGAGGTAAAGCAAGAATGGTAATAAACTATAAAAGACTAAATGACAATACAAGAATGGATGGTTACAAGTTATCAGATAAGACAGAACTAATAAATAGAATACAAGGAAGAAAGATATTTAGTAAATTCGATTGTAAATTAGGATATTGGCAAATTAAAATGGCGGAAGAAAGCATAGAATGGACGGCGTTTACCTGTCCAGAAGGACACTTTGAATGGTTAGTAATGTCATTTGGGCTAAAGACAGCACCGCCAATTTTCCAAAGAAAAATGGATAATATATTCAGAGACTAAGAATTTTGTTATAGTATACGTAGATGATATTTTAGTATTCAGTAACAACATGAAAGAACATCTAGGACATCTACAAAAGATTTTCAAATTGTTCGTAGACAATGGAATAATAGTTAGTAAAAAGAAAATGGAATTATGTAAGGTTTCCCTTTCGGGAGTCCCCGGTGAGCTTGGGAGTAAGCTGAAGGAAAATTACACCTTAATACCTATCACACAAACACTCTTTTTTTTTCTTTTTTTTTGTAGTATTATGAGTAATTTCTGGAAAAAAACTTGATATATTGCTGACTGGCTTGATCTCCTACTTTCTTTCTAGCTTCTCTTCTAATGCTTCTTCTCTAAGTCCCTTGTTCTTTCAACTGAGGGTATTTATAGTTATCTTCCGGACTTCAAACTTCGGATTTCAAACTAATTGAAGAATCTTTTCTGACCTGTCGGGTACGCTGTGGGCCCCATCGTCACATGGTCATGTTTTCTCTTCAATTATTTTAATATCCTGTTTCGTCATCCCTTACGTCTTTAATGGCCTTCTGCGTCATTGCTTACGTCTGATATCTTCCTGCGTCATTGCTTGCGTCTGATATCTTCCTGCGTCATTGCTTATTGTTTCACGTATCTAGATTATGTAATGCTACAGAATCAAAACTCATGCCTGAGTCGTCATCTGCGTTTGGGTCTTGTGCAAATTGGTCCATGGTGGGATCATATCCCATACGATCTGAACTTTCTGATTCTTCGGTCTTTTGTTCTAGTCTGGGATTTTTTCTGTTCTTTCACTAAGTAAATTTTTTTACTGCTTTGTCTACCATATTCTCTATCTTTTTTTGGTTCTTCTTCTTTAAAGAGATTCCGTTTTTCTGTGTCTTTATATTTTGTTTTGAAGTTTCTTCTATTGCTGTCTGGAAACTCGCAGGGAGTATCCTTACACTTTCTGGCAAAGTATCAGCCATAAACGGATTTGTCTTGTCTTTACTAGTTACCGTTTGAGCTGGACTAGCTATATCTTTATCCGATACAATGGATCTTTCTGCATTCATTGGGGAATGCACACTCTTCTTATCCATTTTTAATGGAGATGGAGAACTCTGATTCTGAAAGTTTTGGTTTATTTGGTATAGTTCAAAATAGAGGGTTTTTTCTTTGTCTTGTAACATCTTAATTTGTTCTAATAATTTTTCTCTTTCTGACTTAAGTCTTTCATTTTCTTGGTTAAGACTTTTTAAGGCTTCTGTCATTGTTGAACAATGATCACAAAACAAAATTTTGTCTGTATCTTTTTGGATATTGTATTGTGGTATGTTTCTGTTTGGTTGTCTGAGGGATGGGGTGATATAGTAATTTTGTCCTAGGTTTCCTCTAGCATAGTCTAAGGCTTCATTTAGGTCGTTGAATCCTTTGAAAAGAGGTGTAGTATAGTTTTTAACTGCCTCAACTATCTCTATCCAGGTCTGGAATACTCGTGGTATTTGTCCTTCAATTACAACGTAAAATTTGAATTTTTTGTCTTGATTCTTGTCTATGAAGTAGTAGCTTAAAGCATTTAATACTGAAATAAAATAACTATTGTCTCTTGGATTCTTGTTGTATGCGATCCATAAATTGTCTATTAAATACTTCTACTGTTTATCTACCTTAGCTTCTGTCTTGAGTCTAAAACTCATATTGTATTGTGGATAGCATATCTGATTATGTGGTCCAAAATATATTCTTTCGAATTTTTGGCTCTCCAACATTGTCTGCGGCTTGTACTGAGTATTACTCAAAAGAGTCTGTAAATACAAGTCTTTGTTATATCTGTCTTGGGAGGAGGAGGTGTCTTCCATCTTGCATTTTCCTTTCCCTGTATTCATACTAAAAAAATTTAATGTTAGTTTGTAATAAGTCTGCTTAATTGATCTGCCAAGTTATTATCCTTTCATTTATATGTTCTAATTTTATATTATATACCGAGGTTGCGTCTAGAAAATTTAACCACCTTGTTTTACTACTTTTTCTCTCATTTATTTTTTGATAAAACTTTACTATAGCTTCACAATCAGTTCTTACCAGTATTTCTGGTTTATTTAGTATGTGGAGTCTAAAACTGTCTAATCCATAAATTACTGTCAGTATTTCTGCATCTATACTGCTCATATTTCCTTTTTCTCTATATTTACAACTTTGATAGGTGCAAATCCTGTCTTCTTTTTTATCACTCTATTTGTCTTTCTTTGTTTTTAAGACTGCTCCCCATCCTTCTAGGCTACCATCTGTTTCTATTATCAAGTAATCTGTTTCTAATGGCATTGCTAAATCTGGAGTATTTTTTATCATATGTTTAAGCTTTTTTACTAATTTTATATCTTCTGTAATAAAAGTCTTTTGTTTGGTTGATCCTGTCTTAGAATACAGTGGTCCTGCTACTTTTCCTAAATCTTTGATGAAGTGTCTTGCATAGTTTAATATTCCTAAGAATTTTTATAATTCTTTTTTTTTAACTAATTTGTCTGGCATTTCTAGAATCTTTTTTGCTATGTGAGACTGTAGTTTTATTTTTCCTTCTCCTATTATTACTCCTAAAAAACTAATATGGGTCCTTTTGATCTTTTTTGCTTTGATTTAAGCTTATATATTCTGGGTATAATAGATCTAGCTGTTTTCTTAATTTTTTGTCTTTACTCATTTACCCTAAAGGGATCAACACTGGTCTTCTTTTCAGGAAAATTATTCCTCTTCTCGTATTTTCGATACTTTCTTGTAGTGCTAGTATTTCCCACGAGATTTTTGATCTTATTCTATCCGCTACTTCTTCTGTTTTTATGATTCTTTCTGTATATTTTTTATTAATAGCCTTTCTGTTATCTGCAATAAATTCTTTAGGTATTCTAGTTTCCTTTTATATATTGAAGATCTCTATGCAATATCCAATAATTAAAAGCTATAAATCTTGTAGTTGGGTGTCTTTTCATGAAAAAATCTTCGTATTAATTTATGCTAACGGATAATATTTTATTCTGTCTATATAATATTTTTTAATTCCTAATCTAGTTCTTATGTCGTTTCCTATATTCTGTAGTTCCCAAAGTACAAAGGTTTTTACTTGATTTGTCTCTGTGTCGTTCTGATCTAGTCTGTCTTCTATAGTCATTAAAATCTTTATAAATTCACTCCTAATATTTTTTAATTTATCTACTTCCTTTTGTGCTGTGTGTGCTAGTAGATTGTGAAGACCTATGTATCTACTGTATCTATGTAGTTTCATAAAAATTTTCAAAAAATTTTTGGTCAACCGAAATCTTCTCGCTTTGATACCAATATAATATGACACTTAGATGAATAATAAATGCTTAATTTTGCAAAGGGTTTAGTCAAGTATGTTGTAAAATCCTACTCGGTACTCCTCCTCTCCATCCTCCTTTGTCATGTTATAGCTTAATTTTTCAAGATTTTAAGGTATTTCTCCCAAAAATTATATAATTTTTTTCTTTTTTTTAACTACTGTTTCTTAACCTCGGTTCGTTCATATCTTCTTATCAGTTTATAGATTTAACAACATTCTTCTCTAACCACACCTTGGGTGAACACAGGTCCTTTGGCATCTGGCCTTAGCGGACATTCTAATCCCTAGAAATTTACAGGTTAGTCCATCGGTATTGATAAGAAACTGATTAGAGAACCATATACTTAGAGATTATATAAACAGTCTTCCATTAACATATGAACAAATGGATTACATACTTAACTGAATAATAAACATTATGATACATTCATAGGGAGATAATACATAAAATCGAAAGATAGCTACTCACCCAAGCCCTCAGACAACCAAACAGAAACATACCACAATACAATATCCAAAAAGACATAGACAAAATAATTTTTTGTGATCATTGTTCAACAATGACAGAAGCCTTCAAAAGACTTAACCAAGAAAATGAAAAACTTAAGTCAGAAAAAGAAAACTTATTAGAACAAATTAAGATGTTACAAGACAAAGAAAAAACCCTATATTTTGAACTATACCAAATAAACAAAAACTTTCAGAATTAGAGTTCTCCATCTCCATTAAAATGGATAAGAAGGGTGTGCATTCCCCAATGAATGCAGAAAGATCCATTGTATCGGATAAAGATACAGCTAGTCCAGTTCAAACGATAATTGGTAAAGACAGGACAAATCCGTTTATGGCTGACACTTTGCCAAAAAGTGTAAGGATATTCCCTGCGAGTTTCCAGACAGCAATAGAAGAAACTTCAAGACAAAATATAAAGACACAGAAAAAAGGAATCTCTTTAAAGAAGAAGAACCCAAAAAAAAAGATAGAGAATATGGTAGACAAAGCAATAAAAAAATTACTTAGTGAAAGAATAAAAAAATTATTAGAGAAAATCCCAGACCAGAACAAAAGACCGAAGAATCAGAAAGTTCAGATAGTATGTGATATGATCCCACAATGGACCAATTTGCACAAGACCCAAACGCAGAGGACGACTCAGGCATGAGTTTTGATTCTGTAGTATTAATGACGCAGGAAGATATCAGACGTCAGCAATGACGCAGGAAGATATCATACGTAAGCAATGCCGCAGAAGGCCATTAAAGACGTAAGGGATGACGAAACAGGATATTAAAATAATTGAAGAGAAAATATGACCATGTGACAATGGGGCCCACAGCGTACCCGACAGGTCAGAAAAGATTCTTCAATTAGTTTGAAATCCAAAGTTTGAAGTCCGGAAGATAACTATAAATACCCTCAGTTGAAAGAACAAGGGACAGAGTGAAAAAGAGTTAGAAGAGAAGCTAGAAAGAAAGTAGGAGATCAAGCCAGTCAGCAATATATCTAGTTTTTTTCAGAAATTACTCATAATACTATAAAAAAGAAGAAGAGTGTTTGTATGATAGGTATTAAGGTGTAATTTTCCTTCAGCTTACTCCCAAGCTCACCGGGGACTCCCGAAAGGGAAACCTCTCTCCCACCTGGAGTCATGGGAGTATTTATCTTTCGATTTTATGTATTATCTCCCTATGAATGTATCATAATGTTTATTATTCAGTTAAGTATGTAATCCATCTGTTCATATGTTAATGGAATACTGTTTATTTAATCTCTAAGTATATGGTTCTCTAATCAGTTTCTTATCAATACCGATGGACTAACCTGTAAATTCCTAGGGATTAGAATGTCCACTAAGATCAGATGCCGAAGGACTTTGTTTATCCCAGGGTGTGGTTAGAGAGTAATATTGTTAAATCTATAAACTGATAAGAAGATATGAACAGAGGTTAAGAAACAGTAGTTAAAAAAAATTATATATTTTTTGGGAGAAATACCTTAAAATCTTGAAAAATTAAGCTATAACACGACAAAGGAGGATGGAGAGGGGGAGTACCGAGTAGGATTTTACAACATACTTGACTAAACGATATACTTAGTCATACCATATATATTAGTAGATACTATATATATACAAATATGTAGTATCATATACAATATATTATATTGTATATATATTACCAATATATATATACAGAGACATCCAAATTTTCCAACAGAATAGGCTAAAATTGTTAAATCCTAAAGTATTATATAATACATGATTTTTCTCAGCACATGCTCAATTATATAAACATTATAGAGAAGAACAGATGTGTGTCATAGGAAAAGATAGTAATTGCATAAGTCTAATTTGCCAAGAATCTTTAAAACAAATTAAGAAATCAAATATGACTTTAATGCATATGGGTTTAATAGTAATAGGTTTAAAAGGATTAACAAGAAAGAATTTAGGAACAAAAGTATTAATCACAATATATGACGATAGGTGGACAGAATTAAAAAAATCAATAATAGGCTTAACAGAAGTAGACATGACCAATAATGACGGACTTTTTTACTGCAGCCCAGACTTTATGCTAAATTCTACTGATTTTGCAAATCATATAAAAATAGGAATCCAGACGAAAGGCTATGAAGAAATGATAGGTGGAAATAATTTATTAATATGTGTGGGATTCATAGGAAAAATTGCAACAAACAGTAATACAAAGTTTAAATGAAAAGTAGAAGATGTAGTAGGATTAATGGGAGACAAAGGTATAAAATTAATGAAGCCATTAAAAATAGACTCAGAAGACTATGCATGTTTAGAATGGAATCTAGAAGGATTAAGTAAAAAGGAGATATTAAAATCAAAAGACCACCTAATGTATACAAAGAGTAAGGGACAAACCTCTATAAGATTTACAGATTATACATACACAGACCAAAAAGAAGTTGATGAAGAAGAATCTGATAATACAAAACATATGAATATTGAGATTATGGCAGAAGATGACTTTAGAGTAGAAGAGGAAATAATTAAAGAAGAACAAATAAATAACAAAGATAATATTAAAAAATTTAGATGCAAGGGATGTAAACAAGAAGGATTAGACTTTGGTCAGGTAGGAGAACACTTTAGAAAATGTAAACTCAGACAAGATAATTATGGATATAGAACAGAAGTAGAAGTCACAGATGAAGACAAAGATTCAGTAATTAGTGAAACAATGGTAAGTATAAAAGAACTAATGGAAAGCGCCTCAAGTAGAGCAAGCCCTTTCCAGAAAACAACATCAATGCAACAAGTACAAACAAGCACAAGAAATCTACCTAGATATAGAGTATATAGAATAGATCCAGAAGTCCAGACAGAAAATATTAAGCCAAAAGGGAAAATACTACCTATTGAAGCACCCATTAGACTTCAAGAAGGAGAAAATAAAGGAAAAATTCTAAATATAGCAGCTCATGATCCCCAATTATGTAATTCAGTAATAGACGTATGGAAAGGGATAGTAGTGACAGATTATATACAGACTAACCAAGAAACGGACGCAGAAACAATGTATAGGTATATGGAGACTTTCCTAGGAGAATCTACAAAAGGATTATGGGAAGCTTATAAAACAGAGTTCCCAGAAGAATTTCAAGAAATGGTAAATATGGGAGCTAACTCGTATAATTTTACAAACAAAATACATAGTTTAATAACAGGGGAAGACCCAAACTTTAATTTACATTAGTAGGGAGAAAACATACAAGAAACTTAAAGAATAGCTACTTACATGTCTTAGGTTGGAGAGAGGTTTCCCTTTCAGAAGTCCCCGAAAACTATTCCAAGCCTTACTGGAAAAACTCTATCTCACACTAATATGAAACGATTTTTTGTTTTGTTTTTTTTTTTTTTTTTTGAAAGTAATATAAAAGATGAATTTTTTTTTATCTTCTGCTTCTTCTATTTTTTTCACTCTACTTCTTTCTTATAATGTCTTCATATTTATAGGCATCTCCGGACTTCAAATTCGAACTTCAAATTGATAAAGCATCTTCTTTAACTTTCCGGGTGCGCTGAGGGTCCCATCGTCACATGGTTATGTTGGAACTTTTTCAATTATTGTCCTTTCTTCTGTCTATGTTTATCTTTGATTAATGGCTTCTTACATCTTAATACGTCATTGCTTACCCAATGTCTTTGTCTCTTCCTCAACTGTCTAGATTATGCAATGCTATTGAATCAAAACTCATCCCGGAATCATCGTCTTCATTAGGATCTTGGGCGAACTGATCCCTTGTAGGATCATATCCATTACTTCCTGAGCTTTCAGATTCTGGAGTCTTTGGACTTTTTCTGATTGTTCTGGTTCTGGATTTTCTAAAATGACTTCTTTTGTTTTTTCTCTGAGTAATTTCTAATTGCCCTGTCCACTATTTTTTCTATTTTCTTCTTGCCTTTCTTTTTTCTTAAACATATTCCTTTTTTTTGTATGTCTATATTTTGGCTAGATGGTCCTTCGATATTGAAACTAGCTGGTAATATTCTTACACTTTTTGGAAGAGTGTCAACCATAAATGGATTTGATAAGTCTTTACCAGTTACCGTTTGAACTGGACTAGCTGTACCTCTATCTGGTACAATAGATTTTTCTTCATTCATAGGAGAATGCACTCCCTTCTTATCCATTTTTGATGAAGATGGAGAACTCCTTCGGGGGGTCTGTGAGGTTTGTATCTGTGTATTATTTTTCTGATATAGCTCAAAATGTAGGTCTTTTATCCTTTCTTGCTGTAATCTAATGTGTTCTATCATTTTTTCTTTTTCCATCTCTAGTTTTTGTTTTTCTTGATTCAGTCTTTTGAATCCCTCAGTCATGTTTGAGCAATGGTCACAAAAAATAATTTTATTTGTGTATTTCTTGATGTTGTATTGGGGAACGGTTTTTGTCATTTGTCTAAGTACTAGGGTAATGTAATAATTTGGTCCAAGGTTTCCCCTGGCATAATCAAAGGCTTCGTTTAATTCATTGAAACCTTTAAACAACGGTGTAGAGTAATCTTTTATAGCATCTACTACTTCTATCCAAGTCTGGAAAACTCCTGGAATCTGCCCCTTTATTACCACATAAAATTTAAATCTTTTGTCTTGGTTTTTGTCTGTGAAGTATTGGCTTAAAGCATTTATCACTGAAATAAAATAACTATTGTCTCTTGGTGTCTTATTATATGATATCCACAGGTTGTCTATTAAGCACCTTTGCTGTTTATCCACCTGTGTACCTGCTTTTAGTCTGAAACTCATATTAGATGGTGGATAGCATATTAGGTTTTGCCTTCTGAACCACAGTATTTCAAACTTTTGGCCATCGATCATTGTCTAAGGTCTGAACTGCGTATTGCTTAGTAAAGTCTGGAGATACATGTCTTGAGAGAGTGAGGCTTCTGCCTTCCCTTTTCCTGCACTCATACTAAAATATAAATATATATTAGTTTATTTAATAATGAGCCTGCTGAGGTGATCCGCCATGCTGTTCTCCTTTCCTTTGATGTGTTCCAAATTAATACTACAAATTGAGGTTACATCTAAAAAATTTAACTATCTTCTTTTACTGCTTTTCTTTTCATTTATTTTTTGATAGAATTTTACTATTGCCTCACAGTCTGTTCTTACTAATATTTCTGGTTTATTTAATATTTAAAGTCTAAAACTGTCTAATCCGTAGATTACTGCCAATATTTCTGCATCTATGCTGCTCATATTTCCTTTCTCTTTATACTTACCACTCTGACAGGCACATATTCTTTCTTCCTTTTTATCACTCTATTTACTCTTTCGTGCTTTTAATACTGCTCCCCATCCTTCTAGACTTCTGTCTGTCTCAACTATTAAGTAGTCTATTTCTAACGGTATTTCTAAATCAAGGATATTTTTTACCATACCTTTTAGTTTTTGAACTAATTTTATATCTTCAATATTAAAAGACTTTTGTCCTGTGGATCCTGTTTTAGAATAAAGTGGTCCAGCCACCTTTCCTAAGTCTTTGATAAAAGTTCTTGCGTAATTTAATATTCCTAGAAAATTTTGAAGCTCTTTTGTCTTGTCTAGTTTATCTGGCATCTCTAAAATCTTTTTTGCTATATGGGATTGTAGTCTTATTTTTCCCTCTCCTGTAATTACACCAAGAAAACTAATATGGGTTTTACATAATTCCATTTTCTTTTTACTAATTATTATTCCGTTGTCTACGAATAGTTTGAAAACCATTTGCAAATGCCCTAAATGTTCTCTCATGTCTTTGCTAAAGACCAAGATATCGTCTACATAGACTATAATAAAGTTTTTATAGTTTCCAAAAATATTATCCATCTTCCTTTGGAAAATAGGAGATGTTGTCTTTAAACCAAATGTCATTACTAACCATTCAAAATGTCCTTCAGGACATGTAAAATGCTGTCCATTCTATACTATCTTCTGCCATTCTTATCTCCCAATATCCTGATTTACAATCGAACTTACTAAATATTTTTCTTCCTTGAATTCTATTTATTAGTTCTGTCTTATCGGGTAACTTATATCTGTCCATTCTTGTATTGTCATTTAGTCTTTTATAGTTTATTACCATTCTTGTCTTTCCTCTTACTATTTCACTATGGTTTCTTACCATAAACGCGGCTGATCTATGTTTTGATCTTGACCTTCTTATTACTCGTAATTCTAATAGTTCTTTTATTTGCGTTTCAATGTCTATTAGGTCTTGATTTGTGGCTTCTATAGAGGTGGTTCTTACTGTGTATTCCGGGTTAATTGTGTCTAACTTACATGTTATTTGGTTGGAGTCCCAATGTTTTAACGGTTTTTCTCCGATTATCTCTAATTCGTCTAGTATTTGTATTATCTTGTCTAGATCTCTTTGATCTTTTATTATTCCTATTTGTTGCATGCCTTTTTTAAAGTTGTATAGTTCTATATTTATTTCTATCAGGGTATATTCTTTTTCTGTTTCCTTTGGATCTAACCTTTCTTTGATTTCTTCATTTATCTTTTCGCAGGTTTCACATCTACAATCTTTTCCTTCTTCACATTTGTTCGTAATGTCCTTTTTTGTTCATTAAATTTGATGAATCGAAACTTATTAGGCATAGGTATTGTTGTTACCGGTGTTTGGGTAATATTTTTAGATAGGAGTACCCCATCTCTTGTCAAGAGACAACTTCCATTATTATGTAACAAGAAGTCTAGGCCTAATACAAAGTGTACTCTTATATTTAAATCTCTTACCCATATTTTTTCTAGTTTGTATGTAGGTTTGTAAAAATTAGTGCAAGTATTTACAAAGCTTATGGTTACCTTACTTACATAATGTTTGTATGTGTTAAACGATCCATCCATTTGCATGGATGTTTGTGGGGTTGGTAGTTCTTTTACTAAGTTTGGTGGTATATTCTTTTTATTTATTATACTTTTTATGCATCTTGAGTCTACTAATGCCAAGGTTTCTATTTCGTAGTCTTGAATTCTTATTTTTTCTAAGATTTTTATAGTGCTTATTTTTTTTTATCTTCATTGCATATTAGCCCTTTGGAGAAGGTGCTCAGGAGTTCTTCTCCTAGCTTTTCTTCTTCTTCGTCTATCGCCTGTCCTTTTCCTTTTTCTATCCTTTCTAACCTTCTTTCTAGATTATCCATTCTTGCTTCTAGAGCCTTTATATTCCCGTTTGTCACTTCATTTCTAGCAACAGGGGTAGTATTTCCTAATTGAGCCTTTCCTTGATTGTTTTCTTGTATATTTACTTGTAGCATTATTTTCTTTATGCATGTTACACATCCTTCTATATAACAATTTTTACATTTGGCTCTTATATTTCTTCCCGGGTACCAATGGCATATGTAGCATTGGTTGCTGTCTAATCCTTTGCCTTGTTCGAACTCATGTTCACAAGTTGAAGATACATTTACTAGATTATGGTTGTCTATTTCTTCTGAATTTAATTTTTCTAATCCTAATTCATTTATTAATTCCTCTTCTTCATAATCCGAGGAATTTGGTTTTTGTTCTTCTATCGCTTCTATACTTATAATAGAGTATATACTTTCATTGTCTGACATATATTCATCTACGTTTATTAGCGTTTCTTGAAAATCTTCTATTAGCTGTGCATTTGTTGTCCTACTATGGTTTTATTTGGACATGTATTTGCTAAATGTTCTATACTTCCACACATAAAGCATTCTAGTCTATTTTTATAGTTCCTGTTATTATTGTATTTTCCAAAGTATAAATTTTTTTACCTGGATTGTTTCTTCGTCGTTTTGATCTAACTTTATTTTTAACTTAGCTTCCAAATTGATTAAAGTTCTTCTGAAATCTTTCCTAATTTTTATAAGTTTTCTTATTTCTACCTTTGCAGTATGTGCTAATATGTTGTGAAGACTGATATATCTTGTATATCTAACAAGTCTCATAAATATATTTTAATCCTTGGCCCCAAACAACCTCAATGCAATAAGTACAAATGAGCACAGGAAATCTACCAAGATATAGAGTATATAGGATAAATCCAGAAGTTCAAACAGAAAATATTAAGCCTAGAGGAAAAAGACTACCCATAGAAGAACCTATTAAACTCCAAGAAGGAGGAAATAAAGGAAAATTTTTAAATATAGCAGCACATGACCCTCAATTATGGAATTCAGTAATAGACATATGGAAAGGAATAGTGGTAGCAGATTATATATAGACTAATCAAGAAACTGATGCAGAGACAATGTATAGGTATATGGAAAAATTCTTAGGAGAATCCACAAAGGGATTGTGGGAAGCTTATGTATATATATATATATATATATACATGTAATGACCCTCCAGGTCATTTTTGTGTTAATGCCTTTTTTCTTTCGCTTAGAGCATTTCTATAGCAACCCCATGTCATTTATGACTTGCTGTCACTGACTGTTCGGTTGCCTGGTCGTTCATTTTGGTTTTATGCCCGTTTTTCTGTTTTGGAGCTTTTGAACCTTGAAAAGTTAACTTCGGTCATAACTTCAGGTAAACAACCTCATATTAGAATTCTAACGGTTCCATCAGCTCCGGGAAGGCCAAATTAGGCTAGAAACATGGTTCGTATGAGTCCCGGGGTTTTCGGTGTGAATTTGGGGTCGATTAGCTCTTTAGCCTTTGAAAATTGGCCTAAGGTTGACTTTGGTCAACTTTCTTGGAAAACGCACTCGGATGGAAATTTTGACTACGCCATTGAGTCCGGAATGTTGAATTTATTGGGGTAGCATATTTGGTTTATTTTCATCGGGTCCCGAACGAATTTCGAGGGTCCGTTCGGAGACTTTGAAAAAAATAGCAAAAATCTGGTTGCAGGTGCAGACCTTTAGCGACCAAAATTTAGACTTTTAGCGACCAAAAATCGTTTTTAGCGACGAGGTTCGAGTTTTATAACCCAAAAATTTCAGCTTTCACCCTCATTTTCAAATGCCGATTTCTCCCTTGTCCGAGCTACGATTTGAGTGATTCAAAGTCCTGTATGATCGAGGAAATTGTGGCTACGCAGTGGAGTGATTGGAATGTGTTGGTGAACCCTCGTTTGTGGTGAAATTCAGCTCGAAGCTGCTGCCATCAATTTATGATTTCTTCTTCATTTTAAATTTTGATATCTTGAGTTCTAGAGCTCCATTTTTGGTGATTCAAAGTCCCAAGTGTTCGGGTTTTCATTGGCTTCGTGGATTTGAGGTTGTGGTTCGTTGGGTGCACCTCGTTCTACATGAAATTGGAGGTAAACCCTTTATTTGGCCTATTTTTGTTAGTTTTAGATTTGTTAT